>OX578144.1:122905450-123090450 GCA_951213105.1 Amaurobius ferox | reverse complement strand
TGCTATTAGTATCGTTTCATGTTGGTGATCTGGGTTTTCAAGTACGTTTTTCAATGGATTGAATTTGGCTTTTTCAATGGATTGGATTTGCTTTTTCAGTGGATTGGATTTTGCTTTTCCAGCGTTGGTATATGGAGGACTGCTTCAGGCGAGTCTGGTTCCGGGAACGTTTCCTGGGATTAAAAGCGTGCTTCAACCGGGAACAAGGGGTCGTAATCCCCCTTGGCCGTTCGACTTCCTTGTAAGCATCCCCATCCGTTTTTACTTCTTTCATTTCTTATTCATTTGAATCCATATTCGTGCTTATATTGTATGTGCTGCAATGCGCCTTATGATAGTATGGGCATATCCCGTTTTAATATTTCTAGTAAAAGTTATATTTTACTTAACATTTGTATTGTATAAATATATATATATATATATATGTATATATGTATATATATATATATATATATATATATATATGTATATATATATATATATATATGTATATATATATATGTATATATGTATATATATATATATGTATATATATATGTATATGTATATATATATATGTATATATATATGTATATGTATATATATATATATATATATATATATATATATATATATATATATATATATATGTATATATATATATATATGTATATATATATATATGTATATGTATATATATATATATATATATATATATCTATATATATATATATATATATATTTATATATTAAAAAAATGGCTGATCCTTATCCACGTATGTTAGAAACGTATATTTCCACAAAAATACGAGGGCTAGATTTTTGACCTCATGAAAATATTTTCACTTTACATTCTTATGTGTGGTAGGGAAAGTTGAAAAGGATATATTAACTGAAAATAATATGATAGAAGTAGGTAAAAAAGAACAATTTAAACCATTTTTTGTTTCCGAGATCTTTTTGCGATGTTGTGAGAAACCTTATAACCTATATTTTTTTTCTTCATCTTATTTCTAGCAATCATTTTCCATACGCGTCAGCTTAGGTTGTTCCAAAACTGTGAAGATAGGATATGTAAATTCATGGTTTATACTCAACGTTGAAGAAAATATTCTGCCAGATATCAAAAGTGAAAAAATTATGAAAGGCGGTAGTGTCGGATTTTTAACTTTATAAAACTGTAAATAAAAATTATGTTAAATTGTTTATCCAGTTTAACATTTTACTTTCTATGCAATTCTTAATACAGGCGACTATGATAAAGAATTTCGATAGGAGATGCTTTTGAATTTATACGGTTAAAGACTTGAAGAACACTTTTTAATCATTTTAATTATGTCTATTTGTCTTTCCAATAGTCTTTGGAAACAGCTGTCTACGGAGATTTTGAGCGATTCAAATTAAATTTGGTATGTTTTGCACTCTATAAACATAAGATTTTCAACAAAATTTTACATGTCTAAATATTGTCACAGTTGGAATTCACCTGGTCCTTAATTTTTTTGAACTGGAGAAGTCTTTGAAATGAATATTCATTGTACTTTTTCTATAAATAGTGAATTTTTTAAACGCGAATGACAGCATTTATTAGTTGCTAATCTGCACTAAGATATCTCTACTTTCGGAACGATAATTATAGCAATATAGTGAAAGATCAAATACTTTACTATTATAAAACTATTTGATTGTTTCGAAATGCTTTTAACAACAGATTAATTATATTCTTTGCTTCAGAATTAGCTCAGGCCGTTCTCGAGATATTAGAAATATTACTTTTTTTTCTCTCTCATACTCATATGCAGACTTTTCCTAATGATACATTATGCATAAATTGAATATTTATATAACATGACATAATGTTAAAATTTTTTTATAATTTTCTTTCTAATAATTCATTTGAAACTAGCGTCTTTTCGAATGTTGGGATACTTTTAACATCAAGAGCCTAAGTTATTCATTTATTGCAATATTCGTACTGAAATTCATTCAAAGCAAGGCATTCATTAATAAGATATCGCGTCCACAGACTAACAGACACACACACATCACGGCGAAAACATCAAATAATTTCAGAAATGTTAAATATGTAAATTCTCAAAATGTTTCAAATTCGTCGAAAATTTAATTTGAAATGTTCAACTCCGTCACAATACTTTGACCATACATAATACTATGTATGTAGGGGAAGTAAACATTGTTCATTTGTGTTCAGAGATGTTAAAAACATATTTATCCACACAAATCTGAGAGTCGTGTTCTGTGCCGTCAAAACATCACCTTTATATCCACAATATATTATACGGAATCAATTAGTCTATTTTACCTTTCTTGTTTTAAACTATTCCTTTGTATGAGTTTCAGCTTGGGTTGTGTAATGCCAGAAATGTAAAGTAATAAATATTTGGAAGGATGAAAAAATAATGGAACCAGGAATGCGGGCGGATTATCCCCACGCTAAGCAGATGGGCGATAATATACAGGTGGCTCCATATCTTACATACCACGCCCATGTTTACATACCACGTTAAGCCGTTTGGCGGCAACCGAGACGGCGACGCCATGTCTACGGATTAGCCCTCAGCTCTAGCTTTCAGCACGTGGACCGCCGACCAAAAAAGGGATATAAGTGAGAGTTGCTCGAAGTGGGAGTCAGAATTGGTCAAGGCAGGCTGTTGGAGTTAAACTAGTCAAGAAGAAGCGACGGTAGCAGAGTTAAGAGTTGTGTGTGCGTCTCTGATATAGGAATTCGAAGGAGAGCTCATGTTCATCTGGTATTGCAAGTGTAAAGTGCGACAAAGCATCGGTGTTACCCAAGTTATATGAAAAGAAGATCAGGTACCGTACAATTAAACTATATGAGGATAACCTCTTTGTCTAAATTTGTGTTTTTAAGGAAAAGCTAATTAATGCATCCCACCACGTGCTCCAACCAAATATCAATTCATCTGGCATTACATCCCCCGAACTACCATTGAGATGTATTCCACTATGTGTGATATTTATTTAATTTGTAAAACTAAAGAGTGTAAATTGAGTATGTGATAAATAAATGTTTGTTCCTTTACTATTAACCTTAATTTTTAGTTTGTTAACTTAGTATCCCGTTAAGCACAGAAATAGGTGGGTTTTGCGGCCACCAACGCAATGTACACAGCAGTAAGTTAGAACAGATTACATGTATAATTAATATACTAATAAATAATTAATTTAATGTAAAATGCATTTTTGACAATATTAATTTTAATCAACAAAAATAATAATCGGCACATTTGGTGCTCGTGACTTTTGCAGTAACGGGAATAAAATAAGGATTTATGAAATTAATAAAAATAAAAGGAATAATAATAATAAAAAATAAATATTGATAAAGTTGGACAACTGGTGGCGACATAGATGATTGTGAAAATATTGTGCACAATTCTCATTTCTCCTTATGTTATATGTATGATTATGTAAAGTTTTATCAATGAAATGGAAAAAATGGTTCTTCTAAATGAGATCGAAGGTATAATTAGAAAAATGGGATATAGGAATGGGACCAGTTAAAAAAGTGGTGAAAAGTTCAATTATAACAAGGAGTTCAAGTTTGAAAGAAGATTAAAAAATATCAAATAAAAATTATAGTAAATTGGATAGAAATAATAAAAATATGGATATTCCAGTAATGCAGATCCTGCCATTATTTAGTGGGAGTAAGGAGGAAGATATAAATTTCTTTATAAAACAATTTGATGAATTAGCGGAGTTAGCAAGTTGGAAGGAAGAGCATAAAGTGGCTATCATTAAAACCAGATTAAAAGATAAGGCTATGCAGTTTTTAATTCAAAACCCTGAATTACAAAACGAAAAGGAGTTTCATAAAATAAAAATATTACTAATAAAAAAATTTTCAAACAGAATAACGATAACGCAAGAACAGGACGCTTTCAATAAAATAAAACAAACGCCTGATATGTCAGTGGACGAGCTTGTGCTAAAAATAAAAAACGCAGCGCGTAAATTTTTGAACCTTAAGGATACAACAGATGGAGAGGTAGAGAAAATAACCAATAAAATAATGTTGGGAAAATTCATTAGCGCATTACGCCCTGATTTGGCAATTGAAGTGAAGAAAAAAGATCCGCAGCGGTTTGAAGATGCCATAAAAGATGCCGAACTGTTTGAAATAATTCTTAATGATAGGACTCCAGAAGAATCACATAACGAACTGAAAGAAATGTTACTTACAACACAGGTTCAAGATTTGACTTTAGAAATTAATAAATTAAAATTGCAAAATATACCAAATCAATCCATGGAACGAGCTGTTTTTTGCATAGGGTGCGGAAAAAATGGACATTATTTCTCAGATTGCTGGTACAATGAGTGTAATACTGCATTTGCAAGGAATCCCAAACGAATGAATTATCAGCAATATGGGTTGGAGCAAACAAATTATATCAGAGGAAACAGAAACGAAAATCTCAGAAATTTTGAACGAGGAGGATATAATAGAAATAATAGGGAATATCAAGGAAATAATAATGATCAAAGAAATTATTACGATCAATTAGAAACCAACGTAGAAAATAGAGAGAGGCAAAGTATAAGAGGAAATTTTAGGGGGCGCAACGGAAGAAATATAAGATCAAACACATATGAGAGAAACAATAATAATAGTAATTTAAACTAAGAGCTGGAATTTGGGACCAAGGAACGAATCGTACAAATTCCAGAGAAATAAATAAATTCGGTTCACAAACATATAGAAATAACAAAAATGGAGATGACTGGCAAAACTATACAAATTTGGAGAGAGGACAATATTATGAAAATAATGATAAAGCAAAATATGATACCAAAAGTATCCTTTCAAGCGAATGTGAGAACGTATCTAGCCCACAATTACCGATGGTAGAAATAGATTGCAAAGGAATAAAAATAATAAGTGTAATTGATAGTGGGGCTCAAGTTAGTATTATAGATTTGGAAACATTTCAAAAACTAAAACAGAATAGAAATGTAAGAATAAAATACATAACCAGAAGAGTAATACTTCAGACGTTTACTAAAGAAAATATAGAATTTTTAAATTGCATTCAATTTTCATTTAGAATTGGGGAAAAGGCATGCAAAAATTATTTTTTCGTGACAAAACAGAACTTTCAGGGGCAATATAAAATGCTTTTAGGCTACGACTTTTTATCCTCACATAAAGCAATTTTAAATACAAAAGATAACGAAGTACAATTTGGGAATACTGCGATTAAATTGTATAAAAGTGAAAATACAAACCCAATACAGAATTCAAAACAAAAACCACAAAGCCAGGGAATTCGCGATGAAAATAGATATAATAGTAATTATGAAAATTATAATACTGATGACGACGAATATGAGGAAATAAATAGTTGTTATAATGAATCCAATAATGAGAATGAAGATAGAATAAGCGATGATAATGATGACGACGAATATGAGGAAATAAATAATTGTTGTAATGAATTCAATAATGAGAATGAAGGTAGAATAAGCGAGGATAATGAAAGCGATAACGATAGAAAAAACGCTAATATGCAAAATTGTAGCACTCGCGATAATGTAAATGATGAAAAATGGTTACCAAGTTCTAATGAAAGTAATAAGAATAAGAATGTTAAAAAGAAAGAGGAAAAGCAGATTTTCGCTAAATTGAAAAGAAAAATAACATTAAAGCCAGGGGAGTCAGAAATAGTCCAATTGATTTTGTCACAGGAATTAAATGAGGGACAGGATGTTTTATTTTCTCCAATAAAAATGGCAAGAACATTAATCACGGATGAAGCGATCCAAAGTATAGAAAATAAAAATAAGATTAGAATGTTGTTATACAATGAAAAAAATTGCCAAATTACACTTAATAAAAATATGAACGTGGGTATAATAACAGAACAAATCGAAATTGTTGATACAAAAAATAAAAGCAGTAAACCCACGTTGGAAATTAATAATATTCAAAATTTAAATAAAACAGATTATCAACAAATTCGGGAATTAAGAAAGAAAGAAATATCTCCAGACGATTTTCAAGTACAGCACTTAAATAAGGAAGATAGAAATAAAGTTATTGCATTAATGATGGCCAATACAGAGGTTTTTTCAAAGTCATATGCTACCCTAGGTAAAACATCAGCAATAGTACCGAAAATCGAACTTATGCACAATTATCCTATTCACAGTCGACCATACCCAATTCCGAGAGCAGAACGAGAAATTGCGCAAAAAGAAATTAGGGAATTATTGGAAAATGACATTATTGAAAGTTCACAAAGCACGTACGCTAGTCCCATTATTCTTGTAAAGAAACCAAGTAAACCAAATGAAGAACCTAAATATAGACTTGCTATTGATTATAGGGCCATAAACGCGTATTTACCACTTTTGCTAATAAACTTACCAAAGGTGAAGGATATATTACAAAATATCGCTGGTAGTAAAATTTATACAGTTATGGATTTGAAGGCGGCGTTTTTTCAGATCGAACTAAGAAAACAAGATAGAAAGGCCTTAACGTTCACAACTTTTATGGGAAATTTTAATCCTAAAAGAATTCCGTTTGGTCTTAAAAACTCAGGAGCATATTTTCAACTTTTAATGAACAAAGTGTTAGGAGATCTATCAGAGTTAAAAATATACTTTTACTTAGATGACTTAGTCATATGCGCACAAAATAACGACGAAATGTTAGAGAAAATCAAAATTGTTTTCCAAAGATTGAAAGAAAATAATTTAACACTCGACCCGGCGAAGTTACAGATATGCAAATCGCAAATTGAATTTTTAGGATATAAAGTAAATGCGAATGGTATAAGCCCATCAATAAAAAACTGTGCAAAAGTGCAGAATTTCAAACAACCCCAAACGGTTAAACAAGTAAAAAGCTTTCTTGGGACAACAAACTATTTTAGAGGTCTGATAAAAAATTATGCACAAATTGCAGAACCGTTGGTAAATTTGACAAAAAAGAATGTTAGGTTCGAGTGGAATAATGAATGTAGAAAAGCTTTTGAAAAATTAAAAAATGCAATTTTTAAAGAACCAGTTGTAAGACAGCCTGATGAAGTAAACCCGTTTGTCTTAACTACGGATGGCTCAGGTAAGGGAATTAGTAGTATTTTGATGCAAAGGGTAAATGGAGTCGATCATGTTATCGAATTTTATTCAAGACCTGTGAACCCGGCAGAGAAGCGTTATCCTGCAATAAAGCTAGAATTGCTAGCTATACACGCATCCTTACAACACTTCAGAGAATATCTGTTAGGAAGGAGTTTCACCTTGCTGAGTGACGCAAAATCCCTTATGTACCACATAAAATTAGATAAAATGCCAAATATCATATCGAGGTGGCTAATTGACATAAGTCAGTATGATTTTAAATTCAAATATCAAAAAGGTGAAAATAACGCAAGTGATTATTGCTCGAGATATGTATTTGACAATGATAACCAAATCAAATATGTAAATACTTTAATTAAAAATGATGAGATAAATGTGGAGAAAATATTAGAGCAACAAATGGTAGATGAAAAATTAAGTAAAATTAGAGAGGAATTACAAAAAGGAAGAAACCGATATCACAATAACAAGGTATACTATATTGATAGCCAAAATAAACTGTTAATGGTAAAGAAGGAAAATAAAAGACAAACGTATAGGAAAATAAATGAGAATAAGATTGTAATACCGCACTCGCTAAAGGGAAAGATAATAGAGATAGCACATTTCCCTCATTTCGGAGTAAAAAAGACATACCAATTACTTTCAAGAAAATATTTTTAGTAAGTCTTTTGTAAGTCTTTAGTAAGTATTTTTTGTAAGTCTTGTAATCAATGCTTATTAGTAAAACACAAAAATATACCACCAGCCAGACTTCAGGCTATGCCAGAAATATTAAAACCAGGAATATATTTACAACTGGATTGCGTAAGAAAACTACCGCGCAGTAATGGAGGAAATAATTTTGTAATTACAATTGTAGACATGTTTTCACGATACTTTGAGGCCTATGCAGTCAGAGACATTACTGCTAAAACAATAGTGAATAAGCTAACAAACTTCGTGACAACTTATGGAGTTCCAATTATTATTCAAAGCGATAATGCTCAAATTTTTAAAAGTAAAGAATACATAGATGGACAAATGCATTAAATATTGAAAGGCGATACAGTTCGGTTTATTTCCCAAGTTCTTTAGGTCGTTGTGAAAGAATACACAGAAACATGAAACAATGTATAATGTGTTTGTCAAAGACTACGTTTGAATGGGATGAATCTTTAAAATGGTTTAAGTTTTATGTGAATAACACTATTAACAGTAATACAGGATTTGAGCCTTCATTCCTGTTCTATCTTAGAGATTTATCATTGCCATTTGAAAATATTAAACAAACAAACATACCAAGTAAGGAAGAAATAGATATAATGTATAGTGATGTAAATAATTATAAAAATTATGTGGCACAGCATTTAAAAAATATAGATAAAGTCGTGAAAGACGCATCGGAACAACAAAAGCTGATAAATGACAAACAAATAAAGAAATATAAAATAGTGAGAAAAAACGATATATTTATAGGAGCGACAGTGTACCTAAAAAAGTTCCTAAAACCAAGGGTATTAGAGGATCGATATGATGGACCATTTAGAATTACGAAATTAGTTCGAAATAATAATGTTATAATATGTCTTAAAAGTGATGAAAATAAAACTTATAAAGTGCACATAAATAAACTATACATGGCAGCGGAGCGAAAACAATATTTGAAAGATAGTGACGAAAGCGAATCAAACCACACACACACACAGGACAAAGAAAAAAATCAAAATGAGAAAGTGATTAGAAATAATGATCAAAGTCAGATTAAGGAAGGGAAGGTCACTAAAGAAAAGCAATTAAACTGTGAAAATAATAGAAATGATGATGAGGTTTGTTATAATGCCAGAGGGTATAATTTTCGCCCTCGAATTGTTGTAAATAGTAATTTCATAAAACAAAGAATATGAAAAATATGTAAAAAGTTTGTAATTAATGTCATAAATAGAAAGTGATAATTGAGTGTATATGTTTTTATGTTTTAAATTGTGGATATAAGTATATTTCAAAAAGTATGTTATGTATTTCTGACATTACATATATGGCAAGTTCAAAAAAAAAAAAAAAAAAAAGTGAAATAACAAAGTAATTTATAAATAATATGGTGGTATGGAATTCAACCATAACCAAGAATCGGAAGTTGATAGTTGCACTACTACAATATGTTACAAAATGGAATGATAACAAGAAAATGTATAATAATAATAAAGTAATGAATGCTGTTATGTAATGATATGTCGTATGTAAATAATTATGTAAAAGGAGAAATGAAAATTATGCATTGCAAATAATATATATCAAAATTTACAATTTAATAATAATGTGAATGTTGGTAATCCTCATGTAATTTATGGTACATTATGTCAATTATGAATAATGGACTAACTTGACAGGGAACTATCAAGAAACTACAAAGAACTATCAAAGCTATGAGTTGTACGAGGCTAAAAAGTGGAACTCAGCCTTTCTCACGATGGATGAACTTATGTGTTTGCGAGGAACCATTGTGAACTTAATTTCTTACCACTGGGGTGAAACTGTGGGAGAGTAACTTTTGGACTTTTTTTTTCGCGGGGGGGGTGAGAATATAATGCCAGAAATGTAAAGTAATAAATATTTGGAAGGATTAAAAAATAATGGAACCAGGAATGCGGGCGGATTATCCCCACGCTAAGCAGATGGGCGATAATATACAGGTGGCCCCATATCTTACATACCACGCCCATGTTTACATACCACGTTAAGCCGTTTGGCGGCAACCGAGACGGCGACGCCATGTCTACGGATTAGCCCTCAGCTCTAGCTTTCAGCACGTGGACCGCCGACCAAAAAAGGGATATAAGTGAGAGTTGCTCGAAGTGGGAGTCAGAATTGGTCAAGGCAGGCTGTTGGAGTTAAACTAGTCAAGAAGAAGCGACGGTAGCAGAGTTAAGAGTTGTGTGTGCGTCTCTGATATAGGAATTCGAAGGAGAGCTCATGTTCATCTGGTATTGCAAGTGTAAAGTGCGACAAAGCATCGGTGTTACCCAAGTTATATGAAAAGAAGATCAGGTACCGTACAATTAAACTATATGAGGATAACCTCTTTGTCTAAATTTGTGTTTTTAAGGAAAAGCTAATTAATGCATCCCACCACGTGCTCCAACCAAATATCAATTCATCTGGCATTACATCCCCCGAACTACCATTGAGATGTATTCCACTATGTGTGATATTTATTTAATTTGTAAAACTAAAGAGTGTAAATTGAGTATGTGATAAATAAATGTTTGTTCCTTTACTATTAACCTTAATTTTTAGTTTGTTAACTTAGTATCCCGTTAAGCACAGAAATAGGTGGGTTTTGCGGCCACCAACGCAATGTACACAGCAGTAAGTTAGAACAGATTACATGTATAATTAATATACTAATAAATAATTAATTTAATGTAAAATGCATTTTTGACAATATTAATTTTAATCAACAAAAATAATAATCGGCACAGGTTGTTTAAACGCAAGAAAGATAAGACATAAATATTTATCATTAATACCGAATGTTACAAGAAATGTGCTTTAAGATAACAACGAAAAAAACTGTTGAATAACATCGTTGTAGAATTTTAAACGCGTTTCTATAAAAATGATTAAATTTTTGGAGCTATTAGAATATTTTTACTTAAAAAAGAGAAGGGATATAATAACAAAATAAAATACGAATCTGGTTTATCATTTTATTTTACTCTTGTTTATTTAACTTCCTTTGAAAAATGCATTTATGAACTTTGAAAAACAGAAAAGATATTAATTAGTATTTATTTTTAAATATTAACTCATAACAATTAAAAAATTTCGAGTCGTGGTGCTTGCAGATAATGGCTGCTCATTATAGCAACAAGTTTTTGTAACAATCAGTTTTTTAGTAATTACTGCATGAAGCAAATATGTAAGAGATAATAAAGAAAGGAGACCGCTATGCGGCTGCAGAAGTTGAAAAGCAAAAAATAGTAGGGGGTAACAGCCAGAACCCCCCAAATCAGAGGGGGTTATTACCCCTCAAATTTTCGGGGGGGGGGGAAATAACAAACCCCTCTCGCGAATAACACGTATAACATCAAAACCTTTTCATTAAAACAATTATGAACGCGGCCGAATTCGTCAAAAAAATGTTAGTTTTAAACAGGTGATTTAAAATATGTACAACTATGTTACACTATGCAGAGACCTAATGGCTTTATTAGGAAACAAGATGTGAAATTGGTGGGTGGGATGTAGATGAAGTAAAAGTCACTTCCGGCGTGTATCTGGGCAACAGTAGTCCCAAATGAAAGTAGAAGCGATACCAGGGTGGTTAATAGTCACCACAGGAGGGACAACATTTCAAGTAAAACGACGTCAGATTAATGGATAAATTATCTTAATTTTTTGATTTATTAATTTAATTTTAAAATGTTTATATCTTATTAGCTTAAATCTAAGACAGGTGAGAGGGTCAAGTGAATGTCTGAGGTGTATGTCAGAAAAAAAATATTTTCAAAAATCCCACGGAAATTGATCTATAGACCACAATTGGACAACACATAGGAACTCTATGACTTTTCAACAAAAAAACCTGATGTGGGCAACACATGATTTTCCTTATATAATGCGATGAATTTACTACGTTTACAGTAACAAAAAATCGGTTATTCTTATAATAGATACTTATATTCTTTCCAAGATATTGAATTTTCGACAATTAGTCGTCATTTTTTTTAATGTCATTTTTATACATTTGGCGAGATTTTCGTTAATTTGGCAACATTTAAAAAAGTCGCCAAGTTGGCGACATTCCGCCAAATTTGTCGCCGAAATCTCGCCAAGCGTTATGAACGGAGAAATAAGTTATTCTTAAAGAAGGTAAATGACTATTGGCGTTCAAATACAAAATTATTGTTCAAAATATCTTTTCTCATGAATGGAACGAGCTTGATCCACGAGAATGATGTCACCCAATTTATCGCATGATATTACATATGAAAAGTGAACATGTTTCTCAACAGTTAATTTCTTGTTTTAATTTATGGGATTTTTTGACACATTTATTTGAAAAATGTGCAATATCTCGAGAATGGTTCGTGCTAGCGTTCTAAAGTTTATGTCAATGGTTTTCTAAGGAAAAATTACATAAGAAATGTCTATTTGCGTAACTTTATTAAAGGCTTTGATTTTTTGATGATTTTTTCAAAATTTCACTCGAAAATTTAGGGGGTTCTAGAGAACATTCGATTATGTTTAAAAACAATAAGATTCCAGTATTAATAGATTGTGATTTTTGTACCAAATTTCATTCGAATCGCTCCATTCGTTCGTGAGATATTGTCTCCACAGACTCACTGATACCCCTCCCCCCACACACGGACACCACCTAAAAAATGTTCGATTCGTGATCAGGGATGCTTGAAACGTGCTCTCCCGTCGAAAACTCGAATTCGAATTTTCGACCCCGTCACAATACTTTCCTTATGCATTATGTATATAAGGAAAGTAATAAGAGCGAGTATACATTGCAATTCTCCGGCAGCGGAGTTCAAATAAACAAAATATAACTAAAACCTCCTAAAATCAAAAATGACTCCTTCCCTATTTTGAAGAATAGCCAAGAAAAGCTGCAATCCAATTATGTTGGGGCCAATGAAGAAGAATTAAAATCTTAAGTTATAACTTTTAAGATTCATTTGGAATTTAGTGATTTTCCCAGGGAATGTCTTACAATCTTATACTATATCGCATCTAAATATCCAAATACTGAATTCACAAATCTATAATTTTAATTTTTTATTCCCACTTAATGTCAGGATGAGATGTCTGGAGAGAGAGGGGGGGGATTCTTTCATTCGTAGAAAGAGCGAAAATGAAAGTCTTTATTCGCAGACAACATTAAAATGAGTTTCCGAGAATTGTGTTCAATCTTTAAAAATATACATAAAAAACCTATCAACTTTTTGGAAATTCAGGCCTTTTCGAAGGTTTTGTGTACGTCACGTCATCGGTAGCTGCATTAGTTACCTTTTTTGTAAATTCGTGCTCGACGCTCAAATTCTTATAATCCCAAATTCTTAAAATCGATCTTGAAATTTTAAAGGAGAAGAAAAATTTTTTACTTATCCCTTATTTTTACTCTTATTTTAGAACTATATTACAAATTTAAATATATACTAAATTTTTCGAATTTTCGAAAATTTTGCTCACATCTTGGCTTTGGTAGCTACATCTAAAAATACCATGAGGTTCTAGGCCAAGTAAGGGCTTCAAAAGCCAGAGGTACATACGAGTGTACATATGAACAGTGAGTGTACATATGTACATATGAACATCGTACATATGGACAGTGTTTCTTTCGGGAAAACCTCATGAGCAGGGGAGAAGGGGTGCTTCGCCCATCCCGGAGACACTTTATGTTAACCTCATCTCTAATGTGACACAGCATTTAAATATATTTATATAGGGCAAATAGAAAACTTTCCCCCTTTAAATTTCAATCACTCCCCCCAGAAAGAAGTATTGCATATAAACATGCATGCACACATACATGCATATATGAATTTTCAGATTTAATTAGTATAAATATATGATGTGCATATATTGTGCCTAAAATTTTAAATCTGGTTTTCTTCGAACTGTAACATTTTGAGTATATAGTATATAATAATTGAATAAAGTGTGTGAGTCCTTATAAAACCTCCAGTTTCCTCCTGGTTATTTAATCTTTTAAGATTTAATCTTTGCACATATACGGTATAAACTAAGGGACTGAACTTCACGCACACGGATTTATGATTTCTGACCTGGGATGGGGAAGGGAGGAGGCGGCGAAGAAATTGTTTTTTAGAACTGGAAATCCCCCTGGTGACTCAGACGGCAGAATCTTTGCACACATATAAAATCAATCACTGAAAAGAACGTGACAGAGTTGTAATTTCGAAAGTTTTTCAAATTACGGATGTCGCTTCCAGTTTTTCTGAAAATTCGTATGACTGTACGAAATATGTATGCAAAAGACAATTTAAATGCTTTATAATTCTGCCAAAAACGAAGTGTACACATCATTTATTACCACATGAATTGACTTCTTAAATTCGGTTAAAGTCCGTTTCGATTTGGTAAAAAATCCAAAATTGAAGCTGGTATTCTAATATGTATTTTTATGGTAATAATGAAAAAATATATAACTACAATTTTACTTTCCCTACAATACATGGTAATGTATCGGGAAAGTATTGGAATCGTGCCGAAAATCACAACTCGACTTTTCAACTGAACTACACGTTTATAGCATTTTTTTTAGCGTGGCGTATGTGTATGTGCCTGTCTGTGTATCTCTTCTATGTATGAATCCACTCAAGTATCAGAAACAAATTGACCAAATTTCATAGAATTTTTTGAAGATATTTGGGGGTTACCCTGGTGATGATTAGATTTTAGTAGTATTAGAAAAAACCTTCTTTTTTTTGGCCCGCAGAAAGTATGTTTTCGTTCGTACCTAAAAAACTCATTGACCAAATTTCATAAAAATTTAGTAGAAATGTCACCTGTGAGATACTCTGGTGTTGATATGATTTTAGTACGTTTTGGAAAGAATAAACCTGCCAATTGTTTGTGAAATGGCCTGCAAAAAATTCCAAAATCTAAAATAAAAGGCCAAGTATGTTGAAAAATATAAATTACATGCTTATTTTGTACGTAAATTTTGGCATCGAAAAGAATAAGACCAACCCTTTAACTCTTGGTCTAACTTTTCTTGATTTATTTTGTTTTTTTTCGACGGGAGAGCGCGTTTCAAGCATCCCTGATTACGAATCGAACATTTTTGAAGTGATGTCTGTGTGTGTGTGTGTGTGTGTATGTGTATGTCATATAATATGGGTGTAGTTATTATTTTAATTTTTATTTACAAAACTACCGAATATATTTTGCTGAAATTTTTTTCATATTTTTACTTTTTTTATATACGTATAATGTATAAGGAAAGAACTGTGACGGGGTCTAAAATTCGAATTCCAGTTTTCGACGGGAGAGCACGTTTCAAGCATTCCTAAACACGAATCGGACGTTTATTAGATGGTGTGTGTGTGTGTGTGCGTGTGTGTGTGTGTCTGCCTGTGTGTCAGTGAATCTGTGGAGACGATTATTCGAAATTCGACGAAAATTCGAATTTGAGTTTTCGACTGGAGAGCACGTGTTAAGAATCTCTGATCACGAATCAAACATTTTTGAGGTGATGTCTGTGTGTGTGTGTGTGCCAGTGAGTCTGTGGAGACGATAACCGACGAACGAATGGAACGATTTGAACGAAATTTTGTACAAAAATTACAATCCGTGAATACTGGAAGCCTATTGTTTTACGTAATCGAATGTTCAGAATCCCTCTAAATTTTCGAGTGAAATTTAAAAAAAATTGCCAAAACATCAAAACCTCTAATAAAGTTGCGCAAATAGGCTTTTCTTATGTAATTTTTCATTAGAAAACAATTGACATAAATTTTCGAACACTAGTATGAACCGTTCTCGAGATATTGCACATTTAAAAAATATTATAAAAAAATCATATAAAAATAAAAAATATATATTTTCTATTGAGAAATATATTCACTTTTCATATGTAATACCATGCGTTAAATTGGGTGACATCATTCTCGTAGATCTAGCTCTTTCCTTTCATGAAAAATGATACTTTGAGTAATACTGCTGTATATGAACGCCAATAGTCATTTATCTGCTGTAATAATAACTTATTTCTCCATCCATAACGCTTGGCGAAATTTTGGCGACGAATTTGGTGGAATATCGCCAACTTGGCAACTTTTTTAAATGTTGATAAATTAACGAAAAACTCGCCAAATGGATGAGAAGGACGCTAAATCAATGAAGATGAGGACTAATTGACGAGAATTCAATATCTTGGAAAGGATATAAATATCTACTATAAAAGTAATCTATATTTTTTACTGTAAAAGTAGTAAATTCATTGCATTATATAAGGAAAGTCATGTGCTGCCCACATCATACTTTTTTCTTTTGTATTTATGCCCCGTTGGTTTTTGAAATATGTCCAGTCGCTAAATAAAAGCAAAACATGAAATAAAATTGCAAATTTAGTGTAATTTCATATAATTATCCGACTTATATTATGCTATTAAACCCAAGTTAATAAATGATAAAAGAAAAAAAAAGAGAAAATGATTTTGAATCTGTAGGGAAAGTCATATGCTGCCCACATCATATATTTACCACTTTACTTTCTTATTTACTCATATGCCATAATATTCAAGCCGCTCTGTGACACTATGAATCCTGTTGCACTATGAACCACCACAGTTCTTAAATATTAAGTTGTATTTCTATTAAGTACTTTTGATTAACTGGATATTTTTCCAAGCTTTTTCAGCTTTTTCTTCGTTTGTTATGTTTAAATGTCAACAAACATCTTAAAATTAAACTACAGAACAATTACATAGGCAATGCTATAACGTAAGTTTTGTTCGGATATAATTTATAGTTTAAATTGCTTTGAAAGTTCGTTTTCTAAGTTGACTGTGGTGAACATCACTTTGATGAATGATACGTATTTGACTTTGTTGGTGATAATAAAGGATTATTAACTCCATGTTTGAGTAATTATAGTTTGCATTTCCTTTGAGTTGGATTACAATGGTTGTGGATTGCTACTTATGAATTGCTATGGATTACAATTTAATGGTATTACAGTTTTTCGAATGGCATAAATAGCGAAAATCCATTAGAACTATACACAAATGGATTAAAATGGAAAGTATCAGCTGAAGAAATCTTAAAATGAAATCAAAATAATTATTACACCATGATTATCGTTCAGTTGATACTTATGATTTTTATATGTCAAAAGTGTATTTTGTAATATTTTAATGTGTTCGATAACACAAATATAAGATAGTTCCATAAATATTAGAGGGGGATTTCGTAATCAAAAAATGGTAGCGAATCCAGGCCTAATTTTAAATTATATTGAAATTCATCTTACAACCTCCCCCCCTCCCTGTGTATCAATCGCACCCCGATACTCAAGACACTTAATGCCAATAATAGTAATGATGATTAATAATGATACTGCCATTGTGTTACATTTTGTAACTAGGACAATAATTTTTTTTGCGAATTTCTAAATTCTACGGCCACATTCGCTACTGCCGATACAGATAAATGCAGTGTTACGGGACCGTCAATGTTGCCAATTTGTTTAGTAAAATTGAAATGCTTATAAATAATCACAAAAATGCAATATGCAGGTTTGAACACATTTTTTATTAATAGAAAATAATAAAAAATAACGAGATTATTTAAGTAAATAATCTCGTAAATTTTAATAAAATTATTTAAATATATTTAAATATATAAACAGTAACTAGATCCGTTGCAATAATTTCAAAACTGGGGGTGAGTAATTTATCCTTACGCTATTTTATGTACTGTCATGTTGGATTTTCGATTTCGAAATTTTTAATAAATTATATGTTTGTTTAACCGTTGTTGGCGTTGTTTCTTACTGAATATAGGTAATTAATATCCTATTTATATTTTGATTTAAAATTTTATGAATTTGGTGTTATTTTCGTTAATTTAGCGTCGTTTCCTTGAATATCGCCAAATTTTTTAATATCGCCTTGAATATCGCCAAATCGCCATTTTAGAATGTTATTGACAAATGTATAATTTTCATGTATGGAATTTGAAATACATAATATAATATTTATATTAATACAAATATTCAAATTTTATGTTTATATTAATACAAACATTCAAATAAAAAAAAATATTTGTGTAGTTTTATATACTTTAATGTTTGATGAAGTATTTAATGTTTTTAAATGTGTTTTTGTCATTTCAAATATTTGAAATGTAAATGTGTTAAGATATAAATACTTCGAAACGTAAACAAAGTATGTCGAAATTTAATTTATGAATTCCTGAAATTCCATTAAAACTACACTTCTTCAAACCTGTAAAATATACATAGAGTCCAATAATGGCACTACTTTTAGAATATTGGTGTACTTATTGGACTCTAATCAAATTTTATAGCTTTCAAGAAATGTAGTTTTAACGAAATTTCAGGAATTCATAAATTAAATTGGGACATACTTTGATTACGTTTCGAAGTATTTGTACCTTAACATATTTACATTTCAAATATCTGAATTAGCATAACAGAAATATTATTCAAATACCCTATTAAAAGTATAAAAGTTCTTCTGAGCATTTTGGAACAATTAATCCTATCTGATTTACTCGAACTGTACAAAAATAAAATATTTTTATCTTTCTAAAAGAACTCTTCCTAAAAATAAAAAAGATAAGTAGTGTAGTTAAGAGTCTAAAAGTTCGGTGTCATTAGGCAGGGAGTAGACTCAGCAAATGACTACAAATTTAGTCCATTAGAAAAGAGAATAAAGTGCTGTGTATATTGAACCAAATTTATCAGGCGATGTTTGAAACACGTTTTGTTTTATTACTTTCCACGTTAAAGAAAAGTATTGTTTTCGTACAGAAAACACTTTTCAGGAAGATTGAAATCTGGCTGCTCTCGATGGTGTAACACTACAACGAATTTAAGCAAAATCATTTTTCAGAATTCCGCCTGTTGAACAGTCTGTACAAAATTTATGTAACCACTATTTCTGCCATATTTACTCAACCGCTTTGACGCTCAAATATATTGTTGCACATAACCAAAAACAACGTTGAGTGTTTTAGCACTCTGTTGTAATGTCCCAGAAACTATGGATTGACACCAAATATGACAAAGTCATAAAATGCCTCAAAAAACAGAAAAATAGTGTCTCTATGCATTTCAAAAACTTGTCAGTGGTATTCACCGTGAATATTCTGTGCATGGAGGATTAGAAGTATATTGCTGTAGCATTTAAACTGCTCAGCCAATTTTCACTAAAATTGGTAAAATAATAAAATCATACAACTTGGTGAATAGTACAATCTCCTCGAAAATAATACAACTTGGTACATACTACAATCTCATCGGTAAAGTCATAAAATGCCACAAGAAATATATAAATGTTTCTATGCCTTCCAAGAACTTGTCAGTGGTATTCACAGGGAATATTATATGCATGCTATAGTAGAAGTATTTTACTGTAACATCACGACTGCTCAGACAATTGGCACTAAAATTGATAAAATAATAAAATCTACACTTGGTACATCGTTCAATCATCCCGAAAATCATTTAATGTCTCACGGCCATCGATTGGAATACACAACATTTCATTCGATTTTCTCAATTCGTGCGGGAGATATCGAACCCGCAAAACGATACAACTGACATCATTGAAAAGGATTGGTTCGTATTGAGGTATGCTCAAAACGCATAAAGATATCAAAGTCCTAGTGTCAAAAATTTGACTATCACATTACTTACTCTTTACTGATACTTGGTCCTGTAGAGAGAAAACAAAAACTTTAAATACAATAGTCTTACATACAGAAAATACATTATTCTGTGCTTATTACATACAGAAAATATATTATCCTGTTCCTGTTACATACAGAAAAGGTATTAAGACAAAAAATTCCCATAGAATTCAATAATTAAGTTATATTATTTAAAATAACCTAAATTATACAAATTCCTTACTAAAAGTATAAAAGTTTTTATGATCACTTTGGAACAAGTAATCTTATCTCATTTACGCAAGCAGCAAAGAGATAAAGTGATTTTTTTTCTTTCTAAAAGAACGAACGCCTCTTTAAAAAAAGAGAATAAGTAGTGTAGTTAGGAGCATAAATGTTCGATGTCATTAGGTAGGGAGTGGAGTCAGCAAATGACTACAAATTTAGTCCATTAGGAAAGAGAATAGCTCTGCATATTGAACAAAATATATCAGACAGTATTTGAAGAAAAGTTTTGTTTCATTACTTTCCTCGTTAAAGAAAAACATTGTTTTCGTGTAGAAAGCACCTTTTTTGTGGACTGATTGAATCTAGCACTTTTCTAAAACCATAAGAGTAATACTAATTTAGACAATACCAATGCTAATGTCAATTTAGACAATACGAATACTAATACCAATTTAGACAATGCCAATACTAATACCAATTTAGACAATAACAAATGCCAATTTAGACAATACCAATATTAATACCAATTTCGACAATACCAATACTACTACCAATTTAGACAAGACCAATACTAATACCAATTTAGACAATGTCAATAGTAATACCAATTTAGACAATACCAATTTAGACAATACCAATACTAATACCAATTTAGATAATACTAAATACCAATTTATACAATACCAATATTAATACCAATTTAGTCAATACCAATATTAATACCAATTAAGGTAATACCAATATCAATACCAATTAAGGTAATACCAATACAATTACCAATTTAGACAATACCAATGCAAATACCAATTTAGACAATATCGATACCAATAAAACACCAATGCAGACAATACCAATACAAATACCGATTTAGACAATTATAATACTAATACCAATTTAGACAATTCCAATAATAATATCAAATTAGACAATACCAATACTAATACCAATTTAGACAATACCGATACTAATACCAATTTAGACAATAACAATACTAATGCCAATTTAGAAAATACCGGTACTAATACCTATTTAGACAGTACTAACTTCGGTCAGACGATTGTTCAGTCTGTGCAAAATGTATCAAACCGCAATTTAAAAAAAAAATTACTCAACCGTTGGATGCACAAATTGGCAAAAATACATGATGTTGCACGTAGATGAAAACAACGGGTCGAGTTCTAGAGCTTAATTATTATATCACGTAAACTATACCGCGGATTGATATCAAATCTCGTGAAATTATAAAATGGCACAGGATCATAAAAAAACGTCTCGATGTCTTTTAAAAATTATAAAAATTATGAAATGGGCAGTGTATGTGCTATGCATACGAAATTAGAAGTATTTAATATAACTTTCAAACTGGAACTGAAATTGGTATGAAAAAATAAATTATTTCAGTGTTCCTTTATTTAATTTCCTTAAAATTATTTGACCTCTGATGTCAATTGATTGGAATATTCACACCATATTTCATTAAATTTTCTCAAGCGATAGCATGCTTAAAGACAGACAAATAGACATCATTGAAAAGCAATTGATTCGAAATGAAGTTATGGCCAAGATACGTAAAACCATCAAATATTTGAGATTCAGATATTTGATCCCCATCACATTTTTCCCCTTTAGTTTCACTATGTATTGTAGGGAAAATAAAAAAAAATACTACATCTGATTTGGATACAGGAGTTGCATTATTCCATGCGAGTTGCGTATGACACAATTACATGTGTGTTGCATATAACATAAATTAAAAAAAAAATTCTAATGCTGTTGACTTGAATACAAGAGTTGCATTTTTCAATGCGTGTTGCACATGACATAATTCCGCATGTATAACATACAGAAAAGAAATTGAATCTTCAAAAATTCCATATAACTCAATAATTTAGCTATAATTTAAAATCTAAATTATATAAATTACTAGACAAATGTATATGAAAGTTCTAATGACCCCTATAGAATAAGTAATCTTATTTACAAAATCAGCAATATATAATATATTTTTTATTCCAAAATAACGCTTTCTAAACAAAAATAAAAAAAAAATAAAAATAATTAAAATAATAATGTAATTTAGTAAAATTCACAAAAATTCTGCGTCATTAGACAGAGGGGTAGATTCACCAACTGACTCCGAATTTAGTTCATTACAAGAAGAAAGGAAATTGAATAAAATGCTTTACATCTTGAACTTAACATATCAGACATTATTTACAGATTTTTACTTTCCCTGCAGTACATGGTAATGCATAGGGAAAGTATTGGAATCATACCGAAAATTACAACTCGAGTTTTCGACGGATCTACACGTATCGAGATCTCTAGAATGCGAAAAATATCACGTTTAGCGTATCGTCTGCGTGTGTCTGTGTGTGTGTGTGTGTGTGTGTGTGTGTGTGTGCAATGTATGTATCCACTCTAAAGAATTACTGGACCGAATTTCATAAAATTTGGTACGTAAATCACTTGGGTGAGACCCTGATGCTAATTAGATTTGGCAGAATTCGTAAAAACAGAACCCGCCTTTTTTGCGGAATAGCCTGTAAAAATTTCATGTATCCACTCTAGCTAGAATACTAATTGACCAAATTTCACAAAATTTGGTAGATAAGTTACTTGTAGGATACTCTGGTGTTGATTAGATTTTGGTATGATTCAGAAAAGAACAACCTGCCTTTCTTTACGAAATGGTCAGCAAAAATCGCCAAAATCTAAAAAAAACGACTACGTATGCTTAAATGTATCAATTAAATTCTTGTTTTATACGCAATTTTTGACGAGGAAAGTAATATAACACACTCCATTATGCTTTAGGTCTAACCGTTCTCAAGATATTTGAGATTTCTTGCACTTTTGTTACGCCGATTTCGGAAAAATATCCAATTACCAAATACAAACAAACATTGTATTAAATATGCAAATTTAGTGTTATTTGGTGCAATTAAACTCAATCTAACGAATGATTATAGAAATAAAGACAATATGAATTTGAGTCTGCAGGGAAAGTCATGTGCTGCCCCCATCAGATTTTTTTAATTATAAATGTTCTATTTTTGGATAAGAAACATTCTTCGTCAGATTGAAAATGTGACCGTTTTCAAGTATCCTGATTAAGACATACCAATTTTTACTTTCCCTGCAATACATGATAATGTATAGGGAAATAATTCGGATCATGCCGAAAATCGTAGATTGATTGGGTAATTCGTCAGATTCGTATGATCGCAACAATAACAAGGAGAACATTTGCTAATATTCTTTGCACACTTGTCATTTCTTTTGAGATCACTCTGAGATTGAGTCTCACATTGCTCTCATGACTCTCAGAGCAAACATTTTCTTTTCAAGAGTTCAAAATTATTTATGAAATATATCGGCTTCTTTACCACAGGGGGATATTTACTAAACTCCAGCCCCTCTCTTAATCTAAAGGCAGACTTCAACATTTTATAACTGCATTCGATGCCTAATTGGTTAGACGAAGTTTTGGGGCCTGGCGAAAATTCATTAGTGGGGTCCTCTCCAGAACCACGTGATTTATACAGGGTACTGCTGGCGTATTGCAGCATTGTAATTTTACGTAAGATATATCTGTCATTTTCTTTGTCTACATAGAGTCTGTCCGATTGACCAAGGCAATTGAGTTTCATTGCCCCAAACTCATTCTGTACTCAACTGTAGTACATGGGTAGTCAAAGGTTTTCAGCAATTTATTGGATGTGCATTTGATCATTCTGAGTTTAAAAAAATGCTTAAAAAGTGTTCTATTTTCTATGCTTCACTAAATAACCTAAATGGGAGAGTTATTGTTTTGGCATCATAACATTATTGACATAAGTAAAACAGAATTAAAGTTTCGATTCTGAATTTTAGGAATCTATTGATCAGAAATATACAATCGGTTTTATATAATAAAAAAATCTGATGTGGGCAACACATGACTTTCCTTATATAATGTAATTAATTTACTACTTTTACAGTAAAAAAAAGTAGGTTTTTCTTATAGTAGATACTAATATTCTTTCCAAGATATTAAATTTTCGACAATTAATTGTCATTTTTATCCATTTGGCGAGATTTTCGTTAATTTAGCAACATTTCAAAAAGTCGCCATGTTGACGGCATTCCGCCAAATTGGTCGCCAAAATCTCGCCAAGCGTTATGCACTAAGAAATAAGTTATTCTTACAGCAGCTAAATAAATATTTACGTTCAAACACAAAAGTATTACTAAAAGTATATTTTTTCATGAATGGAAGGAGCTAGTTCCACGAGAATGATGTAACCCAATTTATCGCATGGTATTACATATGAAAAGTGAACATGTTTCTCAATAGGAATTTTTTTTTATATGACTTTTTGACAATTTTTTTTTAAAAAATGAACAATATCTCGAGAACGGTTCATGTTAGCGTTCTAAAATTTATGTCAATCGTTTTCTAATGAAAAATTACATAAGAAATGTCTATTTGCGTAACTTTATTAGTGGTTTTGATTTTTTGACGATTTTTTCAAAATTTCATTCGAAAATTTAGGGGGCTTCTTAACATTCGATTTCATATAAAAGCAATAGGCTTCCAGTGTTTACGGATTGTGATTTTTGTACCAAATTTGGTTTGAATCGGACCATTCGTTCGTCAGTTATCGTCTCCACAGACTCACTGACACACACACACACACACACACACACACACACACACACACACACACACACACACACACACACACACACACACACACACACACACACACACACACACACACAAACACACACACACACACAGACATCACTTCAAAAATGTTTGATTCGTGATCAGGGATGCTTGAAACGTGCTCTCCCGTCGAAAACTCGAATTCGAATTTTCGACCCCGTCACAATACTTTCCTTATACATTATGTATATAAGGAAAGTAATATTATTTTCTGATTATTAAAATCGCTCCATTTGTGGACTATACTACCAATTATTATTACCAGGTTGGATTTAAGGAAAATTCAAATTAACTTTGTACGTGTGAACATTTTTACATGCTGCAGTAAATAAAATGGTTTCATTTGTGGACTAAACTAACTAACGGGTAGTCATTTTACTTTCCCTGTAATACATTGTAATTTATAGGAAAAGTATAAGAATCGTGTTGAAAATTGCAACTCTAGTTTTTGACGGATCTACCCATTTTGGAACCTCCAAAACACGAAAAATGTATTTTTCGCGTGACGTCTATGTTTGTGTATGTGCCTCTGTGTGTGTGTATGTATGTGTGTGTATGTGTGTGTGTGTCTCTGTATGCGTCTGTTTGTCTCTGTGTGTGTCTGTCTGTCTCTCTGTCTGCGCAGATTTTGTATCCACTCTAATGGAAAACCTAATTTTGACCGAATATCATAAAATTTGGTAAGTCAATTAGGGGTGATGTTGATGCTGATTAGATTTTGCCACGATTCTTGATGAAAAATAACTGCCTCTTTTTGCTAAATGGCCCTAAAAAATTGCTGTATCCACTCAAGCTAAAATACTAATAGACCAAATTTCACAAAATGTAGTAGATAAGTCACTTGTAGGTTAACCTGGTGCAGATTAGATTTTAGTACGATTCGGAAAAAAAAGAACCTGCTTTTCTTTTGCGAAATGGCCAGCAGAAATCGTTAAATCTAAAAATAAATGACTATGTATGCTCAAATATATCAGTTAAATACTTATTTTATGCGTAATTTTGGACGCCAGAAATAATAAGTCTAACCCCATTACTCTAGAGCTAGCCGTTCTCGAGATATTTTAATTTTCGCATTTTCGCTATGCCACCTTTGAAAGTCCAATTACCAAATGAAAACGAAAATTGAATTAAAAGTAAGAATTCAATATAATTTAAAATAATTATCGCTGTTATTTTGTGCAATTAAACTCAATTCAATGAATTAATGATGAAATAAAGAGAACGTGAATATGAGTCTGCAAGAAAAGTCATGTGCTGCCCATATCAGATTTTTTTCAAGTTAAGTTTAATTTGCACGAAATGCAAGTTATCTTGGAATTTCGTTACTATTAAGAAACTCCTCCAAATGTAAAGTCCAATTTAACTCTAAAAACTTTGTGACCAGGATCTTGCTTATGATTATTTCGATGTGACGGAAGTAAAGTTATTGCACTATGTATAGAAAGTAATGTACTGTTCATATTAGATTTTTATGTCCGTTTATATTAATAATCATATTTGTTCATGTATTGAAAACTTATTTCACGTTAAATTCTTCTTATTTTAATAAATCCCTGTAACTATAAATTCATATTCAATTCATATTTGATATACACTGTATACTCTAAGCTCTATTAATACCTTCACGTATCGAATATGGGCCCCATATTATATTTATTCGGTAACTGGACTCATAATTAAATTCTTACCTGAATTATTGAGACAGCCTTAATCCAGAGCAAAGCGGATTGCATCGAAGAGTATTCCATATCAGTCGGAGCTCTCTACATTTATATGTAGTACTTGCTTAAGCTGATATATTGAATATAATACTCTATAGAACAGATTACGCTGGGTGTTTTACTTCGCCCCTTATAAGTAAAGTGAAAATATTGTAATTTGAGCCAAAATTTGAATGTTAGATTTTGATGGTGTACGATTTTCTTCTAACTCTATGCAACAATACATTTTTATTGTAATGCTATCTGTGTTTGTGCATGCAAGTGCATGGAAAATCATGAACCAGGACAATAACTTGAAAAGTATTAGACATACATTTTTTATGGGAAATTCAAATGACTCTACACGATGGGATGACTTTATGGAGAGTTGGTACTATTTTTAGAGGAATAAGGGATTTTATCTAGTTTCCTGTGGAACATACAGGGTGTCCCAAAAAGATTGAAACGCGATTTATTTCTTTACCTGTTGGAGATAAGTGGACAATGTAAATTGCAGAAATGTTGAAAGTAAGGTAGGAAATAAAACAACGTTAATGAAATAACCATTAATTTCCAAACCATTCTTCCATTAATTTTCAAAAAATTACACTTTTCAAATTTTTATACGGCACCCTTAGACAAATTTGGTCAATCAGAAAATTTTTATCTTTAAGGAAACAAGATCATTAAAAATACCCGCATATTTTTCAACATTTTTGCAATTTACATTGCCCACTTAACTCCGGGTAAAGAATTAAAGCGCGTTTCAATCTTTTTGTGACACCCTGTATTAGGGAAAAAGGTGAATTAGAAGGTTGTAGTGTTGTAAAATTAGATCTATGCATTTTAGTCACATTATAAGAAATGGAAAGGAGCCGTAGAATCTAGCCTCCTCCCCGTCCACAAAAGAACGATCATCTATATAATGCGGCAGAATAAAATTAACGTTATTATACGCAGAATACAAAATTTTCATGTCTAGAAATACACGCGTAATAAGTTGTTTAAATGAGCTTTCAATGCCTCTATGTTTAAATCGTTATATGCAGGTTAATAAAATTATATTTTTAAATCGGTATTTAGAGAGTTAGTTGTTTTGTAGCTTTGTCAGTGAGACAAAAATATATAGCATTCATTTTTCAACGGTCTATAACCTTGATTCCCCCCCTATCTATCCATAAAGCGAGATAAACTTCCTATACAGCCCTAAAAAGTAGGTTCAGCCCTTAAAGTTGTTTCTTCGTGTAACGCCTTAGAGATTTCCTATACACCTCTGTAAAGATATATGATAACCCCAGTACTTCTCAAGTTATTCATCTGATCCATGATTTTCTTGACAGCTGCTATATCTACTTCATTCAGCTGAAAATCAAATCATACAATTTGCTTAGAATGATGTGACATATATTGATTTGTAACTATGTTGGATTATGTACTTACAACTATATTGGAAAGTGTTAAAAGTAATATTGAGTAAAAATCTTCCCAATCGTCCTTTACAGACAATAAGTTACCTGGCATGAATTGTATTGTGAGTTATTCGAGACGATTATTTTTCGTAACCTAAAATACCGCAAAGAAAATATCTTGTAGCGTCAAAATATATATTTTGCAGGGCTGTAGCATGATGTTCGTTTCTCCTCTTTAGATGAAATCATAATTTCATGACCCTTTTGCCTACCTTTCCTGCTACTGTCATCCATCGTCTAAGGTACTTTTGACTGCAACCTAAGCCATCTATGACTGCGTATCTAAAAGCAGCATTCACCCATCAACAAGTAATGCTTTGAATTACCAAATAAGATCAAACTTAGCACAACAACAGTAATTTTGATGTGGAGATACGTGAGTTTTATCACGGTGACACGGAACAAAAAATAATTAAATCCTTGGATATTTTTATCAAACAAAACGTTTAGACTGGGCTAAATACTCGATATTATGGATGGACTCGATAGCAACAAATTGTATGAAGGGAAAAATTGTCCCTTTCATGTAGTCCAGGTGGATTTGTCTAGGATTTATTCATGATATTCGTAACGAACTGGTGAATTGTTTGAATCATACTAGTTTGGGCAGCTTATCAAATCATATGAATCTTTTGCCTTAAAATACCCCACATCTAACCAAACTTAGAGACACGTATAATTCGAAATGCCCTCAAGCAATACACACGTAATAAGATATCTCCCGTATTTTCCAGTGCTCCACGCTACACTGCTACATGCAGATTAATAATGTTATATATTTTCAAATATTTATTTAGAGAGTTATTTTTCACCTTTCGCAGTCGGAGAAAAATGCTTAGTAAAAATTTGGCAACTATCTACAACTTCGTAGTTCATTTCCCACCAATCTATATCAGAAAGCGAGCTAAATTTCCTGTACAGTCCTGAAAATGGGATCAGCTTTAAAGTCGCATTTTTGTATAATGCCATAGGGTTTTCCTATACACTGTAAAAATATAACGATAACCATAAGACTTCTTGAGTTACTGGTCTGATTCATGATTTTTCTGACAGCTTATATATAAATTTCAGTGAGCAAAATATCTAGTCATACAGTTTGCTGACAATTAGGTAATATAGTCACTTATTCGTTAGTTTTGTGCTAAATAAATTTTTCTAAAAATAAGATAAATGGAATTTTCCCTCTCTCATGAAATTCAAAATAAACTGAAATAGAATTCAACAAGAAAGATCAATCATGCATAAAGCATTGATTATGAAACACTTTCCAACTGCAATGCAATTTTATTTAAATATATCTAAAATGCGATACATTCAGCGGTGATATTTTTAAAATTATCACAATACTACAATTTAATATATTTGAAAACTTCTTAAAAAATAAATGAGCTTTATTCCAAGAAAGTCATTGAAATATAAATCGCCTGGCTTTCTATATAAAAGCAGTGAAAATTTAATTCATAAACCTTTTTCCATTCCTTTCATTCAGCGGCGATATTTTTTTAAATTATCACAATACTACGATAATGTATTTTACTTAAAAACTTAAAATCATGGATGTAAAAGTACTGTATAACTCCATGCTCAAATCTTCAACGAAAAGAGAAATATAATCGCCTGCTTTTCTATGTAAAATCAATGACAGTTTCATTCATATCAGCTATACTGCAGATTCCAGAGCTAGATAATTTTACGTTAAAGAAATTCAGCAATTCTTATACAATCCATCTTACATTTTAATCTGTTTACATTCTCCATACGTGAAAATTAGGCTTCTTTGTAGAAATAATCAAACTTTGATGATCATTTAAACTCACAAATATTGTAATTGCGTTGTCGCAGCATATAGATGCACAGAACAAATAATTAAAAATAAAGCGGTTTTAGGACGGATGCAGCACTAAATATAAATTAAAAAGAACTTTAAAAATCCGATTTTGACACAAAATGCATGACATTTATTAATTTAAACTCAAATATATTGTAATTGCGCTGTTTCAGAATATACATGCACAGAAATTAAGCAAAAATAAAACAGTTTTAGGGCCGACACAACACTAAATATAAATTAAAAAGAATTTTAAAAATCACGATTTTGACACAAGATGGACGCCATATTTTATTTTGAAGTGGGTCACGTGATCTCTTTATATGATATGAGTGTAATTATTATTTTAATTTTCATTTAAAAAACCACCAAATATATTTTGCTGAATTTGTTCTTTATATTTTTTATGGGATAATTTGTATATTTTCTAAAACTTTCGAAGCAATATGTGAATTTTAAATTCGCTTAAAAAATGTTTGAAAAATTAAGCCCCACAGGGTTCAATGTATTTTAATTTTTCAGTCCGGGTTCAATACAAAACTAATAGGAATATATTATTCATTTATATTCCCATAGGTCCCATAGACCGTCTGAACAACGTACTAAAATTTCATTTTGACAAAGTCACTTTTATTATCGCGGTAACGGACATTATAATTATCGTGGTAACGGTTGCTATATTTAAATTTTTCATATTTAAGATGACTGTAAGCCAAAAATTAGTTCCGAAAAGTACGAGTATGATTAATAGAAAAATTACATTTTATAGAAAATATTTGAAATTTTATAATTTTGTATTTTTATGCAGGCTATAATTATCTACCAGTCTGTACGATACCGTCGGCATTTTTCGAGTAATCGTAATGTCAATTTACGATTACTCGAAAGAAGAATATTTATTTTATTTATTTATTACACAGGCCTTGCAGCTCACCCAAAGGGTATGGAGTATTTACAGGAGACGGTCGGGAAAAACACAGAAAAAACAGTACACAAACAAGAACAATATACATAGAAATACAATATAGGCAAAAATAATAAGCGCGGGACAGCTGTGCATTTCGCTTCATTTACATAACTTGGTGAACTGCGTCTACCTTGCAGGTTGCATATTGTTCTGCCTACTCTTTCTTGTCATCTCATTTTCACCGTCACGTAGTGTAATTTAAAATTCAAATCCCAAGAAAAATGCGTTTTTAGTGAAAAAAAAAAAAGCAGAATTTTTTAAAACTCCTCTTAAATAATAAATTGCGATCAAATTAGAGATACCAAAATACTATTAAACCCATTAAAAAAACATAAAATATAGCAATAGAAAAATTTACAGAAACATCTTAAAACCACAAAAAAAATAAGTTCATTAAATAGTTGTGAGTTTGATCCTGATCAATCCTGCAGCAAAGAGATCAAATTATTTCAGACAGATGTGTTGAGTTAAGGGGAAAAGTCACATAAATTTGGAACAGTGTAGAATTTTATTGAATATAAGTTGAAGAAGATTGTAATTTTTCCGATTTTCAGGATTGTAATGTTTACATATCAAAATCTACCATGAACCATAAGTAAAAAATCTGATGTGGGCGGCACATGACTTTCCCTGCAGACTTATATCCACGTTCTCTTTATTTCAATTAAATTTAATTCACTTTTAATTCAATTTTCGTTCTCATTTGATAACTGGACTTATTTTCAAAAGTGGCGTGGAGAAAATACGAAAAAAACTAATATATCTCGATAACGGCTAATGGGATTGGTCTTATTCTTTTCTTCGTTGAAAATTACGTATTAAACAAGCATTTAATGGATATATTTGAGCATACGTAGCATTTTAGTTTATATTTTGACAATTTTTGCGGGCCATTCTGCAAAAAAAGGCAGGTTATTTTTTTCTGAATCGTACCAAAATCTAATCAGCACCATGGTGACCCACAAGCGACTTATCTACCGAATTTTGTGAAATTCAGTCCATTAGTTTTTCAGCTAGAGTGGATACAAGCTTTTGCGGGCCATTTCGCAAAAAAAGCGGGTTCTTTTATCCCAAATCGTACCTAAAACTAAACTACACCAGACCCGCCCACAAGTGACTTATCTACAAAATTTTGTGAAATTCGGTGTATTAGTTTTTTAGTTAGAGTGGATACAAAATTTGCACAGACAGACAGACACACAGACACACACACAGACGTCACGCTAAAAATGGTTCTTTTGTATTCTAGAGATCTTGAAACGTGTAGATCCGTCGAAAACTCGAGTTGCGATTTTCGACATGATTCCAATACTTTCCCTATACATTACCATGTATAGCAGGGAAAGTAAAAATCTGATGTGGGCAGCACATGACTTTCCCTGCAGACTTATATTCACGTTCTCTTTATTTTTATTACATTTAATTCACTTTTAATTCAATATTCGTTCTCATTTGATAACTGGACTTCTTTTCAAAGGTGGCGTAGAGAAAATACGAAAAAACTAAAATATCTCGAGAACGGCTAGTCCTAGTGTTGTTGTTGAGACCCAGACCGTCCGACCTACCAGAAAGGTGTAAGGTGGAGTTGGTCTTATTATTTTCTTCGTTAAAAATTACGTATTAAACAAGCATTTTATGGATATATTTGAGCATATGTAGTTTTTTATTTTAGATTTTGGCGAGTTTTGAGGGTCATTTTGCAAAAAAAGGCAGTTATTTTTTTCCAAATCATACCAAAATCTAATCAGCACCAAACTGTCCCACAAGTGACTTACCTATTGAATTTTGTGGAATTCGGTCCATTAGTTTTTTAGCTAGAGTGGATACAAGCTTTTGAGGGCCATTTCGCAAAGAAAGGCGGGTTCTTTTATCTCGAATCATACAAAAAACTAATCAGCACCAGATTTGCCCACAAGTGACTTACCTACCAAATTTTATGAAATTCGGTCCACTACTTTTTTAGTTAGAGTGGATACAAAATCTGCACAGACAGACACACAGACACACAGACACACAGACAGACAGACACACAGACACACACACAGACGTCACGCTAAAAGTAGTTTTTTCGTATTCTAGAGGTCTCGAAACGTGTAGATCCGTCGAAAACTCGAGTTGCGATTTTCGGCTTGATTCCAATACTTTCCCTATACATTACCATGTATTGCAGGGAAAGTAAAAATTGTAGCTCTTTAAAATCCCTGCATGTATATATAGTTGAATTTTTTATCGTGCTCTTAGTTTTTGAAGTATAATGGTCGTAATTTTGAATAGTATTTTAACCTGAGTTTTCGAATGACAGGAAATGCTGTAATATTCAAAATGCCATGATTCTTACAACTTAATCTGTTTACTTACTCTCTGGTTAAATATTGATCCATAAGCATGATATATTTTATTTTGTTTAAAAAAATTAGGTTGAATGAACTTGGGGGATTCTAAAAATGTTTCATAATTGTTGAGATTTGAACATAATATATAAAAATGCACGTATTTCTTTTCCGCTTACCACGTTTATAGATTAAATCGATTGTAAAATTTAGTCAGTTTAATTTATACACCGCCAAGAAAGTTAGTAAAATATTGTGATATTTTGACGGAAAACCTATGGTCGGAGTACCCGGATGATATTGGGGCGAAAAGTAAAATTGCTAGCCAGTTATAAATAGTTAGCGAATACTTTGGCGCGCATTAAAAGCCTATAAAAAACATAAATTAGTTTAAAAATGTAGGAAAAACTTATTGAACTTTACTGGAGTTTCAGTTTACAAAATGTTCTACTCCTTTTCAGTTCCAATGGACCGGAGCAACCATCGCGTTTTGTGATATCGATAGATATTCAGAAAATCTTACTTTCTCTATATATTTATATATTTAGAAAAAGTTATTAACGCTATACTTTTCCCGGCTACGCTAACTCGTAACTCGTATTTTAATTAAGACGTTATGTATCCGGAATGTCAGTATAATTCTAATATTCCGAAAATACACCCACAAAAATACACATGCGTGGCCTCTGACATTTAATATTTTCCAGTAAAATTGCAGAAAATACGCAATTGTAGAAATTGCAGAAAATATGCTGTGAAATTGCAGAAAATACGTTTTAAGTAAATATATGCACAGTCCCTTGGAGTCAGTTTGTGCAGAAAGTTAGAAGTGCTTTACATTCTGTGCTGTAGGTATTTTCAAGTTGCGCAGAAAATTAAACCCGCATCATTTGCCTTGATTTAGAAAACGAGAGCCATCCTAAACTTCTCCTTTATGACCTCCACTTTGTCTGCCAACTGCATGCATTTTCAACTTCACATAAACTTTATTTTGATTTTTTTTTCTTCCTTCAAAGAAAAATCTCTTCTACATCCGCTCTTTTTTTATTTTTTTTTGTTTATAGTTGAATAACGTAAAATGTACATTTACTGAAATGCACTACCCCATGCTAGAAAAAAATATTATGTGTGTTCATTTTCAAACACTTTTCCAGAGTTTATAAAGTTTTAACGTATCTCAATTTTTCGTTTTGCACTTTACTTTCTTCGAGTCCAAGGATGTATAAAAACATGATCTTCTGTCAAAAATTCGAATTTGAATTTGCAGTCGCAATACACAGGGCCAGTCGTGTTAGGGCTATTGGAATAATTAGAACCAATCAGTCTCCAAGTTAAAAACGACCCATCATCGAAATGGTCATAAATAATTAAATATTTACAATAACTATAAAATAGGTTTTAAGTGATTATTTGAAAATTTGAATGAAATAATTGTGCTGATTTTGAAAGCAAATATGACATAAATTACTAAATAAGTTATAATAAATCAGACATTAACAAAGGTTGAAACTCTGTTGAATAAAATATATGCATTATACAACCATAAGAAATTGAACTACAGCAGCAAAATTCGACGCGCGATTGTCGTTTTAAGAGTTATGCAAATGATCAAATTGACAGCGCCAATGATGCTATAGGGCTCATGCAAAGCGGATGAGAACGTCGTATCGTGCAGAATTTAAAACGACCAGTGTTCTCACGCAAATGGAACTGGATTTTCTGCTTTGATACTGTAAGTTGTGTACAAAGACGCCTTTGAGACATACTCGTCGATGCTACGAACAATTATCAGATTTAGAGATCGCGTCACAGGCCTAAAGGTAGCTTGTTGATCCAACGAACGTATCAAACAATGGATCAAGGAATGCACGATATTATCGCAGAAGGTCAGGACGCCCCAGACAGACACCTGCTCGAGAGTAATGTTACGTAAATGATCATGAACTGCAATAAGTATTGCGATTTTTTAACTTCGCGAATTTAACCGATACATTTTCAATTTTTTAAACACATAACTATGTGAATGTTATGAGTGTGCTCTGAAAATTCGACTGAAAATTCGTCGAGAAGGCAATTCATTTACGATTTTCACTTTTGGATGAAAATAACTTTACTCTTTTTTTCACAACTTCAAGTTTTTTTATTTATTGTTTATTTCAAGAAACCCAAACCGTCAAAATTCACGAATTTCAGTTTTCTAACTTTGCGAATTAACGAGATACCGCACGTGAGCATATAATGTATTCATGTGTCGTTTTGCTTGCAATCGGTGAATCAGATGTTTGCGTCCCTGCGTGGCGAATTGTAACGCGCTTATTTAGGACTTATCAAAAAAGTTTAGTTAGTATATATCAAAAGCGTATACGTAATATTTAATTAATAGGAACTTATTTAGGAGAAGGGCAATACAGGGTATATTATCTAATATTGTATAAGATGGTTGAAGGGGGCCTACTGTTTAACGTGCTAGGATCACAGTCGATGGATAGATCCTCTCCACTCTATCAAATATTTGAGTTTAAGCGTAATATGGGCACGTTAAATACGTATGTCCGAAAGTCAATTTGAGAGGTTATGTGCTAAGGGAAAGATGGTACTGTTCCCGTGGCTACCATCTACATTGAGTTCGGATCCAAACTGGGTAACACTGTCTCGGCCGTCTAAACAGTTACTTTATACCTTCGGCTAGGTCGAACGGACTGATAAAAACGGGTAAAAATAAAAAATTGATACTGATGCAGGATTAAAAAGGTATGCATTGTATTTCAAATCATAAAAATAATTATGTTTTGATAGCCATATTTTATGCCACGTTTTACTAAGGTTAGCAAATTTATTGCATCAAATAATAGTACAATTGCAGCGATAATGCCACAAATAAGATAATATTTTCATAACTTATGAGCATCAAAGTAAATGAAATTACCCTACCACTTCATAATCCTGCGCCATTTTGTTTATCATTAACAAAACTATTTATTTCAACATTCCTACAAAGAAAATACTTTGCATAACCGAATTAAGATTTCCTTCCATTCTTAATTAAACTCACTTGCAGACGATTCCACGTTTTCCAGCTATGAGACATATTGAATGATTAAATCTTAATAAAATATTTATATTGAATTAGGGCAAGAATAAAATCATTCTTGGTTCAGAAAATTTTAGCATTAAAGATGTGTTTGGAAAAAATATAGATATGAAATGAACAAACTAACTGTCATTTAAGGCTGACATACATGAAAAAGAAAATGTTTTTATCATTTATCATACTCTCTATATATACGTAGAATAAAAGTATAGTAAAAGTATTGTAACAAAGCCGAAAATTCGAATTCCAATTTTCGACGGAGGAGCAGCTTTTGAGCATCCCTGAACTTGAAACGAACGTTTTGAGGAGATGTTTGTGTGCATGCATGCGTTGAGGAGATGTTTGTGTGCATGCATGCGTTGAGGAGATGTTTGTGTGCATGCATTGTGCGCATGCGACGCTTACTCGTCAATAGTAGTATTTTGCTAATAGTAGTACTCGCTGTCGTTAATACTAGTATTTTGCAAATTGGACTAGAATATTTTTAATTACATTCAACAGTCAGAGAGTTATATATACCCAAGGCCATATATGTCTATATATTTTATAGTGAATTAAATATTTATTTTAATAAATATTTCAAAAATGAATATTTAAAATGCTCTTAAAATGTGTACACTTTTTAAATAAAACGAGCAATGTCGGGTATATCTGCTAGTATATAAGTATATTTGGTAAAATATAATTTCATCCCAGAAATTTGAAATCAAAATCAGTTTTTTTTATATAATAAGCAAAACTATTTGCTAAACAAAGGAAAAAAGTCCCAATATAATCAAATTAATATTTCCTTGCATTCTTAATTATAAGCGCAGGCAGACGTTTTTACCTCTTTCATCTTTATGCGTGATTTGATTAGTATTTAAGAAAATATTCACATTGAATAAGAAATAGCAAGAAAAAAAGAGATATTTGCTCTTTGGTTTTAGCGCAAAAAATATAAGCTATTATTTGGAAAATATAATATTTCGTACGAATTAAATCACAATATTTTTTAAATGTCATACATCAATATTATTTTTCTAAATTCTACTTAGATCTATCTGCTTGTGCTTCAAAATATTGCATCAAACGTTATAAATATTGCAACAAAATTGGCGGAATTTCTTCTCATAACTTACGTACATATAACGAAATCATTTTGAAATATAAATATAAAATCTCACAAACATTTTTGTTGAATAATAAACAAAAAAAAACAGCATCAAAAAGAGTAAAACAACATCGAAATAATGAAATTTAAAGGATGACTAGATTATCCTTGTAACTAAACTACAAAAATATGAAGATTTAATTAAAAATATAATTGTATATTAACTATACTATGTTTTTGCTAGAATAAATGAAATATAATTTATTTTAATGATCATAAATACAGACAAAATGTTATTAGTCTATAGAAAAACTTTGCGGTAGTACAAGATCGTTTCAATAAATAAAGTAACAAAGTTTGTCTCACTCGTGAAATTCCTCATTGGTTGAAAGCGTTGAACTACTGTGAACTACTCAGATTTCTTTGTAATCCCTGCAACTTGGAGACAGCACAACTCAGGCACATTAGTTTTCGAACATTTACGAACATTACGAACATCATCCCGTATGGAAACAAGGTCAAAGATTGAAATATAGAGCGCGTAAAGAACCTAGCTGCTCCAAACCGGAATCGGCCCACGGACCTTCATACTGGCTCTACGATACTCCTCAACCTAAGGCAGTTCGTCGATGCCTTATTGTTGAACAACTGAGAAGAAATTGCAAGCTCTTATCGTCGAAGTGAACTCAGAATTCTCCACCCTCTAATGTCAGAATGTCGTGCAACTGACTATCTGATTGATCACCTCTTGCTATTTTTACCTCAAGTTAGCCTCATTTTGCTACTTCCATCCTCCAGGTTAACGTACTACGTGGTCTTTGACATTCCGATTTGCAATTGACGTTCCAGAGTTCAACGAATCCGTACTAGTCGTAATATGCTCACTTTCACACCACCGACATCATTGTACTAACCTGCAGGGTCGATATTTATTTAGGTGCTATTGTAAAGAACCTTGCTACCCCAACTGGAAATCGAACCACAGACCAACCGAAACTCTACCGCTGAGCTAGTGATAATGAATTGCAAACTCTTATCGTCGAAGAGAACTCTGCAAATGTGATAAGATTTCTGTACATTCAGGTTATGACACCAACTGAAATTCCACATAAGCTTTATAAAGGAGTATAGACATAATGTCATGTCGCATAAGAAGGTTTGAATTTGGCACAAAATGATGGATAGCGATTCCACTGAGATATACTTGAACACTCATCTTATAGTCGTGATCAGCACCTTTTGATTTTCTTATCTTGGGGCCTTTGAAGAAGCACCTGGTAGAACAGCGATATGCAACCGACGACCAAGTTCAACAAACTGTAATATCTGTAGGACCTGAATACTGATTTTTTTAGGTCTGGGATATATGCATTGGTGTACCGTTGGAACATATGCATGGACAAACTTATTATGATCACGTGGAAAAGTAATGTGTTCTTACACGTCACTGGTTACGTCACTGGTTATCGTTACATTAATATAGTAATAAATGTGTTCATACCGAAGATCTTTTTACCTTACTTAATGAAACCCCTTCGTACTATTTATTCTCCGTCTTGCTATTCTTTATCTTTCTTATACGTATAAAATAAAACAATTATTAAAATTCAATAAAAGCGAAGATAAAGCTATTGCTTTATTTTGAAAATTTTAAATAAAGCATTATTTGATAACTGAAGGCAAAAAAGATTCAAAGCAGCAAAAAACGGAAGAAAAACATTGAAAAAAAATGTTAAAGACGATAAAGGAAAAGGAAGACGAAAATAAATTAGTATCATGAAAAAGAAAGTTTCAAAAGATATACGTTTAGGGTTGAAAATGGCCCGGACGATTTCCCTTTAATTTTCTGTAGAACTTAGATAAGAAATTCCTACACGACCGAATTTAAAATAACTTGCAACTCTTCCCAAGAAAGTCTCGGGGGTCCGTATACATATTTAATATTTTAAATGGATTTTAGATGACATTATGCATGAAAGATCTCCACCTTTAGGAGATCTAAGTGAAATTATTCCACGGAATTTATTCATTCTTTATACCAACCTTTACTTCAAGTTTATTAGTTTCAATATTTGTAATATTATGCATAAAATATTTAATTTTTCAGTTTTATAAATATTAAAGCGTAAGAGTAAAATATTTTATGCTTTAATCCATTAGGTGTCATTTATTTCTTCAAATAGAATTTTAAATATTCTATTTATTCCAGTTTTACTATATTCTAGTTTATTCTATTCTTTTCTATTATATTATATTATAGTTTATTATATTATATAAAGTATTGTTTTCACTTTTTCAAGTCAAGATTTTGACAGATAGTACGTTTGAAAGCCTCCTTCTCATCTATTTATTTTGAGAACATTTTGAATGATGCATTTTTCTCTCTCTGTATGTATGCGTGTTATTGTTGTTGAGACCCAGATCGTCTGACCCACTAGAAAGGTGTAGTTGGTTGGTTGGTTGATTATGGTTTAATGGCACAAGATCCAAAGAGGATATGCTGCGTAAGACATATGGTACCGAGATACATAAAATAGTATGGATTAAAACACGTGTATATTTAAAAGGGTGATAATGTGTGAAAAACCATGACTATGGAACATGTACAACAATACAAATGATATGAAAAATGGCTAAAAGGTTATAAAAGGTGAAGTTAAATATGATGGAAAAAACCATTGTCCAATAGAAATGGGAAAAGCTCCAAATGAGGATTTTCTCTAATCAATTCTGCCAAACGTATAGTATAAGTCTTGAAATGCTTGAAATGAAAATGTTTATATTTAGTACACTCAATTAAAATATGTTTGAAACTTGCTGAGGTCTTACAACTATTACAAAAGGGTTCAACTTCTAAAAGTAAGTGTCTGTGGGTAAAACGAGTATGACCAATGCGCAAACGAGTTAAAAGTACCTCAAGTTTCCTACATTGGAAACTAGTCCACTTTTGTATTAAGGGCTTTATTTCATACAACTTATTATGAGACTGCTGGTTCCAGGAATACTGCTATATGTCATAAATATTTTTCAAAATGAATGGTTTGGTGTCAGTTAAAGGGATTGTCAGGTTTAAATTTTGAGTAGCTGATTTAGCAGCAATATCTGCCAACTCATTTTCTCTGATACCAACATGTTCTGGCACCCAACAAAATTCAGTATGGTATCCCTGTACCTTCAGACGATGTTCATACTTAAGAATATCAGAGGCATAGGGTAATTCATAGATGATAAAAGTTGTAACGAACTCATTGAATCGGTATAAATGATGTGCTTTTTGAAAATTTGATGAGATATGAATGTAGGACTCTGGTATATTGCCATAATCTCAGCAGTAAAAATAGAGCAAGATGCATGCAGTTTAAAATACTTTATAGTATTTTTAGATACATAAGTCATCCCTACGTAATTGCCAGCTTTTGAACCATCTGTGAAAATAGGAGTAAACTCGTTGTAGAGATTTTTATGTTCAGCAAACAGTTGCAGATAAATAGTCTGATCTGTGTTTCTCTAAGTAAAATTACTAAATGGGTTGAGATATATAAAATCAGGAACATGCCATGGAGGTGTTTCAAAACACTTTGTTTTCTTACATTTAGATCTACGTGTGGGGTTGTTGATAATATATTTCGTATCCGCTTGCCAAAAGAAGGGATTCATGAGGGTCTGTGGTCATAGAGTCGATCATAATGCTCATCTAGTACTAGTCGTTGCAGAGGGTGGTTCTGTAAGGACATGACCCGATAGTAATAATTCAGCATCAACTGTTCACGCCTGAATTCAAGAGGTGGCTCATTGCAGTATACATATAAGATTTGAATAGGAGATGTTATAAAGGCACCTGAACATATACGTAATGCTTTATTATGAACTGTGTCGAGTTTCTGGAGAGCAGATGTTCGTGCACTCCCATAAATATTGCATCCATAATCAATCTTGGAACGAATAATAGCCCTATATATACGTAGCATTGCAGTTGTATCTGCACCCCATTTTGTATTTGACAGAACTTTTAAAATGTTAATGGCTCTCTCACATTTCTGTCTCAGTTTCTGAACATGGGGTAGGAAGGTAAGTTTTCTATCGAACCAGATTCCAAGAAATTTCACTTCATCAACAACAGCAATTTTAGCGTTCTCCATGAAAATCTCTGGAGGTAAGTGTAGACCTCGTTTTCTGATGAAGTGAACGCAGCAGGTCTTTTGGATTGAAACCCTGAATCCATTTAGATTAGCCCATCGCAGAATGCCATTTACAGCAGTTTGACACTGTCTTTCAACGGTGCGTATATCATGTGCTTGGTATGAAACTAGCAAATCATCCACATAGAGGCTTTTATGAACTGATGATGGTAGATGGTTTAAAATACTATTGATTTTTATGGAAAATAGAGTCACACTACACACACTTCCTTGTGGCACTCCCTCCTCTTATACGTGAGGGTTTGAAAGAACATTACCAATACGAACTTTGAATGTCCTATGTGCTAAAAAGTTTTGTATAAAAATGGGAAGATTTCCTTTTAAATTAAAATCAAAAAGGTCCTTAATTATACCATAGCGCCATGTGCGATCATAGGCTTTGTCAATATCAAAAAATATTGACACTAAATGATTTCGCCTAAGGTAGGCAGTCCTGAACTTTGATTCCAGAGCAATAATATTGTCAGAGGTAGATCTTCCTCGTCGAAAACCACTTTGATGTGGAGATAAAAGTTTATTTGTTTCAAGGAAGTAAACAAGTCGGGCATTTACCATTTTTTCCATAATTCTGCAAATACAGCTTGTCAAAGCAATGGGTCGGTAACTTGAATGACTTTTGGGGTCCTTTCCTTGTTTTATAATGGGTATGGTGATTGCTCTTTGCCAGGATGTCGGAAACTTAGGTTCCATATAAATCCTGTTGAACAGATATAAAAGGTTCAATAAAGAGTCATGAGAAAGGTTTTTCAGCACAGTATAATGGACACCATCTAACCCACTGCTGGTTCCCTGGGTCTATGACAATGCTGTAAGAAGTTCAAACTCTGGAAACGGAGAATTGCACGGCAAGTTTCTGACTTGTGAGAAGACAATTGGTTTCTTTTCTGATATGATCTTGTGTGACAGGAATGGTTCTGAATAACTTACTGAGTTGGAAGCATCTGCAAAGGCTTTGGCTATTTCATTTGCTTTGGCAATTTCTGCCGGAGAGCTAATGATTGAGCCATTACTATTTATAACAGATATGGGATGGTCATTATAAACACCGGAACACCTTTTAAACCTTTGCCATACTTTCTTGCTGGAAGTGGAAGAGGTTAGTCCACTGACATACTCCTCCCATGACTCTCTTTGCCTTCGTCTGCGTATCCTACGAGCAACTGCTTTTGTATATTTAAATGCAGTAAGATTATCAGTCGTATGATACATTCGAAATTTGACCCAGGCCTTCTTTTGTTTTTTGTATGCCTCGCAACATTCTTCATTCCACTAAGGAAAGCGATACTTAGATATTTTTCCAGAACTCTTAGGGATTGTAGTATCAGCAGCCTTAATCAACAGATTTGTAATATTATTTACAGCTGTATTGATGTCACATCTCTGTACTGCGTCATCAGCTATCACAGCTTAGGAAGTAAATGTCAACCAATCAGCTCTCGAAAATATATATCGCGATGGTTTCACAGGTGATCTGATTTGACTGTTAGTGAAAACAATGGGAAAATGGTCGCTAGTGTGTAGATCTTTGTCGACTAAAAAGAACCAGTACGGAAGGACCGATGGGGAACAAAAAGCAAGATCGATACTGTGGAATGTCTTGCTTGGTTGATGAAAGTAGGTATGTTCATTGCTATTTAATAGGCACATGCTGTGATTACTAATATACTTTTCGATTTGCTGTCCTCTGTGAGTCATATCAGAACTTCCCCAAAGACCGTTGTGACCATTAAAGTCACCCAATATTACAAATGGTGGAGGTAGTTGGCCAATCAAATCATCAAGTTCCTTATGATCAATATTAACATTTGGTGGAATATAAATACAGCATACTGTAATCAATGTCTTAATATGGATACGAACAGCAACAGCTTGTAAGTTAGTAGTAAGTTGTACATTGGAGGTAGGATAGTCTTGGGAAATTAGCAAGGCTGCTCCCCCAGAAAAACTGCTGTTTCGTTCAAAATCTTTGCGAATGCATGTAAAATGTTTAAAATTTATACTATTGTTAGAATTTAAAAAGTTTCTTGAAGACAGACAAAAATGGGATGGTAAGTATTAATTAATGATTTAACCTCAAACAACTTGGTCTGTAAACCGCGGCAGTTCCAAGAAACCAAAGAAGCCATTATGTAGATTTTTCTTTTTTGGTGAACGAGAACTATTCACCCTGGACCTATTGGACGAAGGTGGCAACACATCAGTCAACATTCTTTCGTCATCCGAAACACAAAGTTGTAATGCATCATCAATAATGGCATCCTTTTTTTGCATCTATTTATTCTTTTTAAGGATTTTCTAAGTGCAAATTCGTCTTTCTCATTTTTTAATTTTGATTGGATTTTTTTTTGTTCACTGTAGTATATATTTCATTATCCCCACTGGTACTTGGTTTATTTGGCTGTGAAAACTCTGGTCTAAAAGTTGCTAAGGGTATGTCAGATTTAGGTTTAAATTGAGTACTTGATGGGTTAGTAGAATTTAGACAATCGTCGGGCACAGAGATAGGTTCGGTTTGTGTAGCAATGGATCTTTTCTCACATTGCGTGACAACAGAAGTTGAGGATTTAGTGGCTATAGTGGCATAGGATACACCTTTAGGTGTACGTGCTGTTACTATTTTACGTGCTTCAGGGAAAGAAATATTATTATTGATTTTAACAGTTTGTATTTATTATTTGATTTTCCATTTAGGGCATGATCGAGCATATGATGGGTGTTCACCATCACAATTAACACATTGAAATTTTTTATACAATTTTCAGATTCATGGCCAGGCTCAGCACACCAGGCACATGTTTCATATTTCCCTCTGCACGAATTTTTAGAATGTCCATATCTTTGGCACTTAAAGCACCTTAATGGATTTGGAACGAAAGGACGGACATTGCACATCAGATAGGCTACTTAAACGGTTTTTGGTAAATCTGGCGAGTTAAAGGTAAGTATGAGGTGTTTGGTTGGTAAGACTTTCCCCTCTCTACGAATGTTGATACGTCTTACAGCACACATATTTTGGTTAATTAAATTTTTCAAAATTTCTTCCTCACTGTCATAAATGAGATCTGATTCGGAAATTACACTTCTAGAATAGTTAAGTGATATATGTATGTTTACTGTGATCTTGAAACTTCCAATATGGGCCATTTTCATTATATTTGTTGCTTGAGCATTTGTGGTAACTTGGACTAAAAGGTCATCGGATCTTAGTTTTTTAACATTTTTTGCATCACCTACATAGGCAGCTAAACTTTTTTGAATCAAAAATGGTGAAACATTTGCAAAAGTTCCTGCAGAATTCTTTACAATGAAATATCTAGCTTTTGAGGCGTTACATGATGTTACACAACTTTGTCCCATACCTCTGGGAGTCACGTCTTTTGGCTTTGAGGATTCAGAGATCTCAAACCTCTCAGCCCAATCCATATGTGATATATTTGGCAGAACAACATTGTTCTCATCTAAAAGAGAGCATGAAGAACCCGAGACAGAAAGCAATCTCAAATTCTCCATGCTTGTAACCACTTATAAAAAAACACGGTTTACTTCCAGATCTATCGGAGCCCCCACCAGGCTCCGTCTCCCCACACTTTTCTAACGTGTCAAGTGTAACGACCGGAGTCATTCGCAAAGCCAGATGATGGAGAGCGTGCCATAACGTGCACAGGGCCCATGGACCAGGAAGGATCCATGGGGGATTTCTCGATATGAAACACTCTCCACCATCCAACCAACGCAACCAAGGGGCTCACCTCTGGAACCGTTTATTGCAAACGTTTCTTAAAAGCAAAACTGCTGATGCACGCAGATCTACCCCTTTCGCATCACACCCACATGAACCCATTCCTGAGCCCAAACGGTGTACCTTACGGCAGAGGCCGAAGAGTGATACTAGGGCCCACAGAGCAGATGTGATGTTTGCTAAGGGCTCGGCATTGACGACACGAGCAGCTGAGAGGGACTAGAAACACAAAACACAAAAGGAGAACAAAAGAAAAAAGAAGGAGAAAGGAGGATAGACAAAAAAATGGAGAAGGAAAAAGAAAGAGAGAGAAAGAAAAAAGGAAAGAAAAGCTTTGCTAAGGTACCTCGGTATTGCAACACCCTATTCACTAAAAAAGTGAACCCCTGAGGGGACCAGAAAGGTGTAAGGTAACCGTTTGGACGGCCAGGAAGTGTATGTATGCGCGTGTTTTTGTGTGTTTGTGTGTATCTGTGAGGTGTGGACACGATAACTCAAGAACCAATCCTCACCCACTATCATATATTACTTGTAGTTACATAAAAATTAAGAACTAGGCCTCATTTGTAATAATTCTCAAGATTAGAACTCAAATCATTCAATATTAAAATGCTCATAAAATTATTTCCTATGGAAAATAATTATAATCCTTGAAAAAATAATTTAAGTAATTTCAGGATATAATATTTGTACTATAATGATAATCCTTGGAAAAATAATGTAATTATTTTTAGGATATTAGACTTGTACTATAAGATCCTTGCTTTGAAATTTATTTGAATATATGAAATACATGCAAAATATCCACATATATATCATTATTAGGTGGGTAATTTTCAAAATGAACGCCTGTTTGATGTCCCAATTTTGATGTCCCTTTGAACCCATATTTCATGCTAATAAAATTATTTTTTTATACTTTTAGACCATATATTGATACATTAATGAGTATATTTTATTAATTATAAACTAAAGTGTTTATGTTTTAAAAATATCAGCTATTTTCTATTATTTTTAATTCTCAAGTAATAAATTTGCATGTCCCAACTCAAAAAAGCACAGTTAAAGAAGTATAATGTATGCTTTCAAACTAGATTAGCTTTTGTATATGAATTAAAAAATATGGCTTTACATTTTAATTAACAAAAATGCAAGTGATTCCTTTAAAATAAAATTATTAAATTTAAATTTTAAAATATTAATATGTGTCTCCTGAACATCTCATGAGTGTTACCACTATTATTTCAAATATGTTTTGATTTCTGCAGTTGATAACAAAGCTAACGGAAGGCATATTGATCCTTTTTAACTAGTATGAAAAATATTACAAAACATTAATAACAGAGTATAATTTTATTTTTATTCTAAGTTTATGTGATGTAAAGTTTAAAAAGGCAGTTCATTTGAAAATCACCCAGGTATATTATACATGCCTTATAACGTACGAACCTATTGATTTTAAATTTTAGCCATCTTACGACCCTATGTTTTTACAAGATTTTAAAAGTATTTATTTAAATTCAGATCTTTGCAAAAGATGCAAACCATTCAAAGCATCTCCTTAAATCCGCCAAGCAGATTGAAATTGATTTAATTCATGATGTCAATTTTACTTATGTCGATAATCCTGCCTTCTGGATAGATAAAAATAAAATTTAAATGGAACATAGAAGTAGATTAGCCATTTAATGCAGTAGAAGAGATGAAAATTACATCAAAGTCTTATGTTGACGTGAAGGAAAACAAAATATTGAGATTGGAAAGGAATGGAAATAAAATATGGGTTTTAGATGTTATCGCGGAGCACGTAGTACTGTTGAAAGAATCAAGAAATACAGGATTCTATAGAATCCTAAATGGTCTTATAGGATTTTTCTAGCTGTTTACCTAAAGAAATTATCGTCCCAGAAACTTATCCAGGAATTTGAGCCGTACTACCTTTATAGACTTTGTCATTCAATGACTTTTCACAACAAACACCCGCTCCACAACGATATATCCATCCATTCTAAACTCCATTCAACCACACACTGACACCGGATAGAAATAGGGCACCAGTCCATCTCGCAGGGTGATGTCACAATGAATCATCGAGTTATAGAAAAACGACTTTAGCGATTTTCTCAAGTATCAAGGGCACTTGCAAATGAAACGTCATGTTTATAAATATGTTAGAAAGAAAAATATAGCTAATTCTTAGGAGTAATTGTCTAGTGAAACACCTTGTATTTTTATCTTATATGCACAACGTTAGAAACGGCAAATGATATAGACTAAAGACTTTTTGACAGTTTGAAAGATAATTTAAAAATATACTAGTATTCTTACTGGTATTAAATATGGTGGAGAGCAAGTTTCAACACAGGTTTCGAAAGGGTTTTATTAAGCTAATTGAACCTGAACTTCTCAAATCTTTGTAGTGGTGCATTTTCATGCTTCATGATAATCTGCCACCCATCTCCATTTGAGAATGACTATAAATCTGCAGACCTGTTGGTAAATCATTTAAACCCTACGAAACATTACTATTTGTGCATTTTAAGTTTATAATTTAATGCAAAACTATTTATTATTATCGTAAATTTTAAGAACTTTCAGAAAACCGTAGGAAAACTAAATGTTTAGGAAGACTAAATGCTTCTGTAGGAAGACTAAATGTTTAGACAAATACTTTTGTATATTTCAATGCACTTAAAGCATAACTTTTCCAAAAAAAATAATGTGTTTTTAGCACTTGATCGCTTGAATTACATTTCAATAAAATTATCCTGAAATATGGACCTCAATAGGTGAGTAAATTTTTCTTCGAAATTTCATTGGATTATTTTCTACTAAGTTTTCGCTTAAATCAGTTTTAATTATTATTATTATTAATATTATTAATGGGGAGGAGGAGGAAGTTTTCTAACTGGATGTTGGTTAAAATACGGAAGCTCGGCTTGATAGACGTTCTTGTAAAGTTAATATTCACATAATTGTAATGTTACTGTGTTTGATGATACAGGTTAATATTTTTATTCTACAATAAATTTTCTTGTTTATTTCTGTCAATATAAAACTTGTCTTAGGTAAAAAAACATACAAAAAGAAAATATTAAATTTCCTTGCCGCACCCACACGTTGAAGACCCAGGCCGTCCGACTCATCCTAAGAACTCGAGCAATCGTTTGGATGGCCGGGGCTCACCCACACGTGTCGACTCACCTACCACCTGAGGTACGCATTCACCACTTCAAAGACCACCGGTCTAGAGATCCTCAAAACAGTGAAAGAAGAGCACGCGAGATACCTTACACTTTGGGGTAGGTCGGACTGTCTGGGTTGAAAGTAAGAAAAATGGAGAGAACGAGGAAATGTACTGACTGTGTAGAAATAATCTTTCGTAGTTTTATAAAAATTCTCAACCCCCTAATTAATTATTCTCCATTTTCTAATGTCAGATCGGGGGGCAACTGACATTATGACTGACCACCTCCTGCTATTTTTACCTGAGGTTAGCTTACAGTTACTACAAATTTTAACCAGGTTAGTATCCTACGTGGTCGTTATCCTATCAATTTGAAATCGACGCTCAATCTTACAGAGTTCAATGAATCAGTTATGGTCGTGCTAGGGTCACTTTCAGACCTCCGACATCTTTGCACTAACCTACAGAGTAGATTTTTTGGTCGTCATTGTAAATAATCATACTGCTCCAACCGGGAATGGAACCCTGAATCTCCGAACTTTCCAATCGATGCTCTACAGTTGAGCTACTAGGACGAAATTGCAGGATCTTATTATTGAAGTGGACCCTGCATGAGCTTCCATGAAAATACAATAAATAATTATGTACTTAATTTAAGAATACCCTGTACAATATCAAATCAATGTTCTTAGGTTGGAATTATTTTGCTTAAATCTTTAAGGCTATTGAAATAGGATATAAATATCAAAGCTTTTAAATAAAAAGCATTTAGCATACATAGGTAAAATAAGCAGGCAACAACTACGTGCACAATATTTTGTCATGAAACATTGAAACGATAATTGCATCCAATAGCCGAGAAACTTTAACAAATGCATTTTATTTCAACGATAAATGAGAGACAAATACTTCTAGCAGCACATTGAAGTTACAAAACTGAAGTCCTTTCATTGCACAAAAATATCTTGATTCATAATCATATATGTACATCAATTTTCATTTTTATACCAAAATATCGCAATAAATCTTTTCCGCTAATTGATACAAATTGGAGTTAATTCTAATAAGAAAATAAAGATAGGTTACTAATTCTTCATATCTTCGCATCTTCGTTTTTAATTACATTCACAGCAGCGCTGAACAAAAATTTTAAGGAACAACATCAATTTCTTGCGATAATATCTTCACGTGGAGTGAAAAAGAAGCACGGAAAATTATTTTTATGCAGTGATTCATTTTTCTTTGCGGGATACAAAGTGCCGAATAATTAGTTTCTACAAAGGCCGAGGAAAATTAATTTATTTACTGCAAAAATTTTGTTAAAAAATTATTTTTCATTCGCTGTAAGGCGAAAAAAATCAGGAAAGGAAGGTGGAGTAAATTGATGGAGATAATTAAAGGTTGATTATTATAATTGCAATGCAATAATGTGTGCGATAAAAATTGGCATTCAGCAAGTTGAACTTAATTTACTCTGTGTAACTTGGAATCCCAAGTAAGGGATAATCTAATTATATCAATATTAAAAACATGACAATGGTTTATGCTGTTTCAGTATGATTTTGTTTGTTTTAAACGAATAGATACTTTAAATTAAAAAAATCTGATGTGGGTGTCGCAGGACTTTAATGTTCAATTCCATTTTATTTCTGTTGTCACATTCATAATTTGAAGTCTTATCACACAAAGTATGCAAAATAGATACGTATTTTAAATTACACCGAATTTGCAAGTCTTAAAATATTTTCTTTTTCATGTAGTAATTTAGCTCGTTTCAAATCTTTGTCAGATGCCCAAAATTTCAAAACCTGAATTATATCTGGAATTGCTTATACTAGGTGCTGATCTTATTAGTTTGTACAAAGTTGCATAGAAAACAAGCATTTTATTAATATATTTAAGCACATTTAGTATATTGTTTTAGATGATACCGAGTTTTTCAGACAGACAGACACACGCACACACACACACACACACACAGGTCGGAAAACTGAACTCTTGTCAGAAAACTGAAATTCCACTTTTTCCTTATCTCCCTCCCAGTGTCTCTCACTTCCTTATCTCCCTCCCAAGTGTCCTCAGTATCCTCAACACCAGTGTTTTCGACATTTGGATAATAATCATGACTAAAATCATAGCAAAAGAAATGTCTAGATTTATTTGGTAGCATTTATAAATAGTAGCTTTTTACTGCTAGATGTAACCATTTTGGGTACTAATCTAAGATTGCCAATTTAGCCATTTTATGGCCAGATCTAGTCATATTTGGAGACGTCTAGTAATTTAGCATTTTCCGATAATTTTAACTGCTTAACCTCAATCGATCAACGCAATGTTCGTCTGGAGGACTTTAACGACTGTCACGATTCACATGCCCTTCTTCAAGCTATATTCCCCAAATCCTTTGCACAGTGGACGCATCTCTGCGTGTTTCAGGGGCGATATGCCGAAACGATCACCCAGCCGTCCGTAGGCTCAAAATAAAACACTCTCGTACAATAGTCCAAATGCTGAGTCGTACTTCGGAGTCATCTGCAAGGCCTCTCTTCAACAACACCTGTCTTCTGAAATGAAAAGCAGCTCGGACAACGGATTTCCCTACGCAACAGACAGTAACAACTGTTGGCTCATCAGCCGTTTCCATCCTTTTTATCCCGCACTTTAATCACGTGACCTACTTACATTTCAGGTCATTTACATACATCGACCGACTGCGTTTTTTCGCGCAATTTGCATAATTATACGGCCAAAGCTTCATGGTGTTGCAATTTCTATTTTAATTATATATTACTGGGATTTCCATTACTAGAATTTCTGTTTTCGAAAAGTAATCTTCATTTCACAAAGGATTGTCGCATTTTCTATTTATTTTTAAAGAGTGCACATTGAGCGAGATCAGGCTTACTAATATGTACAATGGAAAAATAAACCTTATTTTATAATCTCTCCCTGCAAGCGGGTTCTGTGACTGTAAACTTAAGCATTGCAACATTCTAGTCCGAGCTAAATTTTAAAGAAATTTGAAGCCGGCTACGAGGTAGACCTGAATATGTTGGTTCCTTTAAAAGTTCTCAAAATGATGGGATATAAACATTTTTCCTGATGCATGTGCAGATATTTACTATTACACACGGAAGAGCTAATAATGAGCGTGAACTTTTACTTAAGAGTTTACAAAATATTCAAATGTTCATAAGATGTTTAATACACATGATTAAGCTTTATTTTTTGTTACCTCTAACGCATACTAATATTAAGTACTTATTACAATTACGTGTAAATATTTGTTAAAATGTTTATTAAATTTGCTTATAATGTAATTTTTTTGTTAAATTTGCATATAATTTGTTTGCTATGGTGAGACGAGTTCATAGAGCTTAACACATTATTTAGCGAAAAGCCATATTGGATGACAAAACCAAACATTGACAAAGTTCTGCCAACATCTCAGAACATAAGATTGCATATAAATTTAAGGGGGAAAATTGCTTTAGATGGACCAACAGTATTTTTAAATGCATCACTTATAAATTTTGATTTTGTTTAATGACTGCTTGTTTCTAGCTTTATTATATGCTCTCAAGAAAGTTACTTCAAATAAGAGGTGCCAAAATAAAATAATATATATTTGTTAATCTTCATTTATTTTTAGAAGCTTATTGGCATTGGTCCTCAGCACAGAGGATGCTCGTCCCATTGAACAAGTCCCGGGGCATGACTGATTATTTTTTTCTCGCTCTGCGCATATGACGACATCAGAATTAAGAACGTGCGTAATTTGCTTTTGGTCTCTCAAGAGGGACCGAATTTGTGAATTGCGACTCTCATCTTACTCCACCGACGTCACTAAATGTCCCTGAACGTCACTGGATGCTGTGTGCGTAGCAAAATTTAAAATATTTGCGCAAGTTGTTTATACGTCTGGATATTGCCACTTCAAAATTAACAAATTATTTTTAACTGCATTAAGGCCTGTGTTTTGGCAGCTCCTTTCAAAGTTTCCTCTGGACCGTGACATCGTGAATTACGAATCTTCGTTCCATTTCGTCAAGAGTACAACATTCGTTCCATTTTGTCAAGAGTACAACATTCGTTGCCAGGCTGAGTGCCCAACCTTATATTAAAGAACGTTGCCTCCGCATCTATCCAGGGATACTATCTAAGCCAATTTAAGGCTAAATATATATTTCAGAAATGTTAAATAGTTATATTTTAGCTATTATCTACCCATTAAAGAGAACATAAATCCGTTTCTAATAGAAAGTCACTGAAAAATTGCCTAGATTATTAAATAAATTAACGCTTTATATTTTTTAATGTATTAATTAAAATAAATAAAAATAATCATATATATTTATTATAAATTAAAATATTTTAATTTATAATAAATATTTTAAAAAATTGTCCTAAACATAAGTGTAAAAAATGTATAAATGATCTGATACTTGTTTTTTTTTTCTTGTGTCTAAAATGGTTAGGAAACGTTCAACTTCTTTGAATATTTTAACAGAACCCAAATGTCAATGTATAGAGAGGATGGAGGTTTTTCTATTATGATTCACTTATGCACCATGTTACTCATATGTTTTTCAAGTGCTGCGACATGAAGGCTATCAATTCTTAGTGCTTGGGATATTTAATATGAAAGTGTATTAGAAATTAACCGAAATTAACCGAAGCTTTTCGAATATTCGTGAAGTCAAGGCAGTCGGCACATTATTACTTCTAAGCACTGTAACGTGATCATGATGTGTTCGTAAGGTTGCCAGAATTTCGATGTTCAAGGCGGGTTTCCAGATTTAGCGAGTTATCGCCAATTTGGCGACACTTTTTCGACTCTCCGAATATTCGAAAATCTTCTCCAAATAAATAATAGTCTAAGAACCATTCGATAATTCTAGAAGTTTCTACAGAGAGGGCCCATAAAAAGCAGTCATTCATCAACTGCAGTTCAATTGACAAGTTGACAAAATACGAGCTACAATGAATTGTGACTTTGGTCAATGTTTTGAGAATATTTGCGGCTGTTTTCTTAAATTACTTCGTCAGAATTTTGAGAAGAATATCGGTTGTTTTGTGAAATTAGTGGAGCATTTATGTGCTGTTTATATGTATATTATTCTTGCTTAAATTGTGCTTGTAAATAAGCGTTAGTTATCCAGAAATTTGGACTCGTTCTTGTATCCTGCGCGTACACCCGCGATTTCAGAGAATAAGTTCGTAACAATATTAAATTTGTGATGCTTTATATTTTTCTCAAGTTAAAAGAATCAAATCTTTTGATAATCTTTTGATAAACTTTGATAAGCTTATTGATAAGCTTTGATAAGCTTATTGTAAGCTTTTCAAAAACTCATTCCGATATAATCATTTCTGATACTAATGTTTTTTTCGGTTAATTCCTGATACACTTTCATATTGAATATCCCAAGCACTAAGAATTGATAGACTTCATGTCGCGGCACTTGAAAAAAATATGAGTAAAATTTGGAGCATAAATGAATCATAATAGAACCACCTCCACCCTCTCTATACATTGACATTTGGGTTCTGTTAAAATATTTAAAGAAGTTGGACGTTTACTAACCATTTTAGACACTAAAAAAAAAGTATCAGATCATTTATGCATTTTTTAACACTTATGTTTAGGACAATTTTATAAAATATTTATTATAAATTAAATTATTTTAATTTATAATAAATATATATGATTATTTTAATTTATTTTTATATATAAATTAAAAAAATATAAAGCGTTAATTTATTTAACTGTCGATTCAATTTCAGTGACTTTGTATTAGAAACGGATTTATGTTCTCTTTAACGGGTAGATAATGGCTAAAATATAACTATTTAACTTTTCTAAAATATATATTTAGCCATAAATTGGCTTAGTTTGTATCCCTGGATAGATGCGGAAGCAAGGTTCTTTATAAGGCTGAGCATTCAGCCTGGCAACCAATGAAACAGTTGTCATCTTGACGAAATGGAACTAAAATTCGTGATTCATGATGTCACGGTCCAGAGTAATATACAGTTTTGGAGTTATTCTTAAAAAACGGGTACATTCTTTTGTTGGGCCCAGGACGGGATAGCCCAATAATGTTTTAAATCCAGTGAGTTAAAATATATCTCAAATGACAACGGCATTCTAAACTTAACTTTTAGATGCTCCGTTTTTCGAGTTATTCCCCAGAAACGAGTTAATTTCTAAGATGGGCCCATGATGGTTTCGCCCGATACGGTCAAAATTCGAAAGAATTAAAATATACACCAAAAGAAAAGGATTTATTAAATTTAGATTTCCTATTTTCTCTTATTTTTGAGTTATTCTCTAAAAACGGGTACAATCCTACGGCGAGCCCAGGACGGGCTGGCCCCATAATCTTCAAAATCGAAAGAACTAAAATGTGTCACAAGAGAAAACGTCCTACCGAATTCCACGTTACTGTGATGAATGAACTTGATTATTTTGGACCTTAAAGGTTTGCACGAACACCAGATCAAGTTAAATAAAATTTTAAATATACGAATATATCCCTAGCTCAATCTCTCTGAAAATCAAATGACATTTTGTGTATACTACTTGCAATAATCACACCACATTTCACACAAATTCGTCAATTAATTAATTAATTCTAAAGATATCGGTGATTTCATTTGCATTAAATTTCCATTAGTTTCAATGTCAACGCCACAGCTTTTGATCTCTTATACGAGACCAGAGCCATCTGGTGGAGGCGGTTTTTAGGGAACCCGCTTTTCGCCTCGGTCGGCACACAGTCTCTTCTAGGCAGTGTTCGCCTTTGTTTTCGCCTTTGGTCTTCGAAGGCGACGAAAGGAACGGCGCCAGTGAGGGCAAATTACGCATTTGCAACAATACTATGACATTTTTTGCATGTTAGGGTATGCTTCAATTGTATTATTTTTTACTATCACATATTACTTACTCCTTAAAAAATAAATAGACTAATTTAAAGGAAAACGAATTAATAAAACTTTTAAAACTCTTCGTTGATTTGAAAAATTTAATGAATTTAATTAATCCCTGCTATAAATCGTCGGCAAGGTTGTGTACAGTTTCTAGTTACGACATTAAAAATGGCATAATACTACGGATTTTACACCTGTAAAGGCGTGATCTCCCCTTAAGAAAATACTGAAATTTTGTTTAAAGGGCATTTCCAATGGCGTATGCATAGAGGGCGTCCGGTGGGTGCAGACCCCTCTGAAATAAAATTTCTGGATACGTCCTTGCCTGTCACTCGTGTTTTCTCGTTCAATTGTGATCCAGTATCAATTTAGTCAACCTTTAATCGAGTTTAGTTAGTTTTTTTCAAACTTTTTATTTAGATTGAAAGTTTACTATATGCTGGACCCCCCCCCCCCCACATCCCCGAAATGAAATTTCTGGATACGTCCTTGGACATTTCAAAGGTTTTTCGAATCCCTTAAAAGTCCTACACGTAGTCCTTCTGTTCAAAAAGTTTAAAATATTGTCAATTGACTTTTGAAAACGGAAAATCTGTAAAAAGAATTTAGTCTTTGATTGAGTAGAGAGATGTAATGTTTAAAGACCGTAGATGACTTCTGAACTAAAATAATAAGGTTTGAGAATTTGAATTGAAAACTGTATAACGTATTAACCTTGCTTTATATTTGCAGCGCCCTTATTCGGCAAAGCTTTCTTGAATTGAACAAGTCTGTTATTAAAATCCATTTCATTAACCGAAATTATTGTTCATGTAATTCAAAGGTTTAAAATATTATCGATATATAAAAGTAATTTTAATATATATGGAAATTAATGTTCTCGGAGTTATATAAAGGTTTGGAGGATCCAAGAACCAGAATCGCCGCAAGGTCGCGAAGTCATCGCCCTTTGGAGAAAATTCCATTTATGCAACAATGTTCGCTGTCACATTTCCTAAGAAATGAAATAAGATGTGGTATATAATGTCATTTTACTTCCTTCACAAAGAAGAATTCATGTTCAATATCCACGACAGATTAATTTTGGCGTTGAATCGTTCTATAAATTTCGACTCTTTTTTTTGTGTGATACCAGTTGAGAATTAAAATTGAAAACTGCATTACATATTACCCTTAGTATAAATTTGCAGAGCCCTTATTCGGCAATGCTTTCTTGAATAAGCTTTCTTTCGAGCCGTTGACCATTAGATTAACCGAAATTATTTTTTATGTATTTCCAAGTTTTAAAATATTATCGATATATAAAAATAATTTTAATATATATGGAAATTATTGTTCTGGGACTTGTATAAAAACTTGGAGGACCCGAAAACCAGGATCGCTGCAAGGTCGCGCTGTCATCGTCCTTTGGGGAAAATACCATTTATGCAACAATGTGCGCTGTCACATTTGCTAAGAACTGAAATAAGATGTGGGATATAATGTCATTTTACTACTGTCACAAAGCAGAATCCATGTTCAATATCCACGACAGATTAATTTTGGCGTTGAATCGTTCTATAAATTTCGACTCTTTTTTTTGTGTGATACCAGTTGAGAATTAAAATTGAAAACTGCATTACATATTACCCTTAGTATAAATTTGCAGAGCCCTTATTCGGCAATGCTTTCTTGAATAAGCTTTCTTTCGAGCCGTTGACCATTAGATTAACCGAAATTATTTTTTATGTATTTCCAAGTTTTAAAATATTATCGATATATAAAAATAATTTTAATATATATGGAAATTATTGTTCTGGGACTTGTATAAAAACTTGGAAGACCCGAAAATCAGGATCGCTGCAAGGTCGCGCTGTCATCGTCCTTTGGGGAAAATACCATTTATGCAACAATGTGCGCTGTCACATTTGCTAAGAACTGAAATAAGATGTGGGATATAATGTCATTTTACTACTGTCACAAAGCAGAATCCATGTTCAATATCCACGACAGATTAATTTTGACGTTGAATCGTTCTATAAATTTCGTAGCCGCTTTTCTGGGTGATACCAGCATGTAACATTATTTCAAAGAGCTAAATTAGCTTACATTTTGCCAAAAGCTAACTTCACAACTTACAGCTATACGAAAATAATTGACAGTGGTTTCAGTGCGATGGAGCGGAACTAGTTATGAGGGAATAAAATTTTTCTTTGTGGATGGCTTGTTATCTTTAGACATTTTCAAAACAGTAAATCGCGGGCAATGTTGTGTACAGTTTCTAGTTAAGACATAAAAAAGACATAATACAGCGGATTTTACACCTGCAAAGCAGTGATCTCCACTTAAGAAAATACTGACATTTTGTTTTAATGGGCATTTCAAAGGTCTTCCGAATCTCTTAAAAGTCCCACTTCGTCCTACTTAGCCTTTCTGTTCTTATTCAAATATCAAAATTATATAACCACTATATTTAAAAAACAAAGAATCCGTTCGGAAATACAATTATATTTGTGGGACTACAAATTACCTACTGTTTATAGTTTAGTTTTTGAAGTATAAGCATGCCAAATTTTCATCCTCTTCAAATTGACGAGACAATTCCTTAAAAACTGAGCTATAGAAAAATATCAATCTACGGAAAAGAGCTATGTAAAAATATTAATATAGAAGCGGTATTTCCTACTGATTTTTGTGGATTACTGTTATATCCATCTTTTATGGATATATTTTGAGTGAAAACATGTAAAGTGAGGCAAAATCTTACACCGATAAAACGTTTCGGCTTTTTTAACCACAAAAAAAATATACAAAATGCTATAATATTGAAATTATTTTATATATTAAACAAGAAAGATCAATCATGCATAAAGCATTGATTATGAAACACATTCCGACTTCAATTCAATTTCATTTAAACATCTCTAAAATGCGATACATTCCTAGGTAATATTTTAAAAATTATCACAATACTACATTAGTTTATTATATTTGAAAACTTAAAAGTTCATCGAAAAAAATGAACTTCATTCAAATGAAATCAATTAAATATAAATCGCTTAGCTCCTCGGTAATGTTTTTAACATTATCATAACACTACAATAATTTATTATATTTGAAAATTTCATCAAAAACAACTGAAATTTATTCAAATGACGTCATCGAAATGTAACACGCCTGGCTCCCGCTATAAAAGCAGCATTTCATTCATGATAATTTTCCCATTCATTTCATTCATCACAATACTATAAGAATTTATTTTATTTAAAAACTTAAGACCATGGAGATACAAGTAATTAAACTCTATGCTTAAAACTTCATCGAAAAAAATCCTCCTTCTCTCTGTAAATTCAACGAATACTTCATTCATATCAGCTATGTAGACTCCATGAGTTAATAATTTTGCTTTAAAGAAATGCAGCAATTCTCATACAACTCATTCTAGATATTTTGCTGTTTACATTTTATATAAGTGAAAAATAGGCTTCGTTGTAGAAATAATAAAATTTGGATGATCATTTAAACTCAAATATATTGTAATTGCGTTGTTTTAGTATGTAGATGCACAGAATTTAAGCAAAAATAAAGCAGTTTTAGGACGGATAAAACACTCAATATGAATTAAAAAGAATTTAAAAAATCACGATTGTGAGACAAGATGGATGCCATATTTCATTTTGAAGTTGATCACGTGATCTCTTCATATAACGGTAACGTGATCGCTTCATATAAGAGGTGTAATTATCATATTAATTTTTATTTAAAAACTACTGAATATATTTTGATGAATTTTTTTTATATATTTCATGGGATAATTTGAATATTACCTAAAAAAATCGTCTGGTTCTCTGTAAAATCAATGAATGTTTCATCCATATCAGCTATATTGCAGACTCCATGAACTAAATAATTTTACGTTAAAGAAATGCATGAATTCTTATACAACTCATTCTACATCTTTTGGTGTTTAAATTTTCCATAAGTGAAAATTAGGTTTCGTTGTAGAAATAATCAAAGTTCGATGATCATTTAAACTCAAATATATTGTAATTGCGTTGTTTCAATATGTAGATGCATAGAATTTAAGCAAAAATAAAGCTGTTTAAGACCGATAAAGTCATTTTTAATTCATTAAGTATGAATTAAAAAGAACTTTAAAAATCACGATTTCGAGACAAAATGGATGCCGCATTTCATTTTGAAATGGGTCACGTGATCTCTTCATATAATGGTCACGTGATCTCTCCATATAAAGGGTGTAATTATTATTTTAATTTTTATTTAAAAAACTGCGGAATATATTTTGCTGATTTTTTTTTAAATATTTCATGGGATAATTTGAATATTTCCTAAAACTTTCGAAGTAATTTGCGAATTTTAAATCCGCTTAAAAATGCTTGAAAAATTAGGTCACATAGGGTTCAATGTATTTCATTTTTTCAACCCGGGTTCAATCCAAAACTAAATGGGTGATATTATTCATTTATATTTACATAGGTCCCACAGACTGTCTGAATAACATACTAAACTTTCATTTTGATTAAGTCATTTTTACGGCAGTTATCGTGCTAACGGACAGACAGACGGACAGAATGAACAAAGTCATAAACACTTTTCAACTATGTTGGAAAGTGTTAATCATAAGCACTTTTAAACTTTGTTGTAAAGTGGTAGCATATTTTCGAAAAAATAAGTAAAATTGTTTATATTTTCATCGGTTAGGCTCGGAGATGTAAGCGCCCCAATGTTTATATTTCTCGTAACGCTCCGATTTTAGCAATAATTATCCCCAACAATAGACGTTATTCACATGAAAATGACACGATTCCTCTGAGCACTGTAATTAATTTATTAAATGTTTATCATAATTTAAGACTAATGTTTTATTATTTAAAACCGATGGTTTGCAGTATAATCAGTCATTTTCAAAAATTTAAATGATAAGTCCTTATGTTTTACATATATCAATAATAATGTATTTAGTTTTTAGTAAAATTATTAGGAACATCGGGTTTGTTACTATGGCGTCTATACAATCATTGTAAGTAACATATTTATACCCAAGTAATATTTTTTTTATTCAAATGGCCAGGCAATTTGACCTTTCATTCGCCTTTATTACAGCGGCCAGAGTGTGAACCATTTAGCCGTCCATTGACGTTGCCCCAGGCGCACCAGAGGGGGCCGGATCACATTGCGCCCACAACACGAACATCCATGCCTTACGTGGGGCTCGAAGCCACAACGTGGCGGTCGAGCGATTGCTACTATCCAAGTAAATATAATAATATCCAATGTAATCCCATTATTATTAGCATTGTTATATCGTCATGTAAATGAAAACTCGCCACGGTTTGATACTTGATTGATCAAAACAAAATAACTTATTCATTTTAGCGTGCAAAATTTACATCAAAATACTGTTGAATTTTAAATTATAGTGGTGCCTGAGGGGTTCCACATGCACCCCCCTCCCCCTTTTATTTCTACGAAACTTTAGATAGTGCTAAACATTTCTGAGGGTGTTTCCAGTAAAAAAAATCTGATGTGAGCAGCACATGACTTTCCCTGCAGACTTATATTAACGTTCTCTTTATTTTAATTAAATTTATTTCACTTTTAATTCAATTTTCGTTCTCATTCGATAACCGGACTTATTTTCAAAGGTGGCGTAGGGAAAGTACGAAAAACTAAAATATCTCGAGAACGGCTAGTCCTAGTGTAATGGGGTTGGTCTTATTCTTTTCATCGTTAAAAATTACGTATTAAATCAGCATTTAATGGATATATTTGATGAGTATACCCAGTTTTTTATCTTAGATTTTGGCAATTTTTGCGGGCCATTTTGCAAAAAAAAGCAGGTTATTTTTTTCTGAATCGTACCAAAATCTAATCAGCACCAGGGCGACCTATACGTAACTCATCTAACGAATTTTGTGAAATTCGGTCCATTAGTTTTTCAGCTACAGTGGATACAAGCTTTTGCGGGCCATTTCACAAAAAAGGCGGGTTCTTTTATTCTGAATCATACCCAAAACTAATCAGCACCAGCCCCGCCCACAAGTGACTTACCTACAAAATTTTGTGAAATTCGGTCCATTAGTTTTTTAGTTAGAGTGGATATAATATCTGCACAGACACACAGACACACAGACAGACACACAGACACACACACAGACGTCACGCTAAAAATGGTTTTTTCGTATTCTAGAGGTCTTGAAACGTGTAGATCCGTCGAAAACTCGAGTTGTGATTTTCGGCATGATTCCAATACTTTCCCTATACATTACCGTGTATTGCAGGGAAAGTAAAAAGCGTCTAGTTCTTTTTTCTTTCAAATTTTGCAAAAAAAAAAGCGAAAAATCGATACCGTTGGCTCAAATGATCACAATTACAGCATATTAAACTTCATTTTAAAGGACTTTGAAAAATATTTCGATTGATACCAAGTTTGATAATGTTCCATTTTGGGGTATAAGGGGGGGGGGGGGGGTAATATATCTCCCCCCAAGAGGACTAATGAAATCACGAACACAAAATTTGTTTCGCGGCTCCTTTTTACTACAATGACTGAAACTGTTGAGTTTTGCGATCATTGAACCATAAATTTCCCTTTTATGTATAATCGTGTCAAATGTTGTCCTGTGCTACCATGTTAAAATGATATGAAATTTCGAATGAATTTCGAAGTTTTTCCTCGAATTTTTAAATTATATTTTGTTTTAGATTTTTCAGTAACAAAGCCGGATAAAAAGTTTCGCGAAAATCCGTTAATATTTGTTGCAACTATAGTACACAAGAAGTCGACCACACATAGACAGATATATAGATAGATGGGTATTACACTACACTAGTCAAAACGTGTTCAGGAAGTCCTATATTAGTAGCTAAATTTCGAAATCGAAAAATTTCGCGAAAACAATATATTATATTCCATAGTATGAGAAAGTAGAAATGCTTAATTTTCTCAACCTATTAGTTGTTTTGCATGCATGTTTACACGCGGAAGCGAATGAAATAATTTTTAGCTGGCTGGAGCGAACTGTATTTGAATTATTTGCAGTTTTTAGCAATTTTCGTTTTAAGTAGAGATACGACGCCTTTCAAAACAAAGTGAAACATTTAAAATATTTTCATTGTAGTTTTCATTAGAAATGCAGCAAGTAGCTGATTGCTCAGGATCGCATAAATATCAGTTCTTAAGATACTCCATTGTTTTTTTAAATATTTTTAGTGTACTTTATGAGGGTGTCGCTGAATTCGAAAGCACCCTATACACCGTTGTCTTCAATGTCAAGGATCGGGATTCAAATTTTTTAAAATATCGGTCACTTTGGCACTATAGCCAGTGCTTTTCACTGGGGGCATCCTTAGGAATTTTTAACACCCCCTAAATTATAAAAAAAAGTTGGTCTTGTAGGATCAGAAGTGGGTGAATGTGGATCCTCTCTGACATCCTTACTGTATTCCATGAAATAAATTACTATTAACAAATCCAACAGCTTAGACTACTCATAGCATTTAAATGGTAAAGTTGCGAGGCCATTTTCATTCCCAATATAATTTCACCCAACGGGGTAGACATTTCGAGATATGTCTCCTCCAAACAATATACAGGTACTTGAGAGTTTGGTGCCAATCGAAGAAAAGTATGTCTGCACTTTCATTCGTTTATTTAATTAAAACATTGTATACATTTAACTCATAATAAAAGTAAAAGCTACTTGTTCGTAACTGTCTACATTGTCTCTCTTGACGATTCTCCACTAATGTTGATATATTTTCGTAAATTTGTTCACTAAAATAGATTGGGATGCTTTATTTCTTAAATTATGTTGTACAGATAATAGAGAGGATATTGTGGCAAAGCGTAAAAGGAACTTCGGGAGACATTGTCTACTTAAACAAACCACTACCAAGCAACTGTAACTTTAACTTTACATGAATCGAAATATTCCATGAACTTATGAAGTTTGATGGATGAGTGGAAGGTATGCTACTTCGTAGCGCATTGCTTGCGTAGGTGCTGTCCCTTCAGATATCCTTCAGGCTTCGTCATTTATTCTCTGCCTTACAAATTAAGCTAAATATTTTAATTATTAAATTTTGGAGAATAATATCTTCCAGAATATTTTTAAAATTTGCATATGTTTAAATAATGAGTAACTGTGGAAAATGTATTAATTACAAATAAATGTAAAAAAGTAGCTTCATTAGTGCACACCTTCTTGTCCATTGCCCATATATCTATTAATAATAAGTGTATCGCCTTTTAACTGTAACTACTAGAAAAATATCTGATGTGGGCACCACATGACTTTCCTTATACAATGTAGTGAATTTACTACTTTTACAGTAAAAAAAATAGGTTTTTCTTATAGTCGATATTAATATTTTTACCAACATATTGAATTTTCGACAATTAGTCGTGATTTTTATTGATTTAGCGTCATTTTTATCCATTTGGCGAGACTTTCGTTAATTTGGCAACATTTCAAAAAGTCGCCAAGTTGGCGACATTCCGCCAAATTCGTCGCCAAAATCTCGCCAAGCGTTATGGACAAAGAAATAAGTTAGTCTTACAGCAGATAAATGACTATTGGCGTTCAAATACAAAAGTATTACTCAAAGTAAATTTTTCACGAATGGAACGAGCTAGATCCACGAGAATGATGTCATCCAATTTTTCGCATGGTATTACATATGAAAAGTGAAAATGTTTCTCAATAGGAAATATTTTTTTTTAATTTTATATGACTTTTTGATAATTTTTATGAAAAATGTGCAATATCTCGAGAACGGTTTGTGTTAGCGTTCTAAAATTTACGTCAATCGTTTTCTAAAGAAAAATTACATAAGAAATGTCTATTTGCGTAACTTTATTCGTGGTTTTGATTTTTTGACGATTTTTTCAAAATGTCATTCGAAAATTTAAGGGGGTTCCGAACATTCGATTGCGTATAAAAACAATAGGCTTCCAGTGTTTACGGATTGTGATTTTTGTACCAAATTTGGTTTAAATCGGTCCATTCGTTCGTCAGTTATCGTCTCCACAGACTCACTGACACACACACACACATACTTTCACACACACACACACACAGACATCACTTCAAAAATGCTTGATTCGTGATCAGGGATGCTTGAAACGTGCTCTCCCGTCGAAAACTCGAATTCGAATTTTCGACCCCGTCACAATACTTTCCTTATACATTATGTATATAAGGAAAGTAATATATAAATCGGTTCATACAAAATAGGATGATGCTTTTACCATTCTTTTCAAAGTACTTTCTTTTTGTGAGATTTATTACTGAGGAGTTCAATTCTTGAATACTCTTTGAAAGCCAAATCGGATATTGAAAGCATCCTCAGGGGAAAGAAAAAAAATGCTGATTGATCTTTTTTATATCTACGATCAGTAGAGAAATGAAAGAAGTGGAGACTTCAAATGTTTGACCATTACTTCTTATTTCGGATTCGAATATTTCGTTGTAGAATAATGCATTACTTTCTTTACACATAGTACAGGCAAATTATTGTGACGGTGGCAAAAATTCAAAATTGAGTTTGCAAAGTGAGTATGGAAAATTTAAGTTATTTCCTTCCTGTAGTTCTTTCGCCATTTTAAATATTCATCACAAGGATGATTTAAGGGGTCGTATATTAGTTAAAAATAATGCCTAGTTTGAAAAGGCTATATTAATTTTAATTTAATTATTATTTAATATAACGGACATTTCTTTTTAGTCAGTATTAATAAATCTTTGTTCAAAATGTGCAGTATAGATGCAACCTATTTAACGTAATTCTGCAACTGTATAGAAGGGTTAAGGAAGGGGTGGAGGGTTAAAACTTGTATTGTTATAAATGGGACTCTATAAGCCATCTAATTATGTATTATTAATTAATCTACGTTTAATAGTTCCGGAGTTAATGCTAGTTGAAATCGATCACAAAATTATGTAATAATTTCTGATAATAAAATATTTCTAAAAAATAATAAATATATAAAATTTTTAATAAAAGTATAATAAATAATAAAGTTAAATGATGTTAATTACCATAAGTCGTAGCTTTACTCCAAAATACTAATTTACATATATGCGGTTTAGTATGATAGTTATTACAACCTAAGAAGCGATAGATAGTGTTCAAGTATATTTTAATAAATCAAGATCAATAGATTTTTAAGATACATATTTTTCTTACATTTCTGTATATTTCAGTTAAATTACGTATTCGAAATTGATATTAGAAATTAATTCTGTTGCTATGGTAAACAAATATTTAATGTGCGCATATTAGGCATGTGAGGAGTAAACGAAATAATTAGCCTGTTGTAGAGTCTACAATATATTCAAGTTAGCCTTGCCTAAAGTATAGGCATCCCTGAACCAAATTCCATACCTCTTCGTCTTGTGAAATTTCTGCTATGGTATGCAAGCTGTTTCTTATTACTTAAGATGATATAAGTATATCTATAATTTTATCTACCAGCTTTTTGGCACAAGAAAAGACGTTTTAGGTGACCCTAATCAAAAATTTGTAAGGCGGCGAAATAAACAAGTATTTATTTATTTAATAAAATCAATAAGTTTATTCTTAACCTGTATAAAATTATAAAATAAAATACCAATTAAAGTAAATTACAAAATCATAAAGTACATTGTCAACCCTTTTTCCAAACTTCTACCCTTTCTGTCGGCTGCAGTTGCAAACGCCACATACCATATCGTGCTTGTCATTTCGCATCAAAAAATGAACATGGTTGCCAACTCCCCCTGCTCTTCGCAATCTGAGTGGCTGCTTTTTATATTTTTGAACTCTTCTTTCCTCGGAGGAAAGAAGAGTTCAAAAATATAAAAAGCAGAACTATAAAGAGTTCAAAAATATAAAGAGTTCAAAAAATTTTCACTGCTTGAAAAAGAAGTCTAGGATAGAATTTGTCAATCCTTACAGATTATTCTTCAACTATTATTCCATGTCCTTTTTCGCAATTTAACACTTGCAGTTTTATGACAGCAAAGTAATTAGATAGTTTATCTTAATTACTACATAGCAAATTAATTTTTCTATACCGCCAATGGAAAAGACTTTCAGATCAGTGAACAACTTCCCTGATGTAGAGTATACCTATACCGAAGTTTATGTCTGTACATTGCTTCGGTTTTCTGCTGTGCTATGCAAGCACACCTACATTATATGTTTTTCTATTATAGATGAAATTTTATAAATGGTTATATAATAGTTAAATCTAGTTATGCAGACATCGGCCAGAACAAAAGGAATGGAACCTACCTCTCCTAGTTAGCGCTTCAGTATGTTGATACAGTTGATACACCTTTGCTGTTTTCATTCCACGCATTCAATACCCGTACGAGGCACGAAGAAACTGCTGTTTACAAGTCCCATGTTTACAATTTAGTAAGATTCCCTAAAGATGAAAAAACGATAAGATCTTCTATTAAACCATTAAAAAGTAGGTAAAATATTTACACTTACAAGTGACAACCTGCAAAATATTTTAGAAAATGTTTAAATCGGAGGAATTTAATCAGCCACATAAGTCTAATAAATTAAAATAATATCCACCCTAAAGCCGAAGTATTTGCACAAATATTTGCGCAGCTTTAATTAACACGAAGAATCGAAGGAAAGAAGATTTAGAAAAAAATAATTTAAAAAAATAAGTTTGTCAGGTATACATTGTTTCGTAAAAGGAATATATATTTCTTTTCAATAAAAAAAATGTTCTTCAACGTTGATATATAACCAAACATTTTTAACTGTCTGTTTTAGATAGATAAGGAACATAAATAATGCGTTATAAATTTGGTACTACTTCCAAAGGTTTCGTTGCTGCAACATGCTAACTATCAAGAAGGGGATCAAGTGAAATTTGAAAGTTTCATAATTTCTTATGTATTACATTTTAAATACCCCATTTGAATAAATGATTTTATACTGGTAATATACAGGGTGTTCCAAAAAGTCTTAGACAAACTTTAAGGGTCGGTCAGGCATACAAAATCAAGCCCGTTTTGCATAGGAACATGTGTCCGAAAAACGCCATCGTGGTGTGCTACAGATGTAGGAAGAATAAAAAAGAAAGGTATGCAGATAATACAACACATTTTTATTATACAAAACAATTATACGTATCAATTGCAAGCATTAATCATAATATCAAAGTAGGTGTTCAAAGTTCTTGTCACCCGCAGATATGCATGTCTGGCAACGTCGACGCATGGATTGGCGAGTGTTTTAAAAAATACCAGGATGGTCGCGGACACGTGCTGCTGTCTCAAAAATTCTAGCGACAGAGTCAGATGTTGCAGGGGTCTCGTAAATAAGGCTTTTGAGGTAACCCCACAGAAATAAATCAACGGGAGACAAGTTGGGAAACTGTGGTGGTCAACTGACGTGTCCTTTCTGGCTGATCTATCTTGCAGGAAAGGTCCTATTGAGATAGTTTTGCACATTCTGGCTGAAACATGCATAGCTGCCGATGGCAAGAAATTTGAGCTACTACTTTATTACTTTGATAAACAATTGTAATTGATACTTATAATTCTTCTGTCTAATAAACCTTTGTTGTCTTATCTGCACTCCTTTCTTTTTGTTTCTTCCTGCATCTGTAGTACTCCAGGGTGGCGTTTGTGGCCACATGGCCATATGCAAAATGGGCTTGTTTTTGTATGCCTGACCTACCCTTAAAGTTTGTCCAAGACCTTTTGGACCAGCCTGTACATATTATTCAAATTGATGTCTGGAATTACCCAAAATAACTGTTTCAAAAATGGTGCCAGAAGTATGAAATTTATTTGAATGTTTGATGAAGTGAGCATAGTTTATATTGTAGAAGGCAAGTGATTGCCGTGCCCATTGTGTAAGTTTAGAGATAATTGTTCTTGAATTTATCTTCCGAACAATGCAATATGTAGAAACAATATAAATTAAATAGTTGTGAATCATCATTTAATCACTCATAATCAGCATATTTCATCTTCAAAAACTGTGTATAGAATGAATTAAACTGTTGAAACGCAAATGTATGAAAACAAAGAATCACAAGTGCGTTGTCCTAAATATAAACAGGCTTACTATTCACAGTGCATAAAATATGTACAGACGCGTTGATGACTTGAAGGAAGGCACTAGATAAAATCATTTAATTTGATTTTGCAGATATTGGGCTTTCGTAGTATTCTAATATTGGGGCAATATTGGAATGGGGTTATTTTGTCAATATTGGCTGCTACGGTATGAACCATAAGGGCGGTCAATGTATCTAAAAGATTGGCTAACTAAGATGTACAAAACATTAGATACATGCCTAAAATATTAAAGCAATTTTTTCGTAAGCCAACAGTATTAGAAATTTGTTGATTTGATGTGAAATGACCTGAGTTTTGTATTTTCATATTTTTTGAAGTTGTAATTGATAAATTCAGAAAATTTGACTTGTTATCCCCAACTCCCTCAAATGAATCCAAACAGTATCTGTCATATTTTGTGTCAAAAGCTTAATTGCGCTGCCAAACAGACTGAAGTAGACCGAAAAAACTAGTTCATGTTGCCTTTATGATAATATCCGTCCTAAAACTTTGGCAGGTAACTTTCTTGGGTGATTTTTAAAGTTTGGTGACTATTTCATGAATTAACTATGAAAAACATTCAAATAAATTTCTACAAAATCTTAAATAATAAAAGGCAATGTCTCTGTGTGTGTGTGTCTTATACACTATAGGTTCAGCGACCTCGCGTCGAAGAGTTACGAAATTTGGCAATCGGAGACCAGGGAGGGGGGGGGGAGGTGATACGTAAAAACCGAATTTTAAAATTTTAATTATTTTTTTGTTATTTAATGTTTTATGCGATTTGGACCGTTTTTTGCCTTTTTGCCCTTTTTTCTCCACCATCCAGACGTCGTAGAAAAAACAAATCACACGACCGGAAAGAACAGACAATTACGAGTAAAAATATATCGATTTTAAATCTCAGGGACAAATTCAAATATTTTTTAAAGATTTTAAAACAAAAGTCACTTTCGGCTCATGAAAACTAACTTTAGTATTTAAATCCTCCCATCGGCAAAAGTTCAGAGAATTTCGACTAATAATTTACATTTTTAGAAAGCTCAAAAATCTGGTATTCTTACAAGCCCAATCTGGTCAAGAAATAATTAAAAATGCAAGCAGGATCGGAATTTTAAAGAAGTAATAATTTTATATTTCACGGCCAATTCTCAGCGAAGATCCGATTTTTTCCCGACAGCCCCGCCTAGAAATGGAGGGAACGTCACGCCTTTGCATCGGGTTTGAGTGATATTTTAAATGATGGAATTAAGAGCTTAGCATATGGTCACTATAAAATTTAAATGATTGAATTATGGTGGATTGAATTGTGGTGATGTATTGTATACATCGGATGAAATTATTATATTTATATTTTAAATGATAGAACGATATGGAGTTTTTTAAATGGATATTTTAAATGGATATATGCAACTATGGAATGAGGATATTTTAAATGATATTAATGGAAAACTTAAACACTGAAGAAATAAAATTAAATAAAAAGAAAGTTATGGAGATTGTCGGGGTGCCTTAAAATTTCATTATTAGTTTTAACGTCATTAAACTAAACCAAACTTTGTTAATTCCACTGGGTTGAGGGGGCGGTAGCCCAGTGGTTAGCGCGCGGGAATTGCACTCGGTAGGCCCGGGTTCGATTCCCCCCCACTGTCAAAACTGCCGCCGTGTTCACGCGGAGTACGATCACGTTAAACATGTGGGTCTGTAAGTCCTTCCGAGAGGTTGGTGGTAGGGGAAGGAGAGAACGGTCAATGTGGATGCCTTCCGCACTGGGTTCCGGTCTAAATTGGGTGTATAAAAAGAAAGTTATGGAGATTGTCGCGGAGGGCGCGGTAACCCTGTGGTTAGCGCGCGAGAATTGCACTCGGTAGGCCTGGGTTCGATTCCCGCCGATGTCAAAACTGCCGCCGAGTTCACGCGGAGTACGATCACGTTAAACATGTGGGCCCGTAAGTCCTTCCGAGAGGTTGGTGGTAGGGGAAGGAGGGTCGGTCCCTGTGGATGCCTCCCCCACTGGATTCCGGTCTAAATTGTGTGGCACTACCTGGCCATCCCAATAGTTGGTAGGTCGTGCCAGCGAGTTTGCTACGGTCAGAATTTTCAAGGATAGCGATCAGGCTGGTCGCCAAAGTCGGCTAGCATATCAATAAATCCAATAATTCGAGAAATAATAATTAAGGAAATAGACGATTTTGAAATCTATACGAGCTGATTTCATAAACTAAATATGAAAAGCACATGTTTAAAGGTACTGCTAAAAAGTAAGAGAATAGCAGTTATGGAAATTAGGTATCATAAAACAAAATGTAAAAGAAATGGAAGGATTCATAAACCATAAATGATCTAATTCCATCAATTATATAATAAACAAGTAAAATAAAATAATATGAACCGAAAAAGTAAAATGGTGAGATTAATTGAAAAATAAGCACATATATTTTAGATGGAAAAGATGAGCGTTGACTTATTATTAACAGAGGAATTTAATTGAGACAATATAGAAAAATCTTCAATACAATTAAATTCGGAATTAAGAGTAATGTGAATTGAATTTAAGTATATACACCCTTCAAAAGTGAAATTGCAACACTATGATCGAATGAACTTAGCCATATACAAATCACAGTATCGTTAGAAGAGAGAGTTATATGCAAATGATGAAGTTTTAGTATGTATCAGATCAGGTGACACCCAGTTTTGGATGATAAAGACCAGCAGACGGAATGTCTTATAAATGCTATAAGCGACGATTTGCAGCAGCTGAACTTTCGAAAAAGGGAAGAAACGATGCCTCGAAGAGCTGTATATCAGCGAGCTGTATACCAACAGTTAACGCCTGTGGAAGGAGACAGTATCCTGGAGTTGCGTGCAATTGTCACGTGTGTTGGACACGGCGTGAGTACCATCCAGCGTCGTGTGACACGACGGCCACAGGAACAGCAGAGAACACGCCGAAGAGGGAGTGGATCGAACATGCGCCCAACAGAGTGCACAGATCGGCAGATTCGCAAACGTCTCATTGAGACACATTCGCAACGGCATGTGACATCCCAAACAGCCTGCTACCATCAACGGTTGCACCTGCTCCATTTGCAACAGGTTGTATTAAGTTCAGCTGCGAGCACGGCGACCAGCCACTGTAGTTCCGTTACGAGCTCTACACGGGGATGGAACCACTGAATAGCATATGTACCAATGAATAGCATCACGTATCGTTTCAGTATGAATCTCGCTTCTGCCTATGGAGGAATGATAGCAGTGAACGGATCGAAAACCCAGACTATTCGACTGCTCCGAGGGTTTACAGCAGCCGTTTGAGTGGGCGGAGCCGCGAACGGGTTTCGCGGCTTCCCGAGGAACGCCACTTTCCAGCCCATATCAAGCGTCACATCGATCCCACATCGGGCATCATGGTTTGGGTATCATGTTCGATTAGACGGCAGCTCTGATGCATATTGTAGAAAATCTGACATCAGAGAAGTACGTCACATAAGTTGTGATGCCTGTGATTCGGCCACTGGTGCAGGTCGTTTTCGGTACGGTGTTTCAGCAAGACAATGCTACACCGCACGACGAACATTCAACAGCCTGAACTGAATTCACATCCTTTCCTGGCCGGCACCCTCGCCGGATATCTGTCCCATTGAACACGTGTGGGCTCCCATCGGACGTCAGGTGCGTTGGTTACCACCGATACATACCGTAGATGAACTGCATGCCACAGCAGACGCTCTCGGTAAGGATTACCTTATGCAACCATTAATTGTCTCATCGATAGTATGCATCACCGTTTAGCGGCCTGTATAACTGCCCCTGGGGGCCAAATTATTTACTGAATAAATAGATTTCTTTTGCATATCTGTGTTTGTTCTTTTAATCATTTGCATATAATTGTCTCTTCTACCGGTACTGTGATGTACATACGGCTACGTACATTCCTTCATGGTGTTGTAATTTCACATTTGACGAGTGTATTATTAATATTATCAATATTGGATTATTATTAATATTGGAATTAGGTGATAAAATTATCTTAACATCTGAAAAATACGATTACAGTCTAGTTTGTTTTTATCATTTTCTTTTTCAGTTTACATTTGGTAGAGTTTATTTCTTCCTGTGTCGAGTACGGTTCTTTTTGGAGACAGAAACCTATATGGGTTTAGGTGGCGAGGCTGTCCTCTATTTTGTACGGAAGAAGAGGTTATAATTTTGTTATCTATTGCATGTTATACAGAAGGATTTTCTCATTTCAAGCTTATTTAAATTATCAGTCTGGGTAAAAATATGCATGTTTTTAATACTGTACATAGTTAAAATAATAAATTTTAGTATTTTCAGGAAAATAATTATTTTTCTCATGCAATAATGCGAGGAAGTATAAACGAATCTTGAGCTATAAACACTCAAAATCGTCCCCATTGTCTTTAGAACTATAGATACAAGAAACTTTAAATCGATCCTCACCAAATCGGGCAATGAAGCTTTATTGTTCTTTTTCGCCAATACTTTCCATTTCAAGACTTTCATTCCGAAAGAGTTCCATCCTTGAATAGTTCTTGAAAGTGTATTCGAATATTGAAAGCCATCTCAACGGACAGAGAGAGAGAAATGCTGATTGATTTCTTTTTATCTGTTCAATCAGTAGAAAAATAAAAGACTCACTCGCTCCAAGTGTTGGACAATATTCCTTTTTTGGAATTGCAATATTTTTCCGTAGAATAATTTTCGTTTTGTAAAAATTTATAGAAATCTGTATAAATAAAATTGACAAGCTGTGTGTTTATTCGTTTCATAATCATTAGAGAACGGTTGTACCAAATTTCATGACATTTTGATGTGCAGCTTTAGTATGGTTCCAATTAAAATTTAGGCGTTTTTCTGTCCTGTCTGTTTTCATGTCCTTCTAATAATTTTTAGCAATGTAGTTATAGCAGACGATTTTTTTTATCAAATTTTGTTAATAAATTTATTTATAATTTTTATTCCATTGTAACAAACTATTTAAAAATAATATTACAATTAATTGATTATTTGATTTAAATGTCTAAAAACGCTGAAAATATGGCAACCTGTAGTGATAGCACTAATTTATATCCCTCATTTTGCTTCTGAGTAGAAAATATGAAATAGTTCATTTTGGTGAAACCGTAGAATGCTTGCTTAGTTATAACACAAATTCGTTAAATTTTAATTGTATTTTGAAACGGAAAACAAGTTAAATAAGGAAAAGGACTGTAAAATTAAATTTGAGTGTCAGAAAAGGTATAACTCAATACTACATACGACAGGTAAGATCATTTAGATACTAGTGATTATTTAGATTATTTAGATTACAAATAAGATCTGTACATATTATTTTATGATAAAATAAAATAATGTACACGGTGATTCCAGTGATTTAAGATGCAAACCTCTGATTAAAAAAAAATACATCAGTACTTACGGCCATTACCGAAAACCATAGAACGTTTTAAAAATACGCCCGTTTAAGCAACAATAGTAAAAATCTGATGTGGCCAACCCATGAATTTCCCTGCAGACTCATATTCACGTTCTCTTTATTTCTTTACTAATTCATTATATTGAGCTTAATTACATAAAATAACACATGTATTTAAAAGTACCTTGAATTTTGAACTTTTGATTCAATTTCCGTTCTCGAAACTCTCTGCATTTAATGGTATGGATTTCTTTCAAAATTTGCATGAACGAAAGTTCTCCGATCTTACCGATGGTGTTTAGACTATGATTATATTTTCGAACATTAAGATACTGATTTTTTTGCGAATATCGCTTAAAACAGCGCTTCAAACAAGGTACCTCTGTACCAAATTTATTGTCCGAACGACACCAATATTTTACGCTACAGACAACAAAATCAGAGAATCATACATCTTATTTTATCATTATCGATAACCTTAAAACACTTGGTTGCCATGGCAGGACATAAAAACCTAATGTGCAGCACACACCTTTTCCTGCAGACCCAAATTCATTTTTTCTTTATTTCTTTCGTATAATTCAGTAAATAGAGTTTAATTGCACAATAAAACAGCCCTAATTATTTTAAATTACACTGAATTTGCACTTTTAATTGAATTTTAGTTTTCAACTGGACTTATTTTCAAAGGTGGCAAAGTGAAAGTACGAAAAAACTAAAATATTTCGAAAATGGCTAGTCCTAGTGTAATGGGGTTAATCTAATTCTTTTCATCGTTGAAAATTTCGTATAAAACAGGCATTTACTTGATATATTTGAGGATACGTAGTCTTTTATTTTAGATTTTGAAAATTTTGCGGGCCATTTTACACACACACAAAAATTACTTTTTTCAAATCGTACCAATATCTAATCAGCACCAGGATAACACACCAGTGACTCATCTACCAAATTTTGTAAAATTTGATCTATTAGTTTTTCAGCTAAAGAGGATACAAACAATTTTTGCGGGCCATTTCGCAAAAAGAGGCAGGTTATTTTATCCCGAATCGTACCAAAATCAATCTGAACCAGGGTCACACATAAGTGACCTACGTACCAAATTTTATGAAATTTGGTCCATTAGATTTCGAGTTAGAGTGGATACATACATTGCACAGACAGACATGCAGACAAACAGGTAGACAGACACACAAACAGACGTCACGCTAAAAGTAGTGTTATCGTATTCTAGAGGTCTCAAAACGTGTAGATTAGTCAAATACTCGAGTTACGATTTTCGGCATGATTCCAATACATTCACTATAGATTACGATGTATTGCAGGGAAAGAGAGTAAAAAATCTGATTTGGGCAGCGCATGACTTTCCCTGCAGACTCAAATTCATTTTGTCTTTATTTCCTTAATAATTCATTAAATTAAGTTTAAATGCACAAAATAACACTAAATTTGCATTTTTAATTCAATTTCTGCTTTATTTGGTAATTGGATAGTTTTCCAAAGGCGGCATAACAAAAATAGGAAATATATCGAATATCTCGAGAAAGATCAGTCTTAGAGTAAACGAGTTGTTCTTGTTATCTTCCTTGACAAAAATGAAGTATAAAACAAGCATGTAATTGATACATTTGAACATACCTAGTCTTTCTTAGATTTTTGCGGGCCATTTCGTAAAAAAGCAGGTTGTTCTTTACCGAATCGTACCTAAATCTAATCAGCACCAGAGTATCCCCCAAGTAACTTATCTACCAAATTTTGTGAAATTTGGTCAATCAGTATTTCAGCTAAAGTGGATAAATGAAATTTTTGAGAGTCATTTCGCAAATAAAAAAAAAGTTCTTCTTCTCCGAATCGTAACAAAAACTAATCAGCACCAAGGTCTCACACAAGTGACGTACGTACCTATCAAATTTTATGAAATTTTGTTCATTAGTTTTCAAATTAGAATGGATACATACATTGCATAGACAGACACATAGACACACAGACAGGCAGACACACGTCACGCTAAAAATAGTGTTTTGTGTTCTAGAAGTCCCAAAACGTGCAGATCCGTCGAAAACTCGAGTTGCGATTTTCGGCATGATTCCAGTATTTTCCCTATACATTACCATGTATTGCAGGGAAAGTAAAAAAAGCAAGATTTAAGATTTTAGGACACAATTATAGAATGAATTTCGTGCCACATAAAATCTAGGGGTCAGACCTGGGCCTTCTGAGCCTAAGACGTAATCATGTCCTGCTTATTTATTAAACTTGTTAAGAATAATTTTATTGATAATGATAACAAAAAATCTGATGTGGGCTGCACATGATTTTTCCTGCAGACTCAAATTCATATTTTCTTTACTTCTTTAATAATTCATTAGATTGAGTTTAATTGCACAAAATAACACTAAATTTTCATTTTTAATTCAATTTTGGTTTTTATTTGGTAACTGGACATTTTTCCGAAATCGACGTAATAAAAATTCAAGAAATCTCTAATATCTTGAAAACGGTTAGTCCTAAAGTATAATGGAGTGTGTTACACTCTTTTCCTCGTCAAAAATTGCTTATAAAACAAGAATTTAACTGATACATTTGAGCATACGTATTTTTTTTTTTTTTTTTTTTTTTAGATGTTATCGATTTTTAGGGCCATTTCGTAAACAAAGGCAGGTTGTTCTTTTCCGATTCATGCCAAAATCTAAATAGGAACAGAGTATCCCACAAGTAACTTATTTAACAAATTTTGTGAAATTTGGTCAATTAGTGTTTTAGCAACAGTGGACATTTTTAGATATTGGCGATTTTTGCGGGCCATTTCGTAAAAAAGGCAGATTGTTCTTTTCCGAATCGTACCAAAATCTAATCAGCACCAGAGTATCCCACATGTGATTTATCTACCAAATTTTGTGAAATTTGGTTAATTTGTATTTCAGCTAGAGTGAATACATGAGATTTTTGCGGGCCATTTCGCAAAAAGGCCGTATTCTTTTTTTCTGAATTGTACCAAAAACTAATCAGCACCAGGGTCACACTCAAGGGTCCTACCTACCAAATTTTATGAAATTCGGGCTATTGGTATTTGAGTTTTGAGTTAGAGTGGATACATACACTGCACAGACACACAGACAGACACACATACACACAGACACATTCGTCACGCTAAAAATAGATTTTTCGTATTCCAGAAATCTCGAAAAGTGTAGATCCGTCGAAAACTCGAGTTGCGATTTTCGACATGATTCCAATGCTTTGCCTATACATTACCATGTATTGCAGGGAAAGTAAAAAGTAAAGGAGAAAATATATATCATAAACTCTTCTACTTATAAAATACTGTACTAATGCACTCGTACAAGAAAAACGTGTTAGTATTTAAATAATTATTTAGAAATAATTCAATCAGCTTTGAATAAGCAAAAATAGTTACCACTCAAAGAGATAATTAAGTTTAATTTGACTCTGCATATTAAGGTGAAATATCTTGCATAAAAATAATTAAATAAAACTGTTTTAAGGTGAACGGCGTTTCATAGAAAGAAATGTTACTTTCTCACAAAAAAATGTCACTTTAAAATGAAAATTATCCAGGAAGTTTTGACTTTCGCTTTCTGTTCTAGATAGATAAGGAACACAGGCATCAGTGCTTTTAGAGTTGCTGTTAAAGTTTTTGATGGCGGTAGCATGAAAGAGAGAGAAAAGGGAAGACATAAAAATTGCATTACCTCTATTTTATATAAACTATATCTACATATATGTTTATTTGACTGATGATGTTTAACATATGATTTGATATCTTTGAATTGCAATATGATTTAAAATAGAATTTGTGCATATTTTTATTTTACAACAAAGTTGAAAAGTGTTTATGACTTTGTACATTCTTTCTGTCTGTCCGTTAGCACGATAACTGCCGTAAAAATGACTTCACCAAATGGAATTTTAGTATGTTGTTCAGAGGGTGTGGGATCTATGGGAATATAAATGAATAATATCACCCAGTTAGTTTTTTATTTAACCCTGGTTGAGAAAATGAAATACATTGACCTCTATGGGACCTAATTTTTCAAACATTTTTTAAGCAGATTTAAAATTCACAAATTGCTTCGAAAGTTTTAGGAAATATTCAAATTATCCCATGAAATATTTAAAAAAAAATCAGCAAAATATATTCCGCAGTTTTTTAAATAAAAATTAAAATAATAATTACACCCTTTATATGGAGAGATCACGTGACCATTATATGAAGAGATCACGTGACCCATTTCAAAATGAAATATGGCATCCATCTTGTCTCGAAATCGTGATTTTTAAAGTTCTTTTTAATTCGTATTTAATGAATTAAAAAGGACTTTATCCGTCTTAAACCGCTTTATTTTTGCTTAAATTCTATGCATCTACATATTGAAACAACGCAATTACAATATACTTGAGTTTAAATGATCATCGAACTTTGATTATTTCTACAACGAAACCTAATTTTCACTTATGGAAAATTTAAACACCAAAAGATGTAGAATGATTTGTATAAAAATATTCATGCATTTCTTTAACGTAAAATTATTTAACTCATGAAGTCTGCAATATAGCTGATATGGATGAAACATTCATTGATTTTACAGAGAACCAGACGATTTTTTAGATGAAGTTTTAAGCATAGGGTTAAATTACTTGTACCTCCAAAGTTTTAAGTTCTTAAATAAAATAAATTAAAGTATTGCGATGATTGAAAGGATTGGTAAAAAGTTTATGAATGAAATGCTGCTTTTATATGGAGACGATTTATAATTCGATGACGTCATTTGAATAAAGTTCATTTGTTTTCGATGAAATTTTCAAATATAATAAATTATTGTAGTATTATGATAATTTAAAAAATATTACCGAGGAATGTATCGCATTTTAGAGATGTTTAAACCTGGCAATTTATATTTCAATGCTATCATTTGGATGAAGTTCATTTTTTTCGATGAACTTTTAAGTTTTCAACTACAAGTATAATAAATGAATGTAGTATTGTGATAATTTTTTAAATATTACCGGGTAATGTATCGCATTTTAGATATGTTTAAATAAAATTGCATTAAAGTTGGAAAGTGTTTCATAATGCTTTATGCATGATTGATCGTTCTTGCTAATCATGATTACGGAGCGCCGGTGGTTACATTTTCTAGTGTTTCATTTGAAGAGTAACAATTCGTGAAAAAAATTATTTGAATAAATTATATTGATTTAAACTCACAAAGTTTCAGATAATAATAACTATATAAAATATTTTGATAGCAATAAAAATATAAACTTTTAATTAGCCTTAGGCATACAAACCATACAAAATCGAGATACACCTTGTTTTAATGCGTATATTTTTTTACCCATGCTTTTATAATTTTAATATAAAATATTCGTGAACACGAATATTTATTAACGCAGTAAAATTTAAACCAAAATTTGAATAAATATAAATTTTTGCTTAGTTAGGATTTCGTGCAGCAAATCAAAACTGATCATGCATTTTAACATAGCTCATTAAGTACCAGTAGTGAAAATTGTAATAGGTAGTTGTCAGCATAACAGAAGACTCTGATTTGATTCATGCTGCAGCTGATTAATTGAGCTTGATTATCAAAATTGATGTCTCCACAATGCAGTCGTACAACTGTTTGATACGGTACCAGCCATAATATATTCCTTCTAATGAACAGCATAAGAAGTACGCCAATATAATACTAGGCATGGAAAAATACGAAGGAGAAAATATTTCAACAAAATTGAATGTCAAATCAAATTACACAGGGATTCAAAATTGAGGTCCTAAATACTTGTTTAACACTTTACAACAAAGTTGAAAAGTGTATATGACTTTGTTCATTCTATCTGTCTGTCTGTCTGTCTGTATGTCTGTCTGTCTGTTTGTCCGTTAACACGATAACTGCCGTAAAAATGACTTAATCAAAATGAAATTTTTGTATGTTGTTCAGACGATCTGTAGGACCTATGGGAATATAAATGAATAATATCATCCAATTAGTTTTGGATTGAACCCGGGTTGAAAAAATGAAATACATTGAGCCCTATGAGACAAAATCTTTCAAACATTTTCTAAGCGGATTTAAAATTCACAAATTGCCTCGAAAATTTTAGGTAATATTCAAATTGTTCCATAAAATATATAAAAAATAATCATCAAAATATATTCAGTAGTTTTTAAATAAAAATTAAAATAATAATTACACCTCTTATATGAAACGATCACGTAACCATGAAATGAAAAGATCACATGACCCACTTCAAAATGATATATAGCATCCAACTTGTTTCAAAATCGTGATTTTTTAAGTTCTTTTTAATTCATATTGAGTGTTGTATCCGTCCTAAAACTACTTTATTTTTGCTTAAATTCCGTGCATCTACATACTGAAACAACGCAAATACAATATATTTGAGTTTAAATGATTATCCAAATTTGATTATTTCTACAACGAAGCCTATTTTTCACTTATGTAAAATGTAAACAGCAAAATATGTAGAATGAGTTGTATTAGAATTGCTGTATTTCTTTAACACAAAATAATTTAGCCCATGGAGTCTGCATGGCTGATATGAATGAAATATTAATTGATTTTATACAGAGAAGGACGAAATTTTTCGGTGAAGTTTTAAGCATAGAGTTTAATTACTTGTAGCTCCATGGTCTTAATTTTTAAATAAAATAAATTATTATAGTATTGTGTTGAATGAAATGAATGGGAGAAAGTTATGAATGAAATACTGTTTTTATAGAGAGATCTAGGCGTGTTATTTTTTCTATGACGTCATTTGAATTAATTTCAGTTGTTTTCAATGAAGTTTTCAAATATAATAAATTATCGTAATATTATGATAGTTTTAAAAATATTAGCGTGGAATGTATCGCATTTTAGAGATATTTAAATCAGGCAATTTATATTTCAATGCCTTCATTTGAATGAAGTTCATTTTTTTCAATGAATTATTAAGTTTTCAAATATAATAAATTAATGTAGTATTGTGATAATTTTAAAAATATTACCGAGGAATGTATTGCATTTTAGACTTTTATAAATAAAATTGCATTGAAGTTGGAAAGTGTTTCATAATCAATGCTTTAAGCGTGATTGATCTTTCTTGTTTAATAATATGCTGATTTTATAAGAATGTGTGGTTTTTACAGCAAAATTGGCTTTAAATTTGCTGAATCAAGTACATTCATTCTGCAACTTGCTTTGATGATTGTTTATATTTGTGAGCCCATATACCACATTTTGGTGAACGTAAAGTTCGTAGTGCATGTTCAAAATAATGATAAATTTAATAATAACAATAATAATAATGAATAACAAAAATAGATTACATAAATTAAAATCAAGCTTAAAGGAGGCCAGATGAATTGACCATGAATTGCATTGAAAAACTAAATATATGCACATTTACTGATATTATGCACCTATGATAAGAAATTGGTTCTAGTAAATTCTTAAAAGGTAATAAATAAATATTTTCTTTAAAAATAAAATTGCATATTTAATGATCAATGTATGGTTTTATTTTAGTTAATGTAAGTGAGCTTGGTAAAATTTGGTAAGTTTTGCAATATAACCAGTGTACTGTCTTTCCGCACGGTTAATATGTACCACAATATTATATATGATATTGAATGAAATGAGTAGTGAGAAATTACCCTATGAAATTTATTTCTGGACTCGTTTTAAATGTGTTTATATGTAAAAAGTATAAAAATTGATTACATACACCCTTAATCTTATTCAAAATCTTTAGTAGACCCTTTACCTTTTTCCAATGAAGCTTTTCGATTGCTTTTCTTTTTTGTAATACTTTTGGATTTTCACGATGCAACATCCAACAATAATTCTCTATCGTATTGACGTTCTATCAGCCTCAATATCTGCTTTCCATGTCCTTGATGTTTTGATGGAAGATTTCTCCTAGTTTTTCACTTGCTGCATTTAGATTATTTGGGTAAATGTCCTAGACGTTCAAAAAATTAATTTTTTATGTCATTGAGCATCTCAATGCTTTTGATTTTTCAGCATGTTTTTAACAATGAACGCATATTCAGGGTCCTTATTATTCACAAGAAACTTCTTAAGGATGCTTTTTAATACGCCCCAAGTCTCTTATTTTGCTCTCATCCTAGACAAGGAGTATTCTTCTGACTGAAGTCTTCTAACGTCTGGGTGGACAGAAATACCTTCATTACTTTTTGCTTCTGATAGGAGATTATCAAATTGCTAATTATAAAAAACTACTGATAAAAAATGTGTATTGGCAAAAGAAAATTATAAAAATCGAACTTGTGAAATAACGGTTTGTCATATTATAATTTTATTCCTTCGAAATTCAGAAACCCAAAATATATTGAAAACAGCTAAAATATAGAAACCAGTTTGTTATTATAGTTCTATGTGATATACAGAAATGAGTGAAATGTTTCTAGAAACAATATGACGTCACATAATGCATAAGGAGGGATTAATTAAACTACTTTAGCATCGTCATTGTAATTGCAATTTTTGTTAATTTTTCAGTGAACCTAATTTATATATAAGCTATAATAAAGGAATTTGGTCAGTTTAAATACATAATATTTTTATTCTGTCATACTTTAACACTATTACTTTAAATGTAAGAAAAATAGTATAACTTATTTTCAATCCGAACACCGTTCGAAAAAAACAACAACTATTACAAACAATTATCCCCATACACTACTAATAACATTAATAAATACCATCGTAATATATTCAGTACGAATAATTTACAATATCAATCTTGAAATCATATTACAGTTTCCCTTTTGAATACACAAATTGAAGCTGGAAAGGTTTATAGTGAGCTTCTCTGTTTCACAATTCACTTTGTAGCAGATTAGAGAAATATACTTAATAGCATTGAATAAGGTACCTCTTCTGGATTGCCTTATATATTTCAGGTAGTCAATCACTTTGCGTTTGTATACTTATTTCTCAACTGCAGTCCTTATTTACTCATCGACAGACACATCGGCAGTAATATACAGGGTGTCCCAAAGACATTGACCTCGGCTTTTATTCCTTAAATATTGATCTTAGACATATATATAATAAACTAGCAGCATACCCGTTCTTCGTACGGAGTATATAATATAAAGAAACTTGAAATTCATAATCATGCCCAAATTCTTATAGTATACTAAATGACATGTTTAATCAAAATATTCTGTTAAAATCTATATAAATAAAAATGAAAATCTGTCTGTCTGTCTGTCTGTCTGTTTGTCCCATCATCACGGGAGAACGGCTGAACCGAATTTGATGAAATTTTGTGGGTAGCCTAGAAATAGCCCCACTTAAAATTTAGTCTATGGTTGGAATTTCTACGACCAGTGGTTCTCGAGATATTAGTAAAAAACGAAACTTTCGTTTGTCTCATCATCACGAGAGAACGGCTGAACCGAATTTAATGAAATTTTGTGGGTGGCCTTAAAATAGCCATCCATAAATTTTGCCTAAGTTTCGAGTTTCTAAGACCAGGGGTTGTCGAGATATAAATGAAAAACGGAACTTTTTATATAGGAGTTCTACTCTCCAACTCCGTGGTTTAGCCAAACAGAAAGGATAAAAATCGTTTGTTTGAAGCGTCAAAGGGAATTAAAACTTTATTTTTGAGTTTGATGCAGGATTTTTGCATTAAATAGTCACTATCTGAAAGCATGAATTGTTTGAAACATGAGTTTAAATGGAAAAATCTACCTCCATGTTTTATATTTCACAATTTCACAAGCTTTTACTCAACGATTAGAAGTATAAAGAAATGAAAATGGTTATTTAATTTCGCATTTTATGAGGAAGATTCTATCTTATATCATGTTGCTCGACAAAGGAATGGAATTAAATGTGTTTGTTAATGATTATTATTATTTTTTCGATTTGAATAATAAATAAATGGATATTAAAATATATCTTATAAATGAACGGTTTGATTTTTTTTTAATTATATTAATTGCGAACAGCATACACCACTTTCATGTATTTTAGCAAAGAGGTTTTAAGCTTATATATTGTGTTTAGCTAATAAACTTATATTCTGTTTATCCAATAAATTCATTTATCCAATTGTTTAAAGAGAAAAAGAGTAGAATGGGTATCTTCTAATAATATTTTAGTGTTTTCATTTAGTATATACAAACTGGATCCCGATATTTTATTCAGATCTGCGAATTTAGAGCTACGAATTTGGCTGGATATCGCTAACTTGGCAAATTTCTTAAAAGTTGCCAAATTGATTGAAATGTTCTCAAATTGATAAAAATGACGTAAATCAATGAATTTTATTTTGTTTTGTTAAAAGAAAGTTCTGAAATGGTGTTTCGTTAGCATTTGTCTGTCAGTCCAACCGCCCTACTTAGTAACCCATTTAGCGAATTTTTAAAATGTCACCAAATTGATAAAAATATTTATAAATCCATAAAAATATTTTGAAATTGATAAATTGCCCCAAATAAACGAAATTGTGTTTTTTTTAGGGGATAATATTTTGATGATGGTTCGTCAATTTATCGCCAAGTGGGACTGTCAGTTCTACAGTCCCACTTGGTGATAAATTTGGCGATTTTTTAAAATTTCGCCAAACCTTCATTAGAGATATTCAGACGATATTTAGACCACCAATTTATTTGAGCCAAACCATAACATGTCGCTTAACAACGGATTTAAATTTAATGTGTTTATGAGGAAGAAGATTTTTATTAAATCTTTTCCGATTTTAATGATGAAGATATGGATATAAATTAAATTTCATTGCTATCGTATTTTTGACTGCATAATATCAATTACGATCTTTATGTTTAAACATTATTATTATTGATGTTTTCGGGGATTATTGATTCAGAGATTATTGATATTTTCAATTTCTTAAGGCATTGTTTTATTGCGGCAAAAATTGTTGAAACTCATATATTGTACGTTGTACGAGTAATCTTTTACAAATGCACGGGTATATCTTCTAATGTAAGAGAATATAAGTAGTACATGTATATTGGCATATATTGGAATCAAGTCTTCCGGTATGAAGATCACGGGGATTATTGATATTTTTAATTTATTAAGTAATCTGTTATATATTGGCAAAAATTTTTCAAACTAAATATTATAATACGGGTAATCTTTTACTAACACTAGGACATATCTTCTAATCTATGACATTATAAGTAGTACGGGTTTATCTTCCCATATAATTTTAGCACTTTCATTTGGGCACATATTGGAATTAATTACTGCCTAATGGTTTAAAGATTACGGATTTATTGATATTTTCAATTTATATATGTAATCTACTAATACAGGTTATATCTTCTAATATACGCGTATATAAGTAGTACGGGTCCCATACAATACGCTATTATTTTGCATATATTGATTCAATTCCATACTTTTTATAAATTTGCTTAAAAAAAGGCCAGGATATTTTATTCTTCAGATCTACCCGTGAAGATAATTTTGTATAGTGAGAACAGAGATCCTTAGGTTTCTTTTTAGGAGCATTGTATTAAATATTTTAACAGAATATTTTGATTAAACATGTCATTTAGTATACTATAGGAATTTGCACATGATTGTGAATTTTAAGTTTATTTATATTATATACTCCGTACGAAGAACGGGTATGCTGCTAGTATTTAATATAATGCTCCTAAAAAGAAGTTTAAGAATCTCTGTTCTCGCTATATAAAATTATCTTCATGGACATATCTGAAGAATAAAACATCTTGGACCCCTTATGTAAGCAAATATAAAAAAAATATGGAATTGAATCATATGCAAAATAAAAGCGTTAAAATTGTATGGGACCCGTACTAATTATATACGCGAATATTAGACAATATAACCTGTATTAGTAGATTACATGTATAAATTGAAAATACCAATAAACCCGTAATCTTTAAATCTGAAGACAGTCATTTATTCCAATATATGTCAAAATTAAAGTACTAAAAATATGGGAAGATATACACGTACTAATTATAATGTCCGATTATTAGTAGAAGATTACCCGTTTTGCAATATGAGTCACAAATGTTTTTTCGTAAAATACAACAGACGACGTAATAAATTGAATATATAATTAATCCTCTTAATCTTCATACCAGAAGACTGTATTTGATTCCAATATATATGCCAATAAATGTCAAAATATATGCCAATATACCTGTACTATTTATATTCTCGTAGGTTAGAAGATATACCCGTGCATTCCTAGAAGATTACTCGTACAACGTACAATATGCGTGTGTCAGCAATTTTTGCCGCAATAAAACAATGGCGTAATAACTTAAAAATATCAATAATCCCTGAATCAATAATTCCGGAAAATATCAATAATAATAATGTTTAAACCTGAAGAGTATAATTGATATTATCCAGTCCAAAATGAAATGGCAATGAAATTTATTTTATATACATATCTTCATTATTCAAATCGGAAAGGATTTAATAAAAATCGTCTGCCGCATAAACACATTGGATTTAAATCCGTTGCTAAGCGACATGATATCATTTGCTTCAAATAAATTGGTAGAAAAAATATCGTCTAAATAGTTATATTTCTATGGAACATTTGGCGACAGTTTCGTCAAATTAGCGACATTTTAAAAAATCGCCAAATTTATCGCTAAGTGGGACTATAGAACTGACAGTTCCACTTTGCGACAAATTGACGAAATATCATCGCAATACTATCCCCTAACAAAAAACAATTAATATCATTTATGTAGCGCAATTTTATCAATTTTAAGATATTTTTATGGATTTGAAAACATTTTTATCAATTTGGTGACATTTTAAAAATTCGCTAAATGTATTACTAAGTAGGATGGTTGGTCTGACAGATAAATGCTAACCAAACATCATTTCAGTACTCTCTTCTAACAAAACAAAAAAAATTTCATTGATATGTAGAAGACCCAAGCCACACGACCAACCCGAAGGTTTATGGCAGCTGTTTGTGTGTCGTTTATATCAATTTGGCGACATTTCCGTCAATTTGGCAAAGTTAAAGAAAAGTTGTCAAATTAGCGATATTCCTCCAAATTCGTAGCTTTGAATTTGCAGATCTGAATGAAACATTCTTATCCCGTTTCAATATACTAAATGAAAACACTACAATTGTATTAGAAGATATACCCGCTCTACTCTTTTTCTGTTTCAACAATCGGCTATATGAATTTATTGGCTAAACACAATATATGAGTTTAGTAGCTAAATACGATATAAGCTTGAAAACTCTTTGCCAAAATAAATGAAATTGATGTACGCAGTCAGCAATTAATATAATTAAAAGAAAAATCAAACCGTCCATTCATAAGATATACTTTTATATCCATTTATCTATTATTTAAATCGAAAAAAAATAATAAAAACATTAACAAACACATTTAATTTAATTGTGATGCCGAGCAACATGATATATCCTCCTAAAATGTTAAAATTTAATAACCACTAACAGCACACCCGTTATTCGTACGGAGTGTATAATTTAAAGAAACTTAAAGTTCGCAATCATGTGCAAATTCTGTTAAAATATTAAATTTATTGCTCCTAAAGAGAAGTTTAAGAATATATGTTCTCACTATGCAAAATTATCTTCACGATCAGATCTGAAGAATAAAACATCCTGCCCCCTTTTGTAAGCAAATTTACAAAAGAAAAAATAGGAATTGAATGAATATATGCAACCCCGTACTAATCATATTGTCGCAGATCAGAAAATATGCCAATGTGTTAGTAGAAGATTACCCGTATTACAATATGCGTCTCAAAAGTATTTGCCAAAATAAAAGAGATGACGTAATAAATTAAAAACATCAATAATATCCGTACTCTTTATACCAGAAGGTCGTAATTGATTCCAATATATGCCAATATATATCAAAACATATGTCAATATACCTGTACTACTTATATTCTCGTAGATTAAAAGATATACACGTGTATTTGTAGAAGATTCGTACAACATACAATATATGAGTTTAAACAATTTTTGTCATAATAAAATAATTGCATAATAACTTGAAAATATCAATAATCCTTGAATCAATAATCCCCGAAAATATAAATAATAATAATTTTTAAACCTGAAGACCGTAATTGATATTATCCAGTCAAAAATGCTATAAGAAAAATCAAATCGTTGTTTTCTAAAATATATTTTTATATCCATTTATTTATTATTCAAATCGAAAAAATAATTATTAAAATTAACAGACAGATTTAATTTAATTGCGTTTCTGAGTAACATGATATAAGATAGAATCTTATAACATGTTAAATATGTCATGTCTTATAACATAAACTGCGAAATTAAATAACGATTTTGATTTCTCTATACTTCTCATTGTTCCGTAAAAGCTTGTTTTAAATAAACCATGAACCATGGAGATAGATTTCCCCTTTAAATCATGTTTCAAACAATTCATGTTTTCAGAAAGTGACTAATTAACGCAAAAAATCTCCCATCAAACTCAGAGTTAAAATTTTAATTCACTTTCAAACGATTTTCAAGCTTTTCGTTTGGATAAACCACGGAGTTAGGGAGTAGAACTCCTAGGAAAAAGTTCCGTTTTTCATTAATATCTCGACAACCCCAGGTCTTAGAAACTCGAAACTTGGACAAAAGTTATGGGGGGATATTTCAAGGCTATTTACCAAATTTCATTAAATTCGGTTCAGCCGTTTTTCCGTGATGATGAGACAAACGAAAATTTCGTTTTTTCTCTAATATCTCGAGAACCACTGGTCGTAGAAACTCAAAACACGGATATAATTTTAAGTGGGGCTATTTCTGGGCTACCCACAAAATTTCATCAAATTCGGTTCAGCCGTTCTCCCGTGATGGTGTGACAAACAGACAGACAGACAGACAGACAGACAGACAGACAGACAGATTTTCATTTTTATTTATATAGATTATATTCAGTTTGTTGTAAGACGTGATTTAAATGGAATAAAAACTCGCTCAGATAGCAATGAATTTTACAAATTTTACTTTTGGAATAAAGGAACATTTTAGCTTTTTTTTTACTTAAAGAATTTTCATTTATTAGTGTTTATTTTAAGCAATCCGAAGTTTAACTTCTTGAATGTGGTTTTCTAATTTAACGAAATTAAAATATATAGCATAAGCATATAAGATATTTTTGTGGGGTTCTGCCATCGATCAGCGAACCAGCACGCGTGCCGATTGCAGATGATTCATTTAGAACGTATCAAAATAGCTTATTTAGGGCGTAACAAAACCGTAACTGTACTATTTAAGTAGCGGGAGGTTATTTAAGACATTTGTTCTCGTTGATCATAAAACTTCAACGTGGAGGACAGCACCATTTAACCTTTATTAGACGATATATAACAATTTGCAAAGAGTAATAATTTAGAATTTCCATGCTCACAGCTAAAGAACTTCAGAATCACTTCAGAATCACAGAACCCGCCCATAGGGGGTGTTAGCAAATTTAGACAGGAGCTCCCATTTACGGATAATCTTCTTGGAGATATTTGATTAATGTTGCCTGCAATGGGAGCGTGGTTCAGAACGCACTTTAATTCGAGCATGCGCATGACGTATTATTGCTATTGTATTATGACTATATTACTTTCCCTATATGCATAATGTTTAAGGAAAGTATTGTGTCGGGGTCGAAAATTCGAGTTTTCAACGGGAGAGTACGTTTCAAGCATCCCTGATCACGAATCAAACATTTTTGAAGTGATGTCTGTGTGTTTGTGTGTGTGTGAAAGTATGTGTGTATGTGTGTGTGTGTGTGTGTGTGTGTGTGTCAGTGAGCCTGTGGAGACGATAACTGACGAACGAATGGAACGAATCGAACGAAATTTGGTACAAAAATCACAATCCATAAACACTGGAAGCCTATTGTTTTTATATGCAATCGAATGTTCAGAACCCTCTTACATTTTCGAGTGAAATTTTGAAAAAATCTTCAAAAAATCAAAACTTTTAATAAAGTTAAGCAAATAGACATTTCTTATGTAATTTTTCTTTAGAAAACGATTGGCATAAACTTTAGAACGATAGCACGAACCATTCTCGAGATATTGTACATTTTTCAAAAACATTATCAAAAAGTTATATAAAATTAAAAAAAAGTATTTCCTATTGAGAAACATTTTCTCTTTTCATATGTAATACCACGCGATAAATTTGGTGACTTCATTCTCGTGGATCTAGCTCGTTCCATTCATGAAAAAATATATTTTGAGTTATACTTTTGTATTTGAACTCCAATAGTCATTTATCTGCTGTAAGAATAACTTAAACTTATTTCTCCGTCCATAACGCTTGGCGGGATTTTGGCGACGAATTTGGCGGAATGTCGCCAACTTGGCGACATTTTTAATTGTTGCCAAATTGATAAAAATGACGACTAATTGAAGAAAATTCAATATCTTGGACAGAATATAAGTATCTACTATAAGATTACCACTACTATAAGAATAATATTTTTACTTTCCTTATATACATAATGTATAAGGAAAGTATTGTGACGGAGTCGAAAATTCGAATTCGAGTTTTCGACGGGAGAGCACGTTTCAAGCACCCCTGATCACGAATCAAACATTTTTGAAGTGATGTCTGTGTGTGTGTGTGTGTGTGTGTGTGTGTCAGTGGGTCTGTAGAGACGATAACTGACGAACGAATGGACCGATTCGAAAAAAATTGGTACAAAAATCACAATCCGTAAACACTGGAAGCCTATTGTTTTTATACGCAATCGAATGTTCAGAACCCTCCTAAATTTTGAATGAAATTTTGAAAAAATCGTCAAAAATCAAAACCAATATTAAAGTTACGCAAATAGACATTTCTTATGTAATTTTTCATTAGAAAACGATTGACATAAATTTTAGAACGCTAACATGAACCGTTTTCGAGATATTGCACATTTTTCAAAAAAATTATCAAAAAGTCATATAAAATAGAGAAAAAAAATTTCCTATTGAGAAACATGTTCACTTTTCATATATAATACCATGCGATAAATTGGGTGACATCATTCTCGTGGATCTAGCTCGTTCCATTCATGAAAAAAGATACTTTGAGTAATACTTTAGGATTTGAACGCCAATTTATCTGCTGTACGAACAACTTATTTCTTCGTCCATAACGCTTGGCGAGATTTTGGCGACGAAATTGGCGGAATGCCGCCAACTTGGCGACTTTTTGAAATGTTGGCAAATTAACGAAAATCTCGCCAAATGGATAAAAATGACGCTAAATCAATGAAAATGACGACTAATTGTCGAAAATTCAATATCTTGGGAAGGATATTAGTATCTACTAGAAGAAAAACCTATTTATTTTACTCTAAAAGTAGCAAATTCATTTCATTATATAAGGAAAGTCATGTGTTGCCCACATCAGATTTTTTTAACTGTAACAGTAGTAAATTCATTGCATTATATAAGGAAAGTCATGTGTTGACCACATCAGATTTTTTTTCTTTGTGAGGATAGAAATTATTATATATTTGATTATTGAAATTACATTCACCTATTTCATGATGTCGTTACATGTGAAATGTGACGTTATTGCACTTGAGTTAGGGAGTGGATTTTAAAATTTGGCTTCCAAAAGATTTAATTGATGTATTTAAATAAACTCGTTTAAATGGACATCTTCTTACAGTAGAAGTGGACTATTAAAGGAACTCTTTGGGGACACTTATACGGGACATCACAAAATCATATGATTTGTACTTTTAAAGGACCGAGATGGAATTTGTATGAATTGATTTTAATTTTAATATTCCCCCTTTGGAAGTATTGAAATAAGATATATTTTTCGGATATATTTTTTAAATTCTAGCTGCCTAATTATTTCTTCAAAAACAAATGAATAAGTTGATAGTTGCTGCGTACAATCGGAGAGCAATCGATTGCACAGATTTGAGGGATCTATTTAAACGTAAAATCGATTAATCGATTTAAAAGTAAATAGTTTAAAAAGACAAATTTAAGCATTGAAATATACTAAAACTACATTTTTATATAGCATGAATATACTCTAGTCGTAGTATTAACAAGAAAATATGTGTACTGTTTTAATTCATTCGAAAATTAGGCAATGCTTAGCTAAAAAATCAACTTTGACAAGCCAGTAATAATTATATAATGCTGTTTCGGTTATGATAACCCGAAACAGGTACTCTCATTTGCGTTGTTCTACAAGTGGTATATTATAGAAAAACTTCATATCATGATCTTTATTTACAGCTTTAATGTAGAAAAAAAGTTTATTAAAATCGGTCATGTAGTTTCGGCGACGTATCGCTTAGAAAAGTCTTTATAATTTTTACTTTCCTTATATACATAATGTATAAGGAAAGTATTGTGACGGGGTCGAAAATTCGAAATCGAGTTTACGACGGGAGACCACGTTTCAAGCATCCCTGATCACGGATCAAACATTTTTGAAGTGATGACTGTGTGTGTGTGTGTGTGTGTGTATGTGTGAAAGTATGTGTGTGTGTGAAAGTATGTGTGTGTGTGAAAATGTGTGTGTGAAAGTATGTGAAAGTGTGTGTGTGTGTGTGTGTGTGTGTGTGTGTGAAAGTATGTGTGTGTGTGTGTGTGTATGTGTGTGTGTGTGTGTGTGTCAGTGAGCCTGTGGAGACGATAACTGGATGTCGAATGAACGAATGGACCGAGTCGAACCAAATTTGGTACAAAAATCACAATCCGTAAACACTGGAAGCCTATTGTTTTTATTCGTAATCGAATGTCCAGAACCCCCCTAAATTTTCGAATAAAATTTTGAAAAAATCGTCAAAATATCAAAACCACTAATAAAGTTACGAAAATAGACATTTCTTACGTAATTTTTCTTTAGAAAACGATTGACATAAATTTTAGAACGCTAACATGAACCGTTCTCGAGATATTGCACATTTTTCAAAAAATTATTAAAAAGTCATATAAAATGAAAAAAAAAATTTCCTTTTGAGAAACATATTCACTTTTCATATGTAATACAATGAGATAGATTGGGTGACATCATTCTCGTAGATCTAGCTCGTTTCATTCATTAAGAAAGATACTTTGTGTAATACTTTTGTATTTGAACGCCAATCGTCATTTTTCTGCTGTAAGAACAACTTATTTCTGTGTCCATAACGCTTGGCGAAATTTTGGCGACAAATTTGGCGGAATGTCGCCAATTTGGTTCGTTAATTTGGCAAGTCGCCAATTTGGCGACTTGCCAAATTAACGAAAATCTCGCCAAATGGATAAAAATGACGCTAAATCAATGAAAATAACGACTAATTGTCGAAAATTCAATATCTTGGAAAGAATATTAGTATCTACTATAAGAAAAACCTATTTTTTTACTGTAAAAGTAGTAAATTCATTGCATTATATAAGGAAAGTCATGTGTTGCCCAGATCAGATTTTTTTAAAATTGTAATACAAGTCAAAACAAGCTAGAAACAAATTTATTAGTAATTCAAAAACTATACACACACGTTAAAACTGCTTTATGCCAGTGAATTCCCACAACTAATACATAGCACAGGCTATGTGTCACTTGGACTTTCATGAGATTCTAAATAAGGCTTTTGCTGCAAATGCTGTATTATATTTTCTTAAAATTCAAGTTTTGAAAGACTTTGAGCAGTTAGGCATTGTTCCAAAGTACGTGATTCTCAGTGCTATGAGAATGTGTTAAATGTTAAAATATATTTTGAAATACAAAGCGACCTTTATAAGATAAAATTTATGAAACTGGTTGAAATGTTTTATTTTTCTAAAAAAAATACTTAAAACAGGATTAAAGATACAGTCCCTTGTCAAACAGTCTTTATAATATTTACTAACATGGTCACAGTTAAGTAATTTAGCCCGCACGCCTCGTCTTTACGGCTTAGAGCAACTAAATGCGCGACCTAGTGTTACTTAACGGTAACTGATATTAAGAGCGGTTGCGAGTGGTTATATTTACGGCTGTCAGAACAAAACACACTTTTTCCTCAAAAATTTTATTGTAACATAAAAATATTTTATTTTTATTTTAATAATTTTTTGTATCAAGTTATTTACGACCAACTATATATTGCTTGTTAACACTAGAACGACGGAAGCGGTTATTTTGACTGCTTAACTACTTTGAGAAATGATTCCTCCAAAACGGCTAATCCCAGCCCATTGAAATTTTATGATTTTTCTCATTTTCTTAAAGTTATTGAGACCACAGAAGGAAATTATTCTAGGTTTTCTAATAAGAGAACAAATCAACGATCTTTCTAGAAAGACGGAATCAAAATATCCGTCGTTCTAGTACTCGTATTAAATATAAATAAAAATGTTTTTCAAAGTTTGAAAAATCTGGATCTCTATCCAGTTGTGCGATCCCAATTTTTCAAAAACCGGTTTCTTCAACTGACTTCTAAAATACATGTGGGTGACTTTAGATATTTCATAATTATTTTTAACTTCCATTATGACCAATATATGCATTACAAACAGTTTCCGAACCTAAACATATTTAAACAACCCCGATTTCCGGAAACCCGTATAAACCAGCTGAATGGCACCACTGGCCCTATCAAGTAGGCGGTGGGGGCAAAGGTATGCGTTTGTTACTTTCATTATATACATAATGTATAAGGAAAGTATTGTGACGGGGTCGAAAATTCGAATTCGAGTTTTCGACGGGAGAGCACGCTTCAAGCATCCCTGATCACGAATCAAACATTTTTGAAGTGATGTCTGTCTGTGTGTGTGTGTGTGTGTGTGTGTCAGTGAGTGTGTGGAGACGATAACAGACGAACGAATGTACCGATTCGAACGAAATTTGGTACAAAAATCACAATCCACAAACACTGGAAGCCTGTTGTTTTTAAACGCAATCGAAAGTTCAGAACCCCCCTAAATTTTTGAGTAAAATTTTGAAAAAATCGTCAAAAAATCAAAACCGCTAATAAAGTTACGCAAATAGACATTTCTTATGTAATTTTTCATTAGAAAACAATTAACATAAATTTTAGAACTCCAACATGAACCGTTCTCGAGATATTGCATATTTTTCAAAAAAATTATCAAAAAGTCATATAAAATAAAAAAATATATATTTCCTATTGAGAAACATGTTCACACTTCATATGTAACACCATGCGATAAATTAGGTGACATCATTCTCGTGGATCTAGCTCGTTTCATTCTTGAGAAAAGATACTTCGAATAATACTTTTGTATTTGAACGCCAATAGTCATTTATCTGCTATAAGAATAACTTATTTCTCTATTAGTAAAGCTTGGCGAGATTTTGGTGACGAATTTGGCGGAATGTCCCCAACTTGGCGACTTTTTAAAATGTTGTCAAATTAACGAAAATCTCGCCAAATGGATTAAAATGACACTAAATCAATGAAAATGACGACTAATTGTCGAAAGTTCAATATCTTGGAAAGAATATAAGTATCTACTATGAGAAAAACCTATTTTTTTTACTGTAAAAGTAGTAAATTCATTGCATTGTATAAGGAAAATCATGTGTTGCATATAAAAGTGAAAAATCTGATGTGGGCAAGTTATTTAGAAAATAATTGAATTTTATTTGTTAGTCTCTTAATATAAAAGAACAGCTGACGTCGCCACAGACGCTGACTTTGCTGTTTGACAAATTTCTCGAAATTCTCTTCGTATTGCAAAAACTACAGCTTGCAAAAATATATGATTTGTTACACTTGTAGATAAAAGTTTAAGAAACACGCTAAAATAAACCATTTCTCGATATATATTGCAGTTTAAAAATATTTAATGTCAAAGTTAAAGACAAAATATTTGAGATATGAGTTAGCGTCCTGGATAGACTAACAATAGCAAGACCACGAATTGGTACCTACGTAACAGGTACAAACGTAACAACAGGTACCTACGTAATTGAATTTTTGCGGGACCGAGGACTTTAATTTTAATATCGATGTAGTTTACGAGATTATTTACTTTTTATGCACTTTTGAAGCTAAACAATTCCTTTCATATCGGCGAATCCATAGATTTTCTCTGTCTCGTACTGAAAAACCTATAGCATACAAAAGTATGAAATTTGGTACATTTGTAGAGAAATAACACGATGAAATAAACCATTTATCGATTTAAACTTCAGTTTGGAATGATAATCTATATAAATAAAATAGAAAATCTGTCTGTCTGTCTGTCTGTCTGTTTGTTTGTCCCGTCATCACGGGAGAACGGCTGAACCGAATTTGTTGAAATTTTGTGGGTAGCCTAAAAAAAGTCCCATTTAAAATGTAGTTCATGTTTGGAGTTTCTACGATCAGTGGTTCTCGAGATATTAGTAAAACACGAAATTTTCGTTTTTCTAATTATCAAGGGAGAACAGCTAAAACGAATTTGATGAAATTTTGTGGATAGCCTTGAAATAGCCCCCCCCCATAAATTTAGCCCAAGTTTCGAGTATCTAAGTCCATGGGTTGTCGAGAGATTAATGAAAAACGAAACTTTTTCCTAGGAGTTCTACTCTCTAACTCCGTGGTTTATCCTAACGAAAAGCTTGAAAATCGTTTGAAAGTGAATTAAAACTTTACCTCTGAGTTTGATGAAATATTTTTTGCGCTAATTAGTCACTTTCTGAAAACATGAATTGTTTGAAACATGATTTAAATGGGAAATCTATCTGCATGGTTTATTTCTCACAAGCTTTTACTGAACAATGAAAAGTATAAAGAAATCAAAATGGTTATTTAATTTCTCAGTTCATGAGGAAGATTCTACCTTATATCATGTTGCTCAGAAACACAATTACATTAAATTTGTCTGTTAATTTTAAATATTATTTTTTCGATTTGAATAATAAATAAATGGATATAAAATTATAGTTTAGAAAAGAACGATTTGATTTTTTTTATAGCATTTTTGATTGGATAATATCAATTACGGTCTTCAGGTTTTATTATTATTGATATTTTCGGGGATTATTGATTCTTGGATTATTGATATTTTCAAGTTATTATGCAATTGTTTTATTATGACAAAAATTGTTTAAACTCATATATTGCACGTTGTACGAGTAATCTTCTACAAATACACGGGTATATTTTCTAATCAACGAGAATATAAGTAGTACAGGTATATTGGCATATGTTTTGATATATATTGGCATATATTGGAATCAATTACGACTTTCAGGTATAAAGAGTACTGGGATTATTGATATTTCCAATTTATTAGGTCATATCTTTTATTTTGGCAAAGATTTTTGAGACTCATATTGTAATACGGGTAATCTTCTACAAACACATTGGCATATTTTCTAATCTGTGACAATATAAGTACTACGGGGTTGCATATAATGATTCATTTCTTTTTTTTCTTGTAAATTTGCTTGCAAAAGGGGCCAGGATGTTTTATTCTTCAGATCTGCCCGTGAAGATAATTTTGCATAGTGAGAACAGATATTCTTAAACTACTCATTAGGAGCAATACATTTAATATTTGAACAGAATTTGCACATGATTGCGAATTATAAGTTTCTTTATATTATATACACCGTACGAAGAACGAGTATGCTGCTAGTATAAATATAAATTTTGTAATATAAATATAAATAGTTAATGCACCACATATGTGTCATTCAATTTAAAAAGTATTTGCTCATGCATCAAACATTTAAGAGACTCATCTTAATTTGTTCCTAAACAGATAATTTAAAATATTTCTCTAAAATATGAGATCCAAATTTTGTAAAGTTTTAATGAATCTCTCCGCGTAGAAAAAGTATGTTAATACTCCTAAATGTACTCCCACTTTAATATTAATTAGTTGCAGAAAAGTTGATAAAAACGAAGCCAAACTCGGTACACAAAAGCGGTAAATATTTGATTAAAATTTCTTATGAAAGAACGGAACTAATTAATGTCAATCCTGAAAAATATTGTCATAACGGTTCGAGGGGAAACTAAGAGAGAGAAGAAGAAATCCAAAGTGTCAAAACAAATAGTACGATCTTTTGTTTTAAAGTACAAAATTCAAATTTTCACGAAATTTTAAACTTTGGAACAAATCGTATACAAAAATTAAGCACACACACACACACATATATATATATATATATATATGTAGAATAAAAATTAAGGATATTTAAAAACGAAAACTATGCATTAACAACCGTAATGACTAACAATCCAACTCTAGCACAGATGTTAAGGTAAATTTTTAACCTATGTAGCAATAGATAAATACAAAATGTAAATTATTAGTTGTTAACTTATTTATAAATAGGAAACATGGTGGTGTGTAGATTGGTTAACATTGGAATGAGTGTATACAATTTAAAAAGACATCAGAATAAAAAATAAGTATAAAAATTCATCAAAACATACAGATCAGAAAATATATAAATATTTAAGAACAGCAAAAGAGGCAAAAGAAGTATGTTAGCAAAGTGACAAACAAAGGGGGTAATATATATATATATATATATATATATGTTCAATATGAAGAAGTTATATTTGGAAATATATAAGTTTTCAAAACTGACCAATTTCAATATACGGTGTGTTGATTCGACAGCAAAAACATGGATTTTGTACTTCATTCATTTTCTGTGAAATAAGAAAATTCATTCCATCATGTAGGGGAAGATCAGATTTTTAATGATTAATTAGCTTATTTTAAATAATTTAAATAAGTTAAATAATATTTTTAAAAATTATGTATGAGAGATTGCATTTTTTATATTTCCTCTAAACTAAATTTTACCGTTACAAAACTTTAACATATGTGAGAACGCAAATCGTGATACATGATAAACATATCGTGTAACGTATGTCACACAGCTTGTTTGCACGGCACATTCTGTTGAAAGGCAATTATCTGAAACATATCAAGGGGTGGTTGCTCGATTTTTAATGATCCTAGCTACACAATATCTTCAGAATCTAATTATCTCCTGAGAACAACAGCTGGAACTTTTAGAACGTCCGACAACTCGTCTCTTAGGAGCGGGATATTCACATACGACGACATCCACCCAAATCTTATGTTTTATGTCTGTTTATAAGTGATTGTTAAAAGTTTTAACAACGGCTTAGCTAAAGAATAGACTTTAAGTGGCAGTGACAAATTTAAATAGAATATTTATTCAGATGAATTGGGTCGTATATACAGCAATGAAAATTAGCCTTCAAATAAGAAGACATCTACCGAAATCTAATTTTTCATGCCTGTATATAAGTGATTGTTTAAAGTTTTAACAACGGCTTATATCTAAATAGTAGACTCTTATTGGCATTATAAAATTAAATTTAAATAGAATATCTATTCAGAGGAATTGGGTGGTATATACAGCAATGAAAATTAGTTTTCAAATAAGAAGACATCTTCCAAAATCTTATGTATCAAGTCTGTATATAAGTGATTGTTAAAAGTTTTAACAACGACTTAGCTAAAAGGTAGACTTTAAGTGGCAGTGACAAATTTAAATAGAATATCTATTTAGAGGAATTGGGTGGTATATACAACAATGAAAATTAGCCTTCAAATAAGAAAACATCTACCCAAATCTAATTTTTTTCGTGCCTGTATATAAGTGATTGTTTAAAGTTTTAACAACGGCTTATATCTAAATAGTAGACTTTTATTGGCATTAAAAAATTAAATTTAAATAGAATATCTATTCAGAGGAATTGGGTGGAAGCAATGAAACTTAGTTTTCAAATAAGAAGACATCTACCAAAATCTTATGTATCAAGTCTGTATATAAGTAATTGTTAAAAGTTTTAACAACGACTTAGCTAAAAGGTAGACTTTAAGTGGCAGTGATAAATTTAAATAGAATAGCTATTCAGAGGAATTGGATAGTATATACAGCAATGGAAATTAGCCTTCAGATAAGACGACATCCACCCAAATCTTAAGTTTCATAGGATTGTTAAAAGTTTTAACAACGACTTAACTGACTTTAAGTGGCGGTGATAACTTTAAATAGAAGATCTCTTGAGAGAGATTGGGTGGTATACAGCCAAGACAGTTAGCCTTCAGATAAGACGACATCTACCAAAATCTTACGTATCAAGTCTGTATATAAGTGCCTGTTAAAAGTTTTAACAACGGCTTAGCTGAACAATATACTTTAAGTGGCAGTGAAAAATTTAAATAGAAAATCTATTGAAAGGGATTAGGTGGTATATACTGCAATGAAAATTAGCCCTCAAATAAGACGGCATCCACCCCAAATCTTATGTTTCATAGGATTGTTAAAAGTTTTAACAACGTCTTAGCTAAAGAGTAGACTTTAACTAACAGAGACAACTTTAAATAAAAACATATTGAGAGGAATTGGTTGGTATATACAGCAATGAAAATTAGCCCCAAAATTCATATAGGGTGAGCACATGACTTTCACTACAAACTTGAACTAATTGTCTTTTTATTTCTTTTTTAATTCATTAAAGTGATATTAATTGTACAAAATGACAGGGATAATTATTTGAAATGCAATACAATATTTTATGCAATACAATATTAAATATTGTATTGCATAAAATTACGAATATGTGTTACAATTTAAGGTGTGGGGCAATTTAAGGTAAGGTAGTCGATGTTTGTTCCTTTGCACTATTTAATTATGTAGTTTCAAAACTAATGAATTAAACTGAAATTGGAACATGAGTATAATAACGGCCTCACATCTTTTGCGACGTTTGAAAGTGCCTTCTATTTTGGGGCGCATCATTTTCATTCGATCGAAAATACGAATACATGTTTGTAATGAAACACTGCTGAAACTCAATGTAAACATTAATGAAACACATAATCATGAAAATACAAATATGCGGATGGATATATAAATACGTCACCATAATATTTGGCAATCCTTGTAGCTACGTTTAGTGGAATTAATAAATATCAACTATGTTTCCTGAGTTTTACAAATGACGAATGTTATAACCTTTTTAACACAATCATGACATTATGTTCATTAAAAATCAGATTAAAAGTCACATAAAATTAACTAGAGGGTGGCTCAGCTCGACTTCCTCACATTAGAATTCCATTGTATCCTTTTCTTTTCAATTTTTAAAAGAAAAATTTTGAAAACTGAGCATCATTTGTCCAAATGATTACAATTATAACGTGTTACAATTCACTTTAAAGGGCTTGCAAAAATATTTCGATTGATACCATACTTTACAGTCTAACCCCCGGGGGGATAACTTGCCTTCCAAGGGGGAGGATGATGTCATCACGAGAAATAAAAATTATATCGCTGCTATCTTTCACCAAAACGATTCAAATATTATTGAGCCATAAATAAACCCTTTTGTGTATGATTACTTGTCCTATGCTACCATGTTAGATAAATATAAAATTTCGAATAAATATCGAAGTTTTCTCTCGAACTTAAATTTTTTTTTATCTAGTTCTAAAGTTTTTGATGATAAAGCCGGATATAAAGTTTCGTGAAAATCCATTAATATTTGTGACCGCTATCGTGTATACTAGAAATCGACCACAGACAGACAGACAGGCGTTACTCCAAAAATAGTCAAAACGTGTTCAGTAGGTCTTAAAGCATATATTGGAATCAAAATCTCGAAATCAAAAATTTTCCTGAAAGCAATACTTTCTCAATACAGTAACCCCTCGTTATATCGCGCTTCTGCTATGTCTCCCATTTTTTAACAATTTACAACAAAGTTGAAAGTGTTTATGACTTTGTTCATTCATTCTGTCTGTCTGTCTGTCTGTCAGCAAGATAACTGCCATAAAAATGACTTAATCAAAATGAAATTTTAGTATGTTGTTCAGACGGTCTGTAGGACTTATGGGAATATAAATTAATAATATCATCCAATTAGTTTTGGATTGAACCTGGGTTGAAAAAATGAAATACATTGAGCCCTATGGGATCTAACTTTGCAAACATTTTTTAAGCGAATTTAAAATTCACAAATTGCTTCGAAAATTTTAGGTAATATTTAAATTGTTCCATAAAATATATAAAAAAGAATCAGCGAAATATATTCAGTAGTTTTTTAAATAAGAATTAACATATTAATAACACCTCTTATATGAAGCGATAACGTGACCATGATATGAAAAGATCACGTGACCAACTTCAAAGTGATATATGGCATCCTTCTTCTCTCAAAATCGTGATTTTTAAAGTTCTTTTTAATTTATATTGAGTGTTGTATCCTTCCTAAAACCACTTTATTTTTGCTTAAATTCTGTGTATCTACATACTGTAACAACGCAATTACAATATATTTGAGTTTAAATGCTCATCCAAATTTGATTATTTCTAAAACGAAGCCTATTTTTCACCTATGTAAAATGAAAACAACAAAATATGGAGAATGAGTTGCATTAGAATTACTGTATTTCTTTAACACAATATCATTTAGTTCATGGAGTCTGCATAGTTGATATGAATGAAATAGTCATTGATTTTACAAAGAGAAGGACGATTTTTTTTCGATGAATTTTTACGCATAGAGTTAAATTACTTGTAGCTCCATGGTCTTAATTTTTAAATAAAATAAATTATTATAGTATTGTGATGAATGACATGAATGGAAAATTATTTATTAATGAAATGATGCTTGTATAAAGAGAGTCAGACGTGTTATTTTTTCTATGATGTCATTTGAATGAATTTCTGTTGTTTTCGATGAAGTTTTCAAATATAATAAATTATCGTAGTATTATGATAATTCTAGAATTATTACCGAGGAATGTATCAGATTTTAGAGATGTTTAAACCAGGCAATTTATATTTCAATGCCGTCATTTGAATGAAGTTCATTTTTTTTTTTATGAAGGTTTAAGTTTTCAAATATAATAAATTATTGTAGTATTGTGATAAGTTTTAAAATATTACCGAGGAATGTATTGCATTTTAGACATGTTAAAATAAAATTGCATTGAATTTGGAAAGTGTTTCATAATCGATGCTTTAAGCATGATTGATTTTTCTTGTTTTTTTCTCTCTGATATTTCGTTTACATTCTTCTGCCTTCCCAAGACTGGATTATTACAACATGAGTCCTCGGTGGGGAGGGAGTGAATGAGGGTTTTATTATTGTATATTTTATTATTGTGCTGTCGCTTCTAAATTTGTATTACAAATATTCATAAAAGTATAATTTTTATCATATCGCCCGATATATTGCGCATTTTGCCATGTCTCCTGGCAAGCGCGATATAACTACTACGCATGAGAAAATAAAATTGTTATATTTAATTGTATATATATGTTATATTTAATTTTGTATTTAAGTTAATATTATGTTATTTTAATTTCATGTGTTATATTCAATTTTATATATTAAGAATAATCATAATCCAGGCCAATAATTAGAGAAGTATTAGTCTTATCGTCTATTTTTCTATAGGTCTGTAGGAAATCCGTATGGCACTCTGGACGATGATATAACTTTAGAAGGGCTAACCTCCCGTTATAGTAGGTGTAGGAAATTATATCTAGCTTCAAGGTAGAAAAGTAAATTACAAAGATCAAGAGCATTGCTAAGTCAGTACAAAAAATTTTGTCTCACAGAAAAATAGAGAAAATAATCCGATAAATCCGTGTATACAATCTACCCCCCCTCCCGCCTTTAAAAATTGAACATGTAAACAATGCGGCAAAATAAAAGTAACTTTAATGTACACAAAATCCAAATTGTTCACCTTCTGCAACGATGCATTCGTAAAAATGTGAAATAAGATCCCTTCGCATATTTTCCAGTCACTTTATGTTTGCACTATTTTGTATAGATTAATCAAATCGTCTCTTGTAAAACCATTGGAGAATTATTTTGCAGCTTCTGATGCGAGAAGAAATTATGCATTGTTGATTTTTTAACGATCTATAATTTTGTAATTGACTATTCCCTATCTCTAACAGGGAGCCTTCTTTAGAACCTAAAAGTTGTGTCAGCCTCCATCTTAAATTTGTCCCATCGCATAGAACCTTGGGGGTGTCTTAATATATCGCATTAGTAGCAATTTAACATTGGTCCCATATTTTCACCTGGAAACTGGTCACGACTGTTTAGCTAAATATATTCATAGATTTCATCTTATACCAAGCCCAAACTGTGTCGTGTGTGGTGCTAAATCAGCTACGGACGCTAATCATCTAATGAACTGCCCAGGACTCTCTGGTGACATGTACAAAAGGCATTGGCGCGCAAGGGAAAGGATGCAGGCTCTCCAAGCTGTCTGATTGTTTTGGATTTGTGTTTTTGGCTACCGTGCATGTATTACCTATGTTTGTTTTATTGTTGTTATTGTTGCTTGTTCATGTTTCTTGTTTCTTTTAATAGTTTTTCTCCTGCATTTTAGGTGTTGTGTATTTGTACACCAGTGAATAATTTGTATCAAGTGCTGTTGCTAGAAATAAAATAACATTGGTCCCATATTGGCAGTTAATATTGGAAATTTTGGAGCAATATGAAAAAGTGGACATTTTGGCGGAATTGACCCAATATTGGCATAAAGTATTGGTACAATATTAAGCCAATATTGGCGCTTCATTGGCAATATTTTCCATGTAACATCAATATTGGCATAATATTGTAATGGAAATATTTAACCAATATTAGAGGCCAATTTAACCCCAATAATTGCCCAATATTGGGATTACATTGGAAATATTTTCATTGTAATTCCACCATATACAATATTGACATTACAATTGAAATATTTCCATTCTAATGCCAAGATATACAATATTTACCCAAGATTAAACCAATATTAAATGCTACTAGAATCTGCATAAAAACATACGATAACCCTAGTACTTGAGTTACTGGCCTAGTATATGTACTTGTCAAATTTATGCCCTTGCCATTTTAAGCTTCGATTAAGTTTCTTTAAGTGACCAAGATAAAGAAAAAAATCTGATGTGGGCTGCACATGACTTTCCTTATATAATGCAATGGATTTACTACTTTTACAGTAGAAAAAAAAAGATTATTTTTATAGTAGATACTTCTATTCTTTGTAAAATATTAAATTTTGGTCAATTAGTCATAATTTTCATTGATTTAGAGTCGTTTTTATCCATTTGGCGAGATTTTCGTTAATTTGGCAACATTGAAAAAAGTCGCCACATTGGCGATATTCTGCCAAATTCGTCGCCAAGATATCGCCGAGCGTTATGGATGGAGAAATAAGTTATTCTTACAGCAGATAAATGACTATTGGCGTTCAAATACAAAAGTATTACTCAAAGTATCTTTTTTCATGAATGGGACGAACTAGATCCATGAGAATGATGTCACCAAATTTGTAGCATGATATATATACGAAAAGTGAACATGTTTCTCAATAGGAAATATTTATTTTTTATTTTATATGACTTTTTGATATATTTTTTTAAATGTGCTATATCTCGAGAACGATTCATGTTAGCGTTCTAAAATTTATGTCAATCGTTTTCTAATGAAAATTATATAAGAAATGTCTATCTGCGTAACTTTATTAAAGGTTTTGATTTTTTGATGATTTTTTCAAAACTTCACTTGAAAATTTAGGGAGGTTCTGAACATTCGATTGCGTGTAAAAACAATAGGCTTCCAGTGTTTACGGATTGTAACTTTTGTACCAAATTTCGTTCGAATCGGTCTATTCGTTCGTCAGTTATCGTTTCCACAGACTCTCTCTCTCTCTCTCTCTCTCTCTCTCTCACACACACACACACACACACATATCACTTCAAAAATGTTTGATTCGTGATCAGGGATGCTTGAAACGTGCTCTCCCGTCGAAAACTCGCATTCGAATTTTCGACCCCGTCACAATACTTTCCTTATACATTATGTATATAAGGAAAGTAAAAATCGCTGTTCAAATAAAGATAATTGTTCAACTTCAGAGTACATAGCAATTTAACATAACATTTATGTCATTTTTATAGACTCATTTTAGAACGCTTTCAGAATCCTTGGAAAACTACAATTCAGAAGTTGTTAGTAAATTAATTTTCTAAAAACGAGAGAAAGAGTAGCATCAATTACATCACTTTATGTGGTATTTTTTTTGCCTGATGCAACGTCAAAATTGCTTTGCAAAATTCTTCTCTTCGTATTTGACTGTAATTAGGGACGGTTTATCTTTCACCATTGATAAGGAAATGTCCTTAAAGTTTTACCATCACCCTAAGTTACTGTAAGTCTTATTTTCACCCAATTCACTTCAAATAAATTGATGTTAAAATACTGAACAAGAATAATGCAGAACGAATATAAATGAGAGTATAAATAAAAATGCTGAAGGATGATGATGTTAATTTGAAGAGGAGGAGTACGAACACAATTCAAAAGACTGTAAATTATAGATGTACTAGTATATATGTACTAATAAGCCTGTTAAAGTCAAGGAAACTAACACACATGAAAAATATAGATGTAATTGCTTTTAATAAGTTTTATTTTTTGAACAATGTATTGCGGAAGGCGTTGAAAATAGTCATATTAATCGATAGCCGATACAATAAGTGTGGAAGGATTCAGCCTTATAGGTCATCGGGGGACTTTTAGAGGGTATGGGAAGTATTTTCAGACTCAGTTCCAATTTACTTATCACGGGGGAAAAATTGAAAATCCAGCTCTATTTCGTTCCGTTGTTGATACTAAAAGTTTTCAAATATTCCACCTTCTACGTCCTTGAGATGCATCTGGAGGGTTGGAAAAGGCTTCATATTATTTCTTTCGTCTACGATGAGGGAGAAAATAGAAAATTTAAATTCATTATTTTATTTCTGCTCTGTAATCTTTACTATAATTGCGACCCTGTGCGATATACCCTGTTCACTATAACTGCGATATCTGTGATCTTCACTATAATCAAACATCACCAGCTATTTAAGCAACGTGGTTTTGATATTTTCTCTTATTATTATTTTGAATCGTCCCCCATAAATTTTGAAATATTAAATTTTATCCTTTAACATGATAGCTGGGATGGATTGAATGATAGCAAAATCGATATTTTAGTTCGAGTGACAGTGTTCGAACATTTTAAAAAATGGTTTTGAGTGTTTTAATTATCTCTATGCACCATCAATTCAAACTTCTAATTTTAGGTATTTTCTTTTAATTTCGAAGCTGAAACAAAGCGAATGACATTTAATTTAATATTTCAGCTATATTGGAGGTGTTCTAAAATGTTTATGTCACCCAATTACTCAGTCAGCTCAGTTTACATGATTTAGGTCATATGATTTACACCGGTTTAACACACAGTTGTAAATGCCCACTATTCTAAGCAATATGTGTGTTAAAATAACTTTAAATCCTATTTAATCTCATAAAATGTTTATTTTTATGACATTAATTAAAGAAAAAATCATGACCCTTTAATAGTAACAATTCAACACCTATTAAATAAACTAATTTAAACGTTACTTCATACAAAGAACCATCGATTTCGTATCTAATATGCTGTTGTTTTCTTTTCACGAAAAGTTTCATAATTTGCTAGCGCATTGTATTCCGTGTTTGGCGGTCATTAGAAGCTGTTCATCTTACACTGTTCATAAAAAACTTGTTTTTATTTTTATTTTACCAGCTTCTTATATTACGCAAGGTTTTTGTCTTCATGTAATATTGTTAAACTAATTACTTTAAAATTTTTCACTCTCCCATATAATATATACAGGGGAGCCCACTTATAGAGAGTACAGATGTAGTAGTAATCTTAAACGCACTGCTTATAGTGAATTTTTAGATACCTATAAATTGGATATTGCGAAATTATTTTGTGTGATAAAGAAAAAAATCGACGGACTTTTGCCTGAATAACATTTTTAAAATACAACTATAGTAAATTTCTATAAGTTGATTCGAATTTTTTATTTGGATGCGTATTTCATTTACAGGCTTTCAAATCACTACAAATTACCCGTTAACTATTATTACTTTCCTTATATACATAATGTATAAGGAAAGTATTGTGACGGGGTTGAAAATTCGAATTCGAGTTTTCGACGGGAGAGCACGTTTAAAGCATCCCTGATCACGAATCAAACATTTTTGAAGTGATGTCTGTGTGTGTGTATGCGTGTGTGTGTGTGTCAGTGAGTGTTTGGAGACAATATCTGACGAACGAATGGACCGATTCGAACCAAATTTGGTACAAAAATCACAATCCGTAAACACTGGAAGCCTATTGTTTTTATACGCAATCGAATGTTAAGAATCCCACTAAATTTTCGAATGAAATTTTGAAAAATTCGTCAAAAAATCAAAACCACTAATAAAGTTACGCAAATAGACATTTCTTATGCAATTTTTCATTAGAAAACGAATAACATAAATTTTCGAACGCTAACATGAACCGTTCTCGAGATATTGTACATTTTTCAAAAAAAATATCAAAAAGTCATATAAAAAAAAATTCCTATTGAGAAACATGTTCATTTTTCATATGTAATACCATGCGATAAATTGCGTGACATCATTCTCGCGGATCTAGCTCGTTCCATTTATGAAAAAAGATACTTTGAGTAATACTTTTGTATTTGAACGCCAATAGTCATTTATCTGCTGTAAGAATAACTTATTTCTTAGTGCATAACGCTTGGCGAGATTTCGGCGACGAATTTGGCGGAATGTCGCCAACTTGGCGACTGTTTGAAATGTTGCCAAATTAACGAAAATCTCGCTAAATGGATAAAAATGTCGACTAATTGTCGAAAATTCAATATCTTGGAAAGAATATTAGTACCTACTATAAGAAAAACCTATTTTTTTTTTACTGTAAATGTAGTAAATTCATTACATTACATAAGGAAAGTTATGTGTTGCCCACATCAGATTTTATGCATTTATAGCTAGCTAGCACTTTATGTTTTCAACCTGATTTCATCTTTATACTCAAATCATAGACTTCGTCGAAACATCAAACTATTTTACTGATTTACTTGGTGGTATATAAATTAAACGTACACAATATATCAAAATAAAATTTTAGATTCGAGTTAATCTATAAACTTGAAGGCAAATAAATACGTACTCCACTGCGTATTCGAATACGTATATTTCCATCTATTCAAACCTCATCAATCGTTAAACATCTTTAGAATCTGCAAGTTCATTTAACTTCATATTTTTTAAACAAAACAAACGATATCGTGATCGGGCATCAATATTTAACCAAGGATTACGTAAACACAGTGAACGGCACCACTCGTGAAATTTTAAACATTGCAGCTTTCCGACTCATTTGGAAAACCCAAGTTTATATACTAAATATTGAAATTAAAAACCCCATACTTTGAAAACTGTGAGCTCGATCCAAAATCCAATTATATACACGTTTAGGGCTTAAAGAGATCAAAATTCTTGCTTATTGTTTATATCTAGCTCGTTTAGTTTTTGAGACAAAAGCATCACAAACTTGAAAGACGGAACATTTTCAATTTTCTTAAACTTTACAAGACGATTCCTCGAAAACTATAAGAGCTTTTTTTAATAAAAAAAAATTATATAGAATTATAAACCAAATTTCGTAATGCATATTTTTGTCGTTTACTATTGATATCTATCTTTTACAGCTTGGAATAAATTTCTAGTGAAAGTCAGAAAATGAAAAGGTCACTCGCTCGAACAGATACCAACAATTTTTCGAGAAACACCTGTTGTGTTCTGATTCCTACAGTAAATAGACTTTGGAAATTTAATAGTACTAATACACAGGGAATCAATTTGCATTGCAGCTCGCTTTTGGAATCACATATCATAAGTCATAAGGTCTGACTTTGTATAAAGCGGTAGTGTAGGTTGTAGAAAGAGAAACTTTCTTATTTCTGACTTATGTAGCACTGTTATATTTCAAAACAGTATTTGAAGTACCATATAGTATTTGAAGTACTTTTCTGTTCGGAGGGTCATTGTACAGGTTCCTTTTTAACAACTTCAACATCTAATTGAAGCATACTATCATTTTATCTAACGATCAGAATTCGACGAAAGAATCACGACACTTAACCTGTAGCTTACGGGTGGGGCAGCATCAATCTCAAACGAAGAACCTCTCAAAAAGACAGGTATTTGACATATCCTATCCCAAACAGTTCCATATAGTATCCCCCTTTTCAAGCATTGGCGTCCATGGAAATCCACAGAAACATTGCACCTGCTGCAGCAGGTGCAATGTTTCTGTCGGCGATTTCCATGGACGCCAATGCCTGCAAAAGGAGATCGAACTGTTTGGGATAGGGTATGTCAAATACCTGTCTTCTTGAGAGGTTCTTCGTTTGGGATGGGCGCCTCCCCACCTGTAAGCAAAAGGTTAACATATTAACTATTTTATTTACAGTTATCTCACTGGAACTCAAACATAAATGATATTACAAACAAATTTTCTATATACACTATTTTCACAGCTAACCGTACAAGATTTTTCCCGGAACATTACTGATCTAAATCGAACCTAACTCATTACTGAATTTCACAGTCTATAAAACTACTTGATGCGATAACTTATTACATGACAGCGATGAAGATTCCTGCTATTCACAGCACACGGTAATTTCGTACTTTCCTTAGCCGAATATGCCAAACCCTACATTTTCCTGCCGAAAAGCTTATTTTCTTTTTTTTTTTGCCGAAACTAAAAGTCCACCGTATAAATAGATTTGTCCAACCACGAGAGTAGGCTTCTTCTACACTGAACTTCAAAGATTTGCATAAATAATTCCCACGTATTATTTTCCTGTATTCTAAATTTACTGAACTTAATATTCAGATTCTAAAAACGTACTTGCTTTTTGCATTAAGATTCTCAAGTATTGAAATTATTTTTTCTGTATTTTATTTGGTGAATTACATTAAGTTTTAATTTGATATGTTTCACCAGTTGCACACATCAAACGCGCGAGACCAGCCAAATTCCGGCTTTTTGCTAGTATACTTTCATTAATAAAACATCTTCTCAAAACCTTTGAAAAACAAATCATTATCTATTAAGTAAACTAATTTATTGAAAACTTTAAAAAGCACCATCAAAAACGTCAGCTTATATTCTTCTGTTCGCTCCGTTTTAATGTCAGAATTCCCTAACCCGGGTCATTCTTCGTTTTTGAAAATGATTAGTTGCGGTTTATCTTTCACTACTCATTATAAAATTTCTTTTAGTTTTAATAGCTTCCAAAAGGTATTTGGGGTTTTGTTTTCATCAAATTTCCTTTACTTTGTTTATTCATAAAAAAGCTTTCTCTAGTGACTTATATAAAAATATATTTTTATGTAAGATGTTCGGCAAACACCCTTAAAAGAAGTTTATAACTTGGAAGTACTGATTAAGTTTGTTAAACTTCCTTTTAGCTTAGTAAAATTTTACATACTTGTTTAATGGATATTGCCGTTATGGTATTAAGTAGTCACTTTTTGTTACTGTCATGTCATCTTTTGCACATATTATGTCATAATTTATTAATAATTTGGCATCTTTCGTTAAAATAATTATTAGAATGGAATACTAAAATAATTGTCGAGATAAGTTAATGGAATAGTCGAGTACTTTTAATTTTATCTTGCAGTTATTCATAAATTTAACAGTTATAAAATTTATGCACATTAGCATTAAAATTGTAATATATATATATGTATATATATGTATATATATATATATATATATATATATATATATATATATATATATATATATATATATATATATATATATATATATATATATATAAATATGTATTATAAGTTTGAAAGTTATAAAATACCAGAAATCACACGTATAAGGCGCGATGCTGCACTACAACGTGGATTTAAATATCAGACCAGAAAAGTAGACAAGTAAATGTAACGCCTACCGGGAGTGTTGTCTAGACGAAAAGCTTGCTTAACCGGGGAGTGGGGGTAACAACCCCCCCGGCCAATATTTGGTATATTGCTTCCATTTACTTGTCTACTTTCTGGTATGATATATATATATATATATGTATGTATACATATGTGTGTGTTGTTGTTGAAACCCAGACCGTCCGACCTACCAGAAAGGTGTAAGGTAACTGTTTGGACGGTCGGGAAGTGCCATCCAATTTAGACCGGAACCCAGTGGGGGAGGCATCCACAGAGACCGTACCCTCCTTCCCCTACCACCAACCTCTCGGAAGGACTTTCGGACCCACATGTTTAACGTGATCGTACTCCGCATGAACACGGCGGCAGTTTTGGCAGTGGCTGGAATCGAACCCGGGCCTACCGAGTGCAACTCCAGCGCGCTAACCAATGGGCTACCGCACCCGTGTGTGTATATGTATATTGTATATATATGTGTATATATATGTATATGTGTATATATATATGTATATATATATATATATATATATATATATATATATATATAAACAGGGTGGTCATAAAAAAACTTCCCCGATATATGAACCCCTAGTGGCCTATCCGCTAAACCAATCGAAAGACAATTTCAGATATCGTTATTTGAAGGTATGCACTCAAGATTGTGATTATTTTCTACAAAGAACTTTCACGGTTACTGTTACAGTGAAAAAATTTCTAAATTCTCGAATGGCAACGCCCACTTTTTTACCTACGCAAATTGATCAGCGCATTGCAAAACCATAAAAGGTGTTGGAACAATATACGTATGCCGAAATTTGGCGGCGTAAAACATTTGTAAAGAAGAGCATTGTAAAGGACCAATGACAACACAAGAGAGGAGAGGGAAAAAAACTTTTATTGGAATTACAAGTTTTCAACTTGCCACCTTCGTAGACGATAACGCATTGCATGAGGGAGATTGTTGACAACAAAGGAGAACATAACATCGCAGGAGGAATCTGTATAACTTCACGTTTTATGGCATCTTTCAATTCTGACAAATATCGTGGATTTGATGTGTTCACCTTAGATTTCAGATAACCCCAGAACCAGAAATCCATCGGAGTGAGGTCGGGGTATCGCGGTGGCCACGGAACTGCAAAGTTACGGGAGATGACTCTATCACCAAAGTTTTGTTGCAGCACTTGTCGAACACATGTAGCGACGTGTGGAGGAGCACCATCTTGCATCCATACAATGTCATTTGTGAATGCGGAATCGTGAACACCTTCATATATCTCAACTCATAAAGGTGGAGGACCCCATAGTCCACTGGAGAAACGTTACAACCATTAAGATCATAAAAATGCAATCACCGTGATTATTCTTGAGGCCGTAAGATTCTTGAACAAAATTAATTAAATATATAGTGGAAGTACCCCGAAATTACCACAGGTTCGCTTCCCTGATGTTGAGCGAAAATATTCAGTGACCGGAGATCACTAAGTGCAATGGCGAAATATGAGACATAACCAAAATTAATAATCATTTGAAATTTAAGAAATTCTTTAATATATAACATGAAATTAATATAGTTTCACTACATTGTAATTTCTAAACAGACTGAATATGGAACTCTAGTAAATCAAATTAGACATAAATTGTAATATCACACATGGCATAAAATCACTGCTTATGATCGAAGATTTATGAGATTAATTTGAACACTTCACAACTTCTCATATCTGATTTAGAAGAATCTTCGTAGATATATTCTTACTTATAAAATTATATTTCTATTTCAATTAGGACTGGAACAATTAAATCATCATAAACAATTTGAGTATTTTTAAGCAATAAAAACAATTTAATAGGTTAATCAAAAAGGCAGTTAAGCGGCCGATTTTATTCTTAGATCAAAGAACTTATATCCGTGAGATTTTTACTTACAATAGGTACTATACTTACAAAGTACCCTTCGATACCATGTTTATTTTTCTTGGATCAGGAGTTGGGAACAAATTGAAGATTGAATTTAGAAATATTTTTGTTAAGAAAGTATAGACCTGACCAACGCAGGTCCGTCATATTAGGTTTCTTTGTCCCAACTGACTCAAAAGTGGCGTCACTTTACAGCTACTTCTCAAGCTCTGACGTCACACAACAAATTTCACACAGGCATTCGCATATACATGCGCGGAAGAAGAGCAAAAATGAACCACACAAATAAAACAGATTACATGTACTTCGAACGGCTCTCTCTTCCAAGCAAGGTCACGAACAAGAAATGCGAGTTCGCTTTCGCCGACGAATTCTGAGCGAGAATTTTACACTTATATTTAGCTCGATAAAAGGCATTTAAAACAAGGAAATATGAACTTGCACAAATCGCGATATCACACATTAACGACATTTCGCAGCTGAAAAATCCTGGAATTACTTAATTCTTCAACATAGTTTTATATCGATAACCTGTGATGGAGCACGTTTGCAAGCAATTGGAAGTGACCTCTTCGAAGAAATACTGACCGAAAACGAATGTTCTTGCGATGCTGCACCGCACAGTCACTTTAGCTTCGTGTAAAGACACTGGTGCCCCATTGTGAGGATTTTCGTCAGCCCAGTGAACACAGTTCTTGGAGTTTACGTTCCTAGTTAAGGAAAATTGTGCCTCATACGTCCATAATATCCGCAGCGGCCACCTGCTAACTCCATCATATCTGATGAGGAAAAAATTAGCAAAGTCGACACGCTGTTGCTCGTCTCCAGGTTGCAACATCTGGGCGCGCTGGAATCGATAAGGAAACATCTGCAGAACAGAGCGCAGAAGCTTGAGGACTGTGGTTTTCGATACATCCAAATTGCGGGCAACACTTCTTGCAGTAAGCAATGGATCTGCAGTAATCGTATTATGCACTTCCGCAACAACTTCAACAGGAACAGATGGTCGTCTTGATCGCGGTCTATCACATGTGCATCCAGTTTCTTCAACTTTTTTACCAAATCACGTACATTTCGTACAAAACATGGGCCTCGTCTCAGCTTATGATTTCGCCGATAAACTAGCTCTGCTTCGGCAGCATTTTCCCCGTTCAGATAAAACAGCTTTATCAATTCATCTCATTATTTTCTCCTATAAGTATCATCTTGTTGGCACGTTCGAACACCTGATTGAAGAAACAATCTTCCCACCCTGCTTATTAAAGGTTTTCCAGAAGCAATGCTTTGCACATTGTGTTCTGTGATTGGTGCTTCTACTGTCTATCCCTGTGAATTATGCAAAGTGCGTCAATGCACCTCTCTCTGTGTTGTCATTGGTCCTTTACAATGCTCTTTTTTGCAAATGTTTTACGCCGCCAATTTTCGACATACGTGTATCGTTCCAACGCCATTTATGGTTTTTCAATGCGCTGATCAATTTACGCAGGCAAAAAGTGGGTATTGCTATTCGAAAATTTCGAAATTTTTTTCACTGTAATCGTAACCGTAAGAACTCTATTGTTTGAAATTATCACAATCTCGAGAGCATACCTTCAAATTACAATATCTGAAATTTCCTTTCGATTAGTTGAGCAGATAGGCAGCTAGGGGTTTATATATCGGGGGAGTTTTTTTAAGACCACCCTGTATATATTAAACTACAAAAAATACCCGGATTTGGCCGAAATATTACTAAAACAAGATTTACTTACAATGCAATTGAAAATAGTTTAGATATTAATATGTTCATATTAAGCGATTAATAAACAGTGAAAACATATGGAAATACATTGTGCCATTCTCATTTAATAAGCGATCATATCATACGGACAGAAACAGATTTTCAGTTTATGTTACTTTGCATTTCGCTACAGGGTGATTACTCACACTAGAATGAAAGGAAATGTGCTTCTGAAAATAAAAACAAGGTTAATATTCTAAGCGACTGTTTGCCGGCGAGTCTGGCTCTGGTTCTACTAGTAATAAATCAAAATTTCAATTAGATGTTAATTCTCTTTTATCAAAACTAGAAATTTAAGTGAATTTAAGTTGGGTTCATGCTCAAGCTAGTAATATCGATAATTTGACAACATAATTCCATGAAAAGCTTGTGTTTACTAGTGGTGTTAAGATTTCTTTATATTCTCCTGATTCCTTCATTACTAATTTTTGTAAAATGCTAATTATTGAAGATTGGCAGCTTTTATTGGATACCTCTTAATAATGTGGATAATTAGATTACATTTCCATGAAAAGCTTGTAGGCGCTAGTGGTGTTAAGATTTCTTCACATTTTCCTATTCTTTCATTAATAATTTTTGTAAAATGTTAATTATTGAAGATTGGCAGCTTTCATTGGATACCTCTTAATAATGTGGATAATTAGATTAAGTATTTCCCTGAAAAGCTTGTAGGCACTAGTGATATTAAGATTTTTTTACAATTTCCTAATTCTTCCATTACTAATTTTTGTAAAATGTTAACTATTGAAGATTGGCAGCTTTTATTGGATACCTCTTAATAATGTGGATAATTAGATTACATGTCCACGAAAAGCTTGTAGGCACTAGTGGTGTTAAGATTTCTTTACATTTTCCTAATTCTTTTATTACTAATTTTTGTAAAATGTTAATTATTGAAGATTGGCAGCTTTTATTGGATACCTCTTAAAAATGTGTATAATTAGATTACGTATTACCATGAAAAGCTTGTAGGCACTAGTGTTGTTAAGATTTCTTCTTTACATTTTCCTAATTCTTTCATTACTAATTTTTGTAAAATGTTAATTATGGAAGATTGGCAACTTTTATTGGATACCTCTTTAAATTCCGATATGCTTCTTGCTAGAATTAGGCCATTTCTGTCTGGGGGTTTATAATGTGAATTCTAAATTTTATAATGTAAATAAATATTTAATATTTTTTTATTACTGGACATGAACTATTTATGGCAAACCTAAACAGATTTAAATTTAAAGGTCTCAAAAATGTTCTTGCCTAGAGTATGGTGACTGATCACTGAGTCTTTCATTGTGTTTCCACCAAAAAGTTTAACTTGACAAGTCCAAGTGACGATAAGAAGACATTATGGTTATCTCAAGTTCTTGATCTAAGATACTTCCATATAATTGCGTTCAATAATTCTATATATTGAATAATTATACCGAACAAGTGTATTAGGTAGTATATTATATAAAGTTAATTAAATTTCATTGGATATGTATATTGCAGAAATTTGTGCAAAATTTACTACTGTAAGTAAAATCATAAAAGTGATAAAATGCAAAATTATATAATATGCAAAGCAAATTTTACAAAATTTAAAGATGAAAAAAAAATTATTTAGATAAATTATACTTCAATATTTTTTGCGAAGAAACGTTCAGCACCATAAATTTGAAATACTGCACGTTTTTCATTTTATACGTAAATTGAAATTACAAAAGTAAGCAATTTTTACCCTGAAGAGTGTTCAATCTGAATTAAAAATATATAATATATTATTATATATATATATATAATATTATTATATATGTTTAATATATTATTATATATTTTATATTACGATGTATAATATATCGTAAACTATGACATATAAATTACATTGGTCTGCTATATCAATAAATGTATCGCAGACTACTCCAGAAAAATAAAGTAATTTCATAAGCCCATCCGTTGATTAATTATAACTTTTAACCGATCCATGTTTTAGATTTTTTGAAAGAACACAACGCTACTTCATTAAGGATAAAACCCTTTTTTGCCGAGCTGATCTACATAGAAGACCGTTTCTATTAAAATAGTACTTTATACTTCGCAAACAATTTTAAGTATTTATTAATTTAACATCTTATTCATTAATGGACGGTGTTTGATAAAAAAATGTGGTTGTCATATTTAGATTCAGCAATGAAATATCTATCAGAAAGATAAAAATGAAAAAGTAATTACAAGTATACAGGATACTAAACAGCCAGTAAAAAGGACAACTTTCCTAGTATATTAGTACAAAATTATCTAATAACATACATTAATATTTGTCTAATATTAGACCAATATTGTACATATTGACATTACATTGGCAATATTTCCAAGATAATCACAATATTAGGCAAATATTGTGGTTACATTGGCCTCCAATATTGGCTACTATTTTCATTACAACATTACGCCAATAATGTTGTTTCATTGGAAACATATCCAATAAAACGCCAATATTAGCGTAATGTTGTTCAAATATTTTAAGCCAACATTGCGCCAAATTCGTCAAAATGTCCACTTTTTCGTATTGGTCTCATATTGGCTGCCAATATTGAGCCTATATTGGATTCCTACTAGGGCTGCTCACAAAAATCACAATTATTCCACATTTCACTCTATATATTGTATCTTATACTTTATTAAGTATAATGTCAATTTCATAAACTCTTATTAAAATCATAAATCCATGACTGTTAAGAATGCGCCATCTCAACTGAAATAGGCCGATGGCTGTTAAAAATACACCAGGACCGTCAGAGACTCCGTAGCTATTAAATAAGTTTATATTCGCGGACATGCAACTAAAGAGTCATCAATTATGTCACATATGATCTTGCCCCTTTTGCGCAGCTGGATCAAAATTGCCTTACGCGATTGTTTTTCGTGTTTGACAATAATTGACAACGATTTATCTAATGCTGTTCTTAAGGAAATTTGATATAAGAAATTTTGCCAGCTTCCTAGATTAGAGAATTACTTTTTGATGATTTTTTGTTTAACTAATTAATTTTAAGAATGTATCGTTCAAGGATAATTATACTGTCATTTATTTAGATAAGATTGCAGAATGTTTGTATAACGTAGAAGGGAGTTATGAAAGAAACCGCTCAGACAGACTGCAATTATGGGTTTGTGTGTAGGTGTTCTTATATCGATTTAGGAACATTTCCACCGACATTTGAGATTTTGAATCCATCAGTATAGACATTATTTTCTCTTAAATTCTAAGAAAGTTTAGAATAAAATTTAATCCCCAATGGATTCCTTATCACATTGATGCCCCAGATTTGGGGGTTTAGCAAAAATAAAATGAAATTTGATATTAAGAAAATGCATTTGATACTTAAAAAATGATTTATTAAATCGTGTATGTCCTAGCTGAAAGGCCATTTGCAATATTTTTTTCATTATTATATTTTAAATCACTGCATATTAATTTTCTTCATATCTCGATTTTGAGAAATTTCCGTTATTAAAAATTAATTTTCACAGTACATTATTTTTACAGACAGATCCAATTCCATATTTATGCTTTGTACAACATGACGGTGAGTGATGATGAAAGTTCAATTCCATTATTTAATAAACTTTAATAAACTATAATATATAAAAATAATACGATGTAATAAGTAGGACTATTTTTCCAACTTTTAGTTGAGCTAATTATTTTGAAAATTAAAAAAAAATAATACAGTGGATATGGACAAAGCATATAATAAGAATGTCGATGAAGAGCGCTGGATGAAACGGCAGTGAAGAATAAACTATAAAGCAAAAGAAGCGTTGCCAATGTTTGCCAAAATAATTTGTCAATATTCAAAAATATTTGCCAAAATAAAACAGATAACGAAATAAATCAAAAATATCAATAATCCTTGTAATCTTTAAATCCCAAGACTATTATTGATGACAATATATGCCAAAATGAAAGCTATAAAATTGTATGGGAAGGTATACCCGTACTTCTTACATTTTTGTAAATTATAAAATATGCCTGTGTTTCAGTAGGATATTACCCGTACTACATAGCCATTCTTCGCACGGAATATATAATATAAAAACACATAAAATTTACAATCAAAATATGTAAATGTATAAACTATTCCAAATGACATTGTTAATCAAAACATTCTACTGAAATATTTAAATTAATACTCATAAAACGAAATTTAAGAATCTCTGTTCTCGATATGCAAAAATTATCTTCTCAGGCAGATCTGATGAATAAAACAACCTCGTCATGTGTGTAAACAAATTTATAATAAATATAAAATTGAATCAATATATGCCAAAAAAACCTGATGTGGGCAACACATGACTTTCCTTATATAATGCAATGAATTTACTACTTTTACAGTAAAAAAATAGTTTTCTCTTATAGTAGATACTTATATTCTTTCCAAGATATTGAATTTTTGCCAATTAGTCGTCATTTTCATTGATTTAGCGTCATTTTAATCCATTTGGCGAGATTTTCGTTACTTTGGCAACATTTCAAAAAGTCGCCAAGTTGGCGACATTCCGCCAAATTTGTCGCCAAAATCTCGCCAAGCTGTACTGACGGAGAAATAAGTTATTCTTATAGCAGATAAATGACTATTGGCGTTCAAATACAAAAGTATTGCTCGAAGTATCTTTTCCCGTGAATGGAACGAGCTAGTTCCACGAGAATGATGTCACCCAATTTATCGCATGGTATTACATATGAAAAGTCAACATGTTTCTCAATAGGAAATTTATATTTTTTTTATATGACTTTTTGATATTTTTTTAAACATGTGCAATATCTCGAGAACGGTTCATGTTAGCATTCTAAAATTTATGTTAATCGTTTTCTAATGAAAAATTAGATAAGAAATGTCTATTTGCGTAACTTTATTAGCGGTTTTGATTTTTTGACGATTTTTTTAAAATTTCACTCAAAAATTTAGGAGGGTTCTGAGCATTCGATTACGTTTAAAAACAATAGACTTCCAGTGTTTATGGATTGTGATTTTTGTACCAAATTTAGTTCGAATCGGTCTATTCGTTCGTCAGTTATCGTCTCCACAGTCTCACTGACACACACGCACGCACACACACACACACACACACACACACACATAGTTTCACACACACACACACAGACATCACTTCAAAAATGTTAGATTCGTGATCAGGGATGCTTGAAACGTGCTCTCCCGTCGAAAACTCGAATTCGAATTTTCGACCCCGTCACAATGCTTTCCTTTTACATTATGTATATAAGGAAAGTAATTAAAGCTCTAAAATTGTATGTGAAGACATACCCACACTATTTACATTCCCGAATATTAGAAGATATACGTGTGTATTAGAAGAAAATTCCCGAACTACAATATATGGATTTCAAAAGCCTTTGACAAAATAAAACGGATGACGTAATACATTAAAAATATCAATTGTACCTGCAATCTTTAAACTTGAGGACCGTAATTCATTCCAATATATGACAAAATAAAAGAGCAAAAAATTGCATGAGAAGATATAACCCTACTACTTATTTTTTCGCAGATTAAAAAATAATAGACTTATGGAAGATCATTGCCTGTGCTACAATTTATGAATTTCAACCGTTCTGCCAAAATAAAACAAATAGCGCAATAAATTGAAAATATCAATAATTCCAGTAATCTTTAAACATGAAGGCCGTATTTGATATAATTCAGTCAAAAATGCAATTTTGATAGCATTTATTTTATATACATTTCCTTATTATTTAAATTGCAAAATGTTTAATAAAAATAGTCTGCTGCATAAACATATTGGATTTAATTCCGTTGCTAAGCGACATGACATCATTTTCTTCAAATAAACTGGTAGGAAAATATCGTCCGCATAATACTCCGACTAAACAAGTAATTACTACTTAAGGCACCGTACATTCTACCTTTGCAAAATATTGCGCCTCCCCCCCCCCACCTTTACCCTACAACATAATACTTGCACGGTGCCAGTTGTATAGTATTAGATTTAACTTAATCCTAAAGCCAATCCTCAGCAGCAATTAATTGATTGGCAAAATTAACAATTTCATTACGGTTTTTTCAAAATCAACATTTAGTTATGAAATTCCATTTCGATCATTATTGTACAGCATTCATTTAAAGAAAAATAACCTTTGTTTTCAATATTTCAATGTTTATTTTTATCTTGCATTTTCTTTCATACAAATTGCTATTTTTCGTCATCTTGATTTTAATTTTCAATTCTCTAAATCAAAACATACTACTTTCTCTTACATATATATATATTCTTCTACGCCGTTTAAAATCCATACAAAAAATATGCCATGCAAAATTCATATTCAGTTAGCTGGCTGTTAAAACTTTTAATGATTACATGCCATGAAACAAAATTTTGAGCAGATTGGCATCTGATACAAATATTCTACCTCTACAGGGAATGTCGACTATCGTTCCAAATGTTCCAGCTGTTGTTCTCCCGACTTAATTAGGATCTAGAGGAATTCTGTTGATAGGGTCATTAGATATTAAGCAACATGTCACCGATATGTTTCAGATAATAGCTTTAAGACGGAGTTTGTCATGAAAACAAGCTGTATGACGTGCATTTTGGGACAAGTTAATCATATGCCGTGAGTGGTGTTCTTCTGTATGTTTGGTTGGGAATTATAAGATTTTCGCATAAAGAAAGAATGAAATTGATGAAAGCAATAAAAGTGATTGATATGGAGCAACAGACATTGAGATAAGTATTTGAAAATTATAAAGAGTTGGAAAATGTTAGACACATGAAACTTAGTAAACTCTAATAAAATAATTAGAGCAAAAATGAAGTAGGTAAAAGGGAGAAATAGGAATTTAAATGAAATCCCATTAACAGATACGTATTTTTGCAGCATCAAATTGGTGATATCAATTTAAAGGTGCTAAAACAAAACGATATCTGAATAAAAGAACTGAACCATGCGCAAGCACGATTGCAGCATTGAAGTATGGTAAATTTATTGAAACTTGAAAAGTTGATTGGCGACGAAAACATAGGCCGTAAAAAATAAAAATATAAAATGTCAGGATGATTATTTTATATCTCATTTAATGGCATATCTTTGGGATTTGTCAGGGTGTCCCAGAAAGTTCTTATAACACCTAGTAATTTGTGTAGAAAGGAAACTTTGGAATGCAAATATTATGGGTATTTGTGGACCAATTGACATGCCTTGCAATTAAATGTGTGTATAACCGTTAAATTCTCAAGTAAATATTGCTGAGACTTTTAGCTAATATATTTCGGTCAATTTTGCTTTTAAAATAATCGAACATTTTTAGATTTAGACGTTAATATATGAAAAACAATTTCACTAATTGGAATTTTGGTGACTAAAGGATCGTACAAAATATTAAATTTCGTATATTTTAGAAAATGCATTTTTTTTTTATTTTAAACTGTTATATGATAAATTAGTACCTCATTTGAAGCATTTATATAATTGAAAGTATATATCTATGACTAACGGTGCGTGTGTGTGTGTGGTTTTTTCACATGGATTTCTGAAATATGGCTCATTGTAAACAATCCAAACAAAAGGAAACTAAATAAAAAATGTGATGTGGGCAGCACATTACTTTCCCTCTACAAAATACAATTGATTATTTCTTTCAGAGTTAAAAAAATCTTATGTGGGCAACCGATGACTTCACTGATTCAAATTCATTTTCTCTTTATTTCTTTATCATTTATTTTTATAATTTATTAAATTGAGTTTAATGGCACAACATAAGATGTTTGATAGAATACACGTAGACTGGTTTATATGAATATTTATGATATATAATAGGACAGACAAAGGGGCCCAATCTGGGTGACGCCAGTTTTACAGAGTCTCTGACGCGAGAGGTCAGTAAGTCATAAAAATGGGCTAAAGATGAATCCACGAAATTGGTTCAAAGTTCAACCAATATGGAAAATGTGTTGTCACATCGCCCTGAGGTCAACCAATGATAGCCGAAGAGGAGTATCAGACCTCAAGCAAGAAAAGGGAGCAACCGACAGAATGAGCTACAGAAAGATTCAGATATGTAAAAAGTACAGATCAGTAACAGTTGGAAAGAACAGTTGAAGAAAGTAGCCGGAGCAGTTAGAGTCAGACATGCATAAAGTTCTACAAAGAGATCAGTAATAGATGAGAATATAGTCGGAGAGTGCGGATGCAGATATGCATAAAAGTCGGCACAGATGCATAAAGAGAGACTTCAAATTACTTATACAGTGAAGTGATGATGCGGTAGTTCAACAACCAATGATTCACAAATGTCTAACAACAAGAAGGTATGTGCTCAATAAAAGGTCATAGTCAGTTTAGGAATTTGTGTATGCCTGGTTTTACATGTCCAATCTTCTCCAAAAATATTTAAGTATAATTGTTGGAATCTAATTATGATTATAAGGGTCTTAATAAATATATATTTTAAAGTTAAAATGTGGGGTTAAAGTTAATTGCCTGGTTTTATGTAAATATATTTTATTCCAGAAACTCGTACTAAAGATTTAATGGTGGGTTATTGCGGTATTTAAAAGTAACAACGCAATGTGTTTAAGTAACTTCAATAATTAGTTTTAATGTGCACCACAGTTTAATTTGCACTTTTACTTCGATTATCATTTTTAACACTTTACAACAAAGTTGAAAAGTGTTTATGACTTTGTTCATTCTGTCTGTCTGTCTGTCTGTCTGTCTGTCTGTCTGTCTGTCCGTTAGCACGATAACTGCCGTAAAAATGAGTTTATCAAAATGAAATTTTAGTATGTTGTTCAGTCGGTCTGTAGGACCTATGGGAATATAAATAAATAATATCACCCAATTAGTTTTTTATTGAACCCGGGTTGAAAAAATGAAATACATTGAACCCTATGGGACCTAATTTTTCAAACATTTTTTAAGTAAATTTAATATTCACGAATTGCTTCGAAATTTTTAGGAAATATTCACATTATCCCATAGAATATATAAAAAAAAATTCAGTAAAATATGTTAAGTAGTTTTTTAATTAAAAAAAATATTTAATATAGGGAAAAAAACAAATTCAATTAAATTCTGACTTTGGGATATCTTCCAGAAAGAAAAGAGAGAGATATTATATAATAAATATCTCTCCATTTGTTTAAACGTTTTGCGTATGGGAGTGGCTTCATATTTTAAGATAAATTTGGTAGATAACAATTTTTCATTTTTTTTAAATTTTATATAACTCTTCATGATAAATTTAATTGATGGCATTTTAAATGCACTTCCCTACGTCCTAGAGAGTTAAAATTTGGTACACAGCTTAAATTTGTTGAACATTTTATTCAACAAAAATTTGATGGATCTTTAAATATAGATTATACATTTTTTTCGAAATGGCCTGAAAATAATCCCCGTTCACTTCTATAAATCATTGGTGTAATATTGTTAAAAATTCTGATGTGGACAGCACATGTCTTTCTCTGCAGACTCATATTAGTTCTCTTTATTTATTCAATGATAATTTGAGTTTATCTGCACAGCATAAGTATTTTAAATGACATTGAATTTACACGTTAAACTTAAATTTGGTTCTCATTTGATAGCTGGACTTATTGTCAAAGGTGGCGTAGCGAAAACACGAAAAAACTAGAATATCTCAAGAACGGCTAGTCCTAGAGTAATGGGGTTAGTCTTATTCTTTTTGTTGTCAAAAATCACATATAAAATAGGAATTTAATTGATATAATTGAGCACACGTAGTCTTTTATTTTTATATATAACGATTTTTGCTGGCCATTTCGCAAAAATAGCCCGTTCCTTTTTCCCGAATCGTAGTAGAATAACCTACAAATGATTTATATACAAAATTTTGTTAAATTTGGTATATAAATCACTTGTAGGTTATTGAAATATTATACTCTAAATTTTGTTAAATTTGGTTCATTAGTTTTTAGCTAGAGTGGATAAAGGCAATTTCTGCGGCCATTTCGCAAAGAAGGCAGATTCTTTTATTACGAATCGTACTATAATCTAATGAACATCAGGATTTCCCACAAAAAACATACCTACCAAATTGTATGAAATTCGGTCCATTAGTTTTTCAATTAGAGTGGATGTAATATCCACACAGACACACAGAAACATACACAGATACACCCTTACACACACAGACGTCTTCCTAAAAGTAGTTTTTTCGTGTTCTAGAAGTCCCAAAACGTGTAGATACTTTTAAAATTCGAGTTCCGATCCTCGGCACGATTCCAATACTTTGAGTACATACACATACACATATATATTATCTGTGTATTATCTGTGTATCTAAATTCCGTGCCTATGCAATTACAATAGTTGTGATTTTAAATGATCCCTAAACTTTTATTATTTCTTCAAGGAAGCCTAATTTTAACATATGCAGAATGCAAATATCTCAAGCGATTGTAAGATGAATTACATAAGAATTGCTGAATTTTTTTCACACAAAATTATTTAGCTCTGGAGTCTGGAATACAAGTTATATGAATGAAATATTCATTGATTTTGCATAAAGAATCAGATGATTTATATTTCGATACAGTTTTAAATATTTAAGTATAATAAATTACTGTAGTACTGTGATAATGTAAAATATATTACCACTGAATGAATCACATTTTAGAAATTTTTAAATGAAATTACATTTCAGTTGGAAAGTGTTTCATAATCAATGCTTATGCATGATTGATCTTTCTTGCTATTCTATAACAGGACATATTTTCAAAAGCGGCGTAGCAAAAAAGGGCGAAAACACTAAAAAATACCTCAAAATCGGTTAGTCTTAGAGTAATGGGGCTGGTCGTATTATTTTCCTCGTCAAAAATAATTATTTATTAGATACACTTGACATACATAGTATTTCATTTTCGATTTTGCTAATTTTTGCGGATTGTTTTGTAAAAAAAGCAGTTTCTTTTTTTTAATCGTACCAAAATCTAATCAGCACCAGGATAACCCACAAGTGACTTATCTACCAAATTTTGTAAAACTTGGTCAATTAGTTTTTCAGCTAGAGTGGATACATGTGAATTTTGTGGACCATTTTGCAAAAAATGCAGGTTTTTTTTTTTATCCCGAGTAGTACCAAAATTTAATCAGCACCACGTTATCCTGCAAGTAACTTTCCTATAAAATTCTATGAAATTTGGTCAATTAGTTTTTGAGTTACAGTGGGTACATACATTAAAGAGATACACACACACATACATTACTCTAAAAATAGTTTTTTCATGTTCTAGGGGGTCCCCAAACGTGCAGATTTGTCGAAAACTCGAGTTGCTATTTTCGACACGATTCCAATACTTTTCTTATACATTACCATGTATTGCAGGGAAAGTAACAATATTGGAACGTAACGTATCACAATTAAGATAAAAATTTAGACAAGAAAAATTGAAGTAGATGAACTATAAAAAGCCAAGTATGTCCATTTCAGCAAATATAAATGCAATAGAATGACGTTGATTGTTTAACTTTACCACGAGCTAATTAAAGTGTCTCTTTATTGCAAAAGACGTTACGTCTTTCAGGCAACTATATGCACTTATTGACATACAGACCTTCAAGGTGTAAATGCTAATTGTAAGGATATTTGTCATAGATAACAAATATGCTTACAATTAGGTCTAAATTGAGATTTACCTCTAGTATTGCTTCTTGGGCGTTTATTGTTTTTTAATATTCATTTAGAAATATATTATTTTATTTCAAATGGTAAAAATTTAACTTTTTATATTTACTTTTCTTTTTACACACATTTTTATTTCTCAGAATCTATATAATTCCCAATGCCCCATTCGTGACATAAGTCATTTTTTTTTTAAATAGTTACTCCTTAAAGTCATTTTTAGTTACTACCAGGCATAATTTCGATCTTGTAAATTGGTTTTTAAAATAAACTATTATTTAGTGGCATGCATTAAAAAGATAAGTTAACATTAAGATAAGTTAATATTTTGAATAGATGACATCTGATTCAAGTATTCTACCCCATCAAGGAATGTAGTCAACCGTTTCGAATTTTTCAGCTGTTGCTCTCTCGACTTAATTAGATTCGAGAGGATTTCTGTCCATGGGGTCATTGGATATCAAACAACATGTGTCTAATATATTTTAGTTTTTAGACAAAGTTTGTCATAAAAACCAGTTCTTTGACATGCGTTTAAATATAATTTAATATTTTGAGTTAATGATATCTGATCCAAATATTCTACCTCATCAAGAAACGCCGTCAAGTATTTCGAATTTTCCAGCTGTTGTTTTCAAGGCTTAACGAGATTCTAGGGGAATTCTGTTGATGGGGTTTTAGGGGAATTCTGTTGATGGGGTTCTAGGGGAATTCTGTTGATGGGGTTCTAGGGGAATTCTGTTGATGGGGTTCTAGGGGAATTCTGTTGGGAGAGTTGTGTTGATGGCTGCACTATATATAAAACAGCATGTCTCCGATCTGTTTTAGCCTTTAAATGAAGTTTGTCATGAAAACAAGGTGTTTGACTTGCAGTAAAAGATAAGTTCATATTTTGAGTGGATGACATCTTATTCAAATATTCCACCCCATCAAGGAAAGTCCTTTAACGTTTCGAAATTTCCAGCTGTTGTACTCACTACTTAATTAGATTCTGTTGAAATTCTGTTGATGGATCAGTAGATATCAAACAACATGCCTCTGATATGTTTTATTAATGGAAACAAGTTTATTGACATTATTTAAAACATAAGTTTATATTGCTACTATAAAGTATACTGTCATACACTCTAAATGGCGTTCTTCTTTACATTTGGTTGTCTAATATTAAATTTTATCATCGGGAAAAAGTTAAAATGTTGCGTTACTAGGCAAATGATTTCATTACGGTTGACAGTTAAGATATTCATTTCAAATAATGCTATTATCATTCTTATGTTATGCATTCCTTTAACTTTTGTTTGAAGTGTTTTGGGGCTGCATAACTAAGGTGTATTTCTAAAGCAAGTATGAGCTATCGATTCAGAAAGTCTGCAACGCCTCTAACGGCGAATTGAAGAAATTAGAATTCCTATCTCGATAACGAAACAAGATAGGCTACATATATCAATTGCAAAAATATACAGCGTTTTCTATTCAGTATGGAAATATATAATGGTTTTCAGACAACATGAACACAGGCCATAAAACATGAAACGATAATTACTGTACTGCACATTTGTCTGCTATTCATAATAATATATTTACTGTCTACTGCAAAACTGAAAGTTCTAAATAGGTTAAAATTAACTTATTGGTTAGGACAAGCCTTCATTAAAGTCATCCGTCAGTTTCTGTAAAGTAGGTCCCCTTTTCTTCAGTATAAGCCGTCTGAGACACAACCAATCACGGGCTTGATTGACGGTTTTCGATCCATATTTCCGCCTTTTAAACACGCCTGGCACTTCTGTTTCAAACTGTTATACACTTTTGATATCTCCCGGCCATCCGTCTTGTTACTCTATGTCTTCGGATGAGTCGGTTGGCCTGGGCTTTCGACACTTTTGATATCTCATCTTTAAAGAGGCCAATGAGTTGTTCTTTTCTGTTTCAATTCCTCTACCAATTTCAACTTCTGATGATAAATTGATAAATTCCCTGCCTGGCACGACAAATCTTCGCTTTCCGTAAATAAAAAAATCTGATGTGGGCAGCACATGAATTTCCTTATATAATGTAATGAATTTACTACTTTTACAGTAAACACATAGATTATTTTTATAGTAGATACTTATGTCATGTCGCATTTCTGCGCCATGAGCCTTTTCGTATTTTCTGAGAGAGAAATATCCTTCTCTCTTTTCCGTGCCTGTGCTGTGTTTTTGCTAAGACTTGTTTGTATTGAATTCGCACTGAAAAGCGAGTTTTGTCGAGAATTCGTTGAGAATGTCTAGGTTTTTCGTCTGGCTGAGATGTGTGACGTGTGATCGGCTGTTGCTAGGAGAGCGCGCCTGTCCAATCAGGAAGAGGCGCAAGGAGAGATGTGTGACGTGTGATCGGCTGTTGCTAGGAGAGCGCGCCTGTCCAATCAGGAAGAGGCGCAAGGAGAGATGTGTGACGTGTGATCGGCTGTTGCTAGGAGAGCGCGCCTGTCCAATCAGGAAGAGGCGCAAGGAGAGATGTGTGACGTGTGATCGGCTGTTGCTAGGAGAGCGCGCCTGTCCAATCAGGAAGAGGCGCAAGGAGAGATGTGTGACGTGTGATCGGCTGTTGCTAGGAGAGCGCGCCTGTCCAATCAGGAAGAGGCGCAAGGAGAAATGTGTGACGTGTGATCGGCTGTTGCTAGGAGAGCGCGCCTGTCCAATCAGGAAGAGGCGCAAGGAGAAATGTGTGACGTGTGATCGGCTGTTGCTAGGAGAGCGCGCCTGTCCAATCAGGAAGAGGCGCAAGGAGAGATGTGTGACGTGTGATCGGCTGTTGCTAGGAGAGCGCGCCTGTCCAATCAGGAAGAGGCGCAAGGAGAAATGTTCGGCGGTTGCTTCGTGAGACGGAGAGATTCGAGCTGGAGAACCCGATGAAGTTGGACGCACGGTGAAATTTTTGTCTTATTATAAGACAAAGGGTTTTAGCCAAAATGGCTAAGCTGGCGGAGATGGGCAATTGTTTCTAATTGAAACCGCCCTGCCTTTCTGGAGCTGAATGGAGAAGAACCTGGAAGTTTCGACAATTCCTCTGCAAAATTTCTAAAATCTTTTTTTTTTTATTCCAGGATTTCTGACCGATGAGTCCGAATGGTTTTTATGATGAGACCTCTTAGCGGTGGCTTGGCAAGACGCTATTTTCAAGTGAGACGCCCGCAAATTCATTTGAACTTTTGTTCGGCAATTGGCCGTGCTTTCTAAACGGAACCCATTCTACAATTGTTAAATTTAAATAAGAGCTCAGGTAAAATTTCTTTATTTTCGGAACCAGAAGTTCCGCAGGCATGGAAGGACTATTTATTTGATTATAATTGGCTCAGAATTGAAATAACTTTATGTTTGATTTGATTTTATGATTTAAAAAAATCATATATTTGTTGAATAAAATTAAATATTGTTTGCTATATAATTTTTACCAGAGCATTATATTAGAATGTTATATTTGATAAGTGAAGCTCTGAATTTTCTGATTGATAATTTGAAAGGATAAAACTACATATATTCACTTTTGAAAATCTTAAAATAAAGAAATTATTTATTTGTTAAATGAGCCTGTTTTTTTGTGTATCCCTTCATGTTTTACTCATTGTATATCATTTAGGATTTAATTCTCCTAAACTGGGAAATCCTTTTGAAACTGAACCTGGAGTTTATATTGAAAATTATGATGAAGTTAAATATGTTAATTGCTGTTTTTGGTCTGCTAAATTTACGATCACGAAGTTGTGTGTAGTGGAATCGGTACATGCATTTTGGTACTGAAACCGCTACCACAAATTGGTGCCGTGACCTGGCAAATTGAAAATTGCAATTCAAATTGAACCTGGGTTTTAAAAATAGAAATATCACGGCTCGCATCTAAATTACGTTATACATACAGATATAATGTTTACCTTTTTAACCTCGTATCAGATTAAAAACGTATATTGGCACCGATCATTTGGTACCCTCTTTGTGACAACTGCATTTAAGCAGAGCTAAATTTGTAGGAGAAAAATGACTTATCTTGCACATAATGACAAAAAATATCTCTCGAGGACACCACGTCATGGTAAAACTATTCCGGTCAAGTACATAAAACAAAAACATCCTTCCAAAAATATTATGAAATATCAAAATTCTTTGAGCTAAGTTACCGGAGTTGTACTTTCAGATTAAGTATACCCAGCATGACCCTCCACGTAATCACACGTAGCTCCTTTTAGTCGTAGTCATGGTTTTTAATTGACTATGAATAATAAAGGCCCGTGCTCTCCGTTCCTGCAGGAACTTGGCGCAAACCATTTTGAGATTTCATAGCATTTTGGAAGGAGTTTTTCATGTTTTGTACTTAGAGGGGAACATTTTCACCATGATGTGTTATTTTTGTGATATTTGAATACTGGTTGAACACAAACTTAATAACATGATTATGCAACAATGATATAGCAGATATTGCACATTTTAATTTACAAAAGCATCACTTATTCATGGGTTTTCAATCTTATAAATTATAAATCGAATGTATTTTCTAGTTTTGACAGAAAAGTTACCCCTGACCATAACACACAAAGTGCTCCCTCATTGATTAAAGTTGGCCCGATAGTTTCGGTTGTAGGTCCTTCAATACTCAAGTAAATGGCCAAAACATCACATTTTGCAAATTTTTGAAATTTTAAATCATATTTTTTTATTGTTTTAAATGTACCTTCCAACAGAACACACAAATAAGCCATTTACTCATATTAAGTTGGTTCTGTTCAACTGAACCAATTCAAGTAAAATTTTGTACATATCATGAACTAATTATGTTTTAGAATATGGAGAAGCTCTAATTTTAAATTGCGTTCTATGTATAGTGGTATCGATCTATTGCGATCTGAGGTAAAGGATCAGAATGTGTTAAATCTATGGAGAAAAATTAATTTAAATATATTTGCGCACCGAAAATAATTTTGCATTTGTGCGGTATATCTCGTTTTATCGTAGGAGTTACAAGGCTGTTTTGTACATTACTTATTTAATAATTAATATTTTGAATTCATCATTTTGATTTTTTTTTGCTACATTTATAAAATAATTTTCTCAGCCATTAAAAATGTATCTAGATGCATTAGTTTACTTCAGTTCTGAATCGCTAGAGACAGCGTAGATATATATAGATAGCTTATAAACATAAAAACACAAGAATATGACGAGTTAGATATGGATTTAGCAGTCTCATTTTACTTAAACTAGCCGGATTACATAAATTTTTACAAACCATTACGTTGTCGTTTAGGAAAAGTAATCTTTCAACATAAAGATTTCCAAAATATTTTCCAAATCTATGTGGTAAATGTGGGTAGCCAGAGTAGTTATTATTTTGATAAATGTGTTTCAAGTTCTAAAGAAGAAAAATTTTGAAACTTCTATTTTATATTTTGCCTTAAACTTCTCGGAGTAAAACAGTTTTTTCCCTTCAGCTCACTTATCTCCCCACTCCCACCATAAAATGCCTGAAAAAATATTTTTCAAAAAGTTTTTCAGTGGTTATTCATTTTCATAGATCTTTAATGGTGATACTTAAACCCCTGGAAAAACTTATTCCCGATAGCTTTTATATATATATATATTAGTTGAATATTTTTTCAGCTACAGGTTTAATAAATATGAAATTCTGGATTGATATTTTAGATATTTGAAAACATATAGAAGTAAACGAAAATTTGTTTGCTTAATTGTAGCTCCAGATCTGAAAATATTGCAATTTGTATCTCTACTAGATAGGAACATCTGCTTCTAGATGTTTTTAACCCGTCATGCCCGTAGACAATAGCATGAAGTGAGAATCAGAAGTTTTAAAATGTAAATAAACATCATTTTATTCATATATTTAAACGCAGTAGATTCAGTTTAGCAGCTGCCAAAGTGACAAATTTAAAACAATATGATTTCCTCTTGCAAACAGGATATAACAAGATAATTTTAACTTAAAATTAACAATTGCATATACAATTAAAAGGTGGACGATAATTTATCTACCGAATCTTTCACCCAGTTGTCATAGATTGAAATCTAGTCGCAAGGGAACATCGTTAGTTCGTTCCTTCTAGCATATCTATAGGTTGCATTCACAATGTTGGCTCACCTTCAACTGCATAAAACTAATATATAACGATCCAGCCGCAGCTCAGATACAAAGCTTCCTGTTAGCGTTACAACATCCAAAAGTATCTCAGTCAAAAGATCAACAACTTTGCCAGCCTTACGGCAAGTGAAAACTTCTAAGCGGCACGTAGTAACAATTAATTTTTTCAAGCAGGCTTCACGAGAACGAGAACAAAGATGCGACCTGTAGCATGCTAAAGTGCAAGTTAGATGGTTTTAACATTCATTATGAAATAAATGGCTTTCATCGATAATTAAAAACTTTTTCTCTGAAAGTCCGCGATTTCTCCAATTCGATGACTGTCTCCAACTACAATTCAAAATCTTTACTGATTGCTATAATAGACAAAAGTATTTATTAGCAGACAAGAACTAAATAACCACTATAACTTGTGCCAAACATTTTGCCATACTGTTGTTTTTTATGATTTTGTCCCCCTAAAACATCTTTGTATCTGTGTTTGCTCTAGATCTCTAGATAGAGCTTAGATAATTACTGATATGGTTTCAGCATTAAATTTCAGAAAAGGGTGGAGGTTAACTAAGAGTTTTCATTTCCGATTATTTTTCCATTCCTGGTTCATAAATTTTCATTTTACTTGAAACATATGTTTTCCAAGTTTGGCTGTAACTGTGGTCTTCAACCCGTGGCCTGCTGTCTAATTCTGTGCCGCCTGTCAATGAACTTTTAAGAAAAATTGCCTTTTGTGTAAAAAAATGCCATTTTTATATCATGACCATAATTAAAATCGGCATTACGCATTGCACTATGACATGGGGTTTAAAAGTTATAGAGAGTAAACGGACATTTCTAAGAATCCTGTCTATCATACAAAGATTCATTTTCTATAAACACAAATTATTAATTATCATTAAATTAAAAACATATCTTTCTAATCTGTGAAATTTCCTCAGCTCAGCATGACTAACCATAAAATTACTCGAGTGCCGATGTATATTAGCAACCATATACCTGGATTTTGACCAAACGTATGTGCCTGGAATGGGGGGCGGGGTTCTTTTGCTATTCTATGATACTAGTTGCAATAATGTTAGAATTTCTTCATGAAAGATCCATATCATTAGCAGTATTGAGACATCTGCAATTGCCTAATAAATCCCCTTTCTTAATAAAAAGAGTTGCACTTGAAACCCACCAGGATTAGGGGAATTTCAGTTATGTATATACCATTATTTTGCAAATTCATGTTTGGATATTTCTATTATTCTCTAAAAATTCGTATATATAATATTGCTTCAAGAAAAAATGAAAAAGTTTAAAAAAATTAAATACATTTTGAATATCAAGATTATAGTTAAAATCGGTTCAATGTTTTCGGTTGTAAGTCTATCAACACTGATGTAAATGGCCCAAAAATTGCATGTTTTCAATTTTTGAAATTCTAAATCAAATTTATCTTCAAGTTTTGACAGAAACGTATTTACCTCTGACCAGAACACACAAAGTGTGCCATCGTTGTCAATCCGTCAACAATGAACGAAGTAAAGGGCAAAATTGCATGTTTTCAATTTTTGAAATTTTAATCCATATTTTTTCAATTTCTTTTAAATGTCCATTCCACTGTATCACACAAATGAGCCGTTAGTCATTCAAATTGGTTGTGTTCAGCTGAACCAATTCGAATAAAATTTTGCACATAGCATTCACTAATTATGATTTAGATAATTGAGGAACCCTAATTTTAAATTACAATCTGTGGAGTGAGATATCTGAGTTGATCAGAATATGTTAAGTCTATAGAGAAACATTAATTTTAAAATATTCGCGTACCTAACAGACTTTCATATTCTGTTTGGTATAAATCACACAATTGTAAAGTTACTAGGCTGTCTTGCACAATAATTATTTAATATTTAATATTTTGAATTAATTATTTATCATTTATATATACACGCATACTGCATATTATGCATGTTATTTCGTACAATTACAATGAATTCATAAAGAAATATGTATGCCTGGACAGAGGGTATATGTGCTGCTCACATCATATACCCACTGTCCAGGTATATGTGCTGCTCACATCAGATTTTTAATTATGTAAGTCCGTTTTTCCAAAACTCCAGGCAACATTAACATTTCTGTAGTACTTCTTTCATTTTCTCAATTTGAATTTTCTTATAGAGGAATTGATGTCACCGTTACTTGCATTTTACTTTCCCTGCAATACATGGTAATGTATAGGGAAAGTATTGGAATCGTGACAAAAATCGCAACTCGAGTTTTCCACGGATCTACACGTTTCGAGACCTCTAGAATGCGAAAAAACTATTTTTAGCGTGACGTCTGTGTGTGTGTCTGTGTGTCTGTCTGTCTGTGCAGATATTGTATCCACTCTAACTAAAAAACTAATGGACTGAATTTCACAAAATTTGGTAGGTAAGTCACTTGTGGACGAGTCTGGTGCTGATTAGTTTTGGGTACGATTCGGGATAAAAAAATCCCGCTTATTTTTGCGAAATGTCCCGAAAAAGCTTGTATCGACTCTAACTGAAAAACTAATGGACCGAATTTCACAAAATTCGGCAGAGGAGTCATTTGTGGGTCACTCTGGTGCTGATTAGATTTTGGTATACTTCAAAAAGACATAACCTGCCTTTTTTGCAAAATGGTCCGCAAAAAAACGTCAAAATCTAAACTAAAGAACTACGTATGCTCAAATATATCCATTAAATGCTTGTTCAATACGTAATTTTTAGCGAAGTAAAGAATAAGACCAACCCCATAACACTAGTACTAGCCGTTCTCGAGATATTTTCGTTTTTCGTTTTTTCTCTACGCCACCTTTGAAATTAAGTCCGGTTACCGCATGAGAACGAAAATTGAATTAAAAGTGAAATAAATTTAATTAAAATAAAGAGAACGTGGATATAAGTTTGCAGGGAAAGTCATGTGCTGCCCACATCAGATTTTTTCGCTTTGATTTCTAATAAGACTTATCACTTGTTTCAAATGAATCCAATGTGGGAAGACCATAACTTTCTTTACATAATGCAATGACTTTGTTTCTAGCAAATTACTTTCATAGTAAATTCATGGTGAATAAGATCCACAGAATGATTTCGTCATTGAATAAGCACCACGTAAATTGAAATTGGGAGTTTCTGTTTTGAAACTCTGTGCGTCCAGGGAGAGCGACTTATTCGTACTCACGTTTAAAATTCTCATCGAAAGGCAATTAGCTGTCTATGAGTATCTCGTGAAATTAAAGACTACTGGCGATTTTTTTTGTGTCAATATACAAAAATAGTGCATAAAGTACCTTCTCTTGTGATTGCAGTGAATTAGATCGGCTAAACTGATATTAACAGATCTGTTGCATAATATTTTACGTGGAAATTGGCTCTATTTTATGATAATATTTTTTTAAGTTTGTATATTTTTCTACACATTTAATTGAAAACGTACAATATTTCAAGAACAGTTTATATTAGTTTTATCAAATTGATGTTATTCGTTTTTTTATAAAAAATTACGCTTGAAATGGATATTCATTTTTAAAGGTTTTTTTTATGATTTTCGAAAAAACAATCATTCGAAAATTGGAAAGTTTTGTGAACATTCTTACGCGTTTAAAATAAATTGGATTCTCGTATTTACTGATTGTAATAACCGTGCTAATTTTTTTCGAACCGCTTCATTCTTCCGTGAGATATCGCATCCACAGTCACACACACACTAACATACATGCACACATGCACAGAGAGACACCACATCATATACGTTCGATTCTAGTTCAGGGATGCTTAAAACGTGGTTCTCCATCGAAAACCCGAATTCGAATTTCGTATACTCTATACTATGTATGTAGGAAATGTAAGAATTTAACTTTTGGGAATCACTTTAGTATTAACAATGAACTCTTATCGGGTTCATGATATTCAAGAGACAGACATATTTTAGTAATCTTTAAATGATTTTGAAACTGAACATGACATTCGTAGCTGTATTATTTCATCAAAAATTCTGACAGATCAAGATGCTTTGATGAAATAAGTATGGTTTCATTTTACAGAGTAGTGAGTATATGCCAATCATGGTTTTTATTTTAGTTGTTGCACATTTGTATGCTTTCGTAGATTAAAGTAAATAGAAAGTCGAAATAGCAATAAAAAAATGTGATATGGGCACCACATGACTTTCCTTATATAATGCAATAAATTTACTACTTTTACAGTAAAAGAAAATAGGTTATTCTTATAGTGGATACTCATATTCTTTCTAAGATATTGAATTTTCTTCAAGTAGTCGTTATTTTCATTGATTTAGCGTCATTTTTATCCATTTGGCGAGATTTTTCATAATTTGGCAATATTTAAAAAGCCGCCAAGTTGGCGACATTCCGCCAAATTCGTCGCCAAAATCTTGTCAAGCGTTATGGATGGAGAAATAAGTTATTCTTATAGCAGATAAATGATTATTGGAGTTCAAATACAAAAGTATTACTCAAAGTATCTTTTCTCATGAAAGGAACGAGCTAGATCCACGAGAATGATGTCACCAAATTTATCGCATGATATTACATATGAAAAGTGAACATGTTTCTCCAGTTAATATTTTCTTTTAATTTATAGGATTTTTTGATAAATTTATTTGAAAATGGGCAATATCTCGAGAAGGGTTAATGCTAGCGTTCTAAAGTTTATGTCAGTCGTTTTCTAAGAAAAAATTACATAAGAAATGTCTATTGGCGTAATTTTATTAAAGATTTTGATTTTTTTATGATTTTTTCAAAATTTCACTCACTCGAAAATGTAGGGGGATTTTGAGCATTCGATTGCATTTACAAACAATAGGCTTCCAGTATTCACGAAATGTGATTTTTGTACCAAGTTTCAATCGAATCGCTCCATTCGTTCGTGAGATATCGTCTCCATAGACTCACTGACACGCACACACGCACGCACACACGCACGCACGCACACACACACACAAACACACACACACACATACTTTCACACACACAGACATCACCTAAAAAATGTTTGATTCGTGATCAGGGATGCTTGAAACGTGCTCTCCCGTCGAAAACTCGAATTCGAGTTTTCGACCCCGTCACAATACTTTCCTTATATATTATGTATATAAGAAAAGTAATAAAATGATATTTCCAGTAAATGATACTGTATGTTAAATTTCGTTGAAAATTTGCATATATGTGCTTAAAGAATGCTAGTTATATAAAAACAAGAAAGATCAATCATGCATAAAGCATTGATTATGAAATACTTTCCAACTTCAATACAATTTTATTTAAACATCTCTAAAATGCGATATATTTCTCGGTAATATTTTTTAAATTATCACGAAACTACATTATTTATTATATTTGAAAACTTAAAACTTCATCGAAAAAAAATGAACTTCATTCAGCTGACGGCATTGAAATATAAAATGCCTGGTTTAAACATATGTAAAATGCGATACATTCTTCGGTAGTATTAAAATTACCATAGTACAAGAATAATTTATTATATTTGAAAACTTCATCAAAAACAAATGAACTTTATTCAAATGACGTCACCGAAATATAAATCGCCTGGCTCTCTATATAAAAGCAGCATTTCCTTGATGAACTTTTTTCCATTTATTTCATTCATCACAACACTATAATAATTTATTTTATTTAAAAACTTAAAACCATGGAGGTTCAAGTAATTTAACTCTATGCTTAAAACTTCATCGAAAAAATCGTCTTCTCCTCTTTGTAAAATCAATTAATGTTTCATTCATATCAGCTATATTGCAGACTCCATGAGCTTAATAATTTTGCATTAAAGAAATGCAGCAATTCTTATAACTCATTCTACATCTTTTGGTTTTTACATCCTCCATAAGGGAAAATTAGGCTTCGTTGTAGAAATAATCAAAGTTTGATGATCATTTAAACTCAAAAATATTGTAATTGCGTTGTGTCAGGATGTAGATGCACAGCATTTAATAAAAAATAAAGCGACTTTAGGATGAATACAATACTAAATATGAATTAAAAATAACTTTAAAAATCACGATTTTGGCAGAAGATGGATGACATATTTTTTTCTTAATTGGGTTACGTGACCCCTTCATATAATGGCCACGTGATCTCTTCATATAAAGGGTGTAATTATTATTTTAATTTTCATTTTAAAACTATTGAATATAAAAATATATATACTTTGCTGAAATTTTTTTTATATTTTAAGGGATAATTTGCATATTTCCTAAAACTTCCGAAGCAATTTGTGAATTTTAAATTCGCTTAAAAAATGTTTGAAAAATTAGGTCCCATAGGGTTCAATGTATTTCATTTTTTCAACCCGGGTTCAATCCAAAACTAATTGGGTGATATCATTAATTTAAATTCCCATAGATCCTACAGACCGTCTGAACAACATACTAAAATTTCAATTTCATAAAGTCATTTTTATGGCAGTTATCGTGCTAATGGACAGACAGACAGATAGCCAGAGTGAACATAGCCATAAACACTTTTCAACTATGTTGTAAAGTGTTAATAAAGAATGCTAGTTATATAAAAAAAAACTACATATAATGGCTTGATTTTGGAAGCTTCCAAATGTTTGAATATTCAGATATATTTATTTTATATTTCGAATTTTATATTACTAGTATTTTATCTGTCTTTTGGAGATATTCTTGACGTTGCTGAAAACAGAACTCGAATCGAACATTTTTGAGGTGATGTCTCTGTATGTGTGAGCTTGTGGAAGCGATATCTAACGAACGAATTAAGCGTTTCAAAAATAAATCGATATGGTTATAATGATCAGTGAATACTGGAATTCTATTGATTTTAAACGTAAGCGAATATTCAGAAGAATCCACTCCCCCCCCTCACAGATTTTTAATTATCTTTTTAAAAATCATTTAACAATCAGGAGCTTTAATAATGATAATCAATCACTTCAGCCGATTTTTCAGAGTACGAATAATAGGAATCTTTAGAGCGCTAAAATGAACCGTTCTCGAGATATTTCACGATTTTCGAATTAATTAAAAAAAAATTAAAAAATAAAAACGTTCAACACTGCTGCATAAATAGTCATGCCATACATAATTTGTATGGGAAAAGGAACGGATCAAACTTTTATGCTAACGTAAATAAATGAGATATTGCAAATGTTTAAATAAATTTATCAAAATATAAAATAAAATAAAATAAAAGTAATAAATATCACCAAATATGCACACTTTGCATATGCAGCATGGTGCAAAAAAAATCTGTTAACATCATTATCGCGGATTTAGCGCGCTCCATTCCAGAGAGAATATACTTTTGTAATAGTTTTGTATTTCGATGCCTACGAATTCGTCAATTGTATTTTATTTTAAGGGATATTGTCTAAACGTCAATTTTAATTTATTTTAAAAGGATATTAACTAAACGTCAATGGCATTTTGGTGAAGCTTTTCCCTGTTAGTATGAATAAGGCATTCTGTCTGGAATAATAACTTTCAAAAAGACCTAATTTCAATTTACGGAATGTTAATTCAATGCCAAAAACATTGTACTGAGCAACGTGAACACTATTGTTTCACTGTGGAAGAAGAAAAGCTGCATTATGATGTGACAGTCGTGTGCGGCGAACATCAGATATTTTTATTTATATACATCACATATTGTTGTCAGATTTCCTATAGAATCAATTCAAAAGAAAAATGTTGCAAAACAGAAGCGGGTATACTTTCTACACATCCCTCACAATTCTTGATACCCAGTCCTCCATGACTCATACATTTAACAACGCGCAAAAAATCAGATCTAAGCATGGATCCGCAAATCGTCAAATAATAGAACAGGGGAAGAGCAGGGGAATGTTCCGAAAATCATAGTGTTTAACGTTCCCTGAAGCAAGGGGGGATCACAGTCACTGCCCACGGACAATGGCACCATTGATTTTGAGAGTAGCCTCTTCCCAAATCTAAGTCTAATAATTCAATTATTCTACACCGCGCCATGAGTCATAAGGGGTTAGTCAATATTTTTTCTAAACCGGTGAGCATTAATTGGTGGACATGATACCCAACACTGGACATTGATTGGATTAAGGCAACTCTGTAGCACAATGGTCAGTCTGGAAAAGTTATCTTTCAGAGACAGTGATCAGGAAAGGCTTTCCAATTTAAATTTTATGGATTTTGATAAGGGGTTTGAAGCAAGCAATGGTCAGTGAGATAACCAGTGGTCTGGCTACGTGGGGTGGTGCAAATTCGATTACAGTCTTCTGGACTTTGAGCGTTTATTGAAGGTGTGAGTTTAGTGTGTGGTTTTGAAAGCCAGGATAAAATCAAACTCTTAATTTAATTTATGTGGAAGTGAGCCTTACTGGACAGGTAGAGAGATAATATACACTCTTATATGCACATTTTTAGTGTCAAAGTAATTGAATTAAATAAGCTCAACGTTGGATGAATTTTCCTAAAAATGATTGAAAATAAGTTGTTCAAAATAAAATAAATAGTCGTTTAGACAATACACATCATGAAGTTGTTGGTTACACATAAGATATTAAAGAAAAATTAAGGTGCTATTTTCTCATTCAAATACACGGAAAGATGATGAAATATTCATTTCCAGGCTTCGCATAAAATTCGCGATTAATTTTGATTTGAAATTGGAATGAAAAGTTTAATTGCGTATGAAATTATTGTATAAAGTAACAGAGTCTCTAAATTGAGGTTCGTGAACAAAATTGAAGGGGACGGTGGACGTTGAAATGAGCAAAAATCGACTAAAAATGTTTTTAGTATATAACATTATTTTACACATTTAACATTTGCTTACGCTGACAGAAACATTGCACCTGCTGCAGCAGGTGCAATGTTTCTGTCAGCGATTTCATTGGACGCCAATGCCTGCAAAGAGGGATCGAGCTGTTTGGGATAGGGTATGTCAAATACCTGTCCTTTTGGCGGGTTCTTCGGTTGGGATGGACGCTGTCCCACCCGTAAACAGAAGGGTGAATGCATTTTTTTTTAAACGGAATTTTCAAAGGTTTTACATTTTTAAAATGCTCCATGCGTCTTAATTTTTATCTGAGATGCATGAAATTTGGCAAGAAGACACCTCTCATACTTTTTAATGAAACTGGGTATGCATTTTATAATTGGACTTTATTAAGGTAATTAAAAGTGAATAAGAACCTAATTAAATGATGAAAATTAAGTTTTAATGCTGAAAAATATTTAAAAAAAATTAACTTTCTAAGGGATTTAAAAATGAATACCCAAATTTGTTCATAATGTGTTTTTGAGTGATCATAATGTAAAATGAATCAAAAATGTGAACAAATGGCACGCAAGACGCATTTTCCAAATTTTTGTTAAAAAAATTAAATTAAAAAAAATACAAAATTATAACAAAATTGAAAAAAAATTAACGGTATCGTATATAGTAATGTTAAGCGGAATATTTATACAAATTTTCACGTTTCTAAGTCAATAAATAAATAAAAAAAAATTCAACGTCCACCGTCCCCTTAATCCCCGAACTGCTCTGATCTAAGATTGACATGGCGTTTCATAGAAAAAATAAATTAAATGCACACAAAATATATATAAATATAAACTTACAATACAAAGATCGTTTTCATTATTTTAACTAAACATCAATACAAATACGAGTGTTTCGAAAACTTCAATTGGGGGAAGAGGATAACTGAAAATCGATGACATGTGATTTTTAAAACACACATAAGGTGAACAAGAAATCAAGGGTCTTCATATCATGGAAAAATTTGTGTACACTTCATTTTCAACTTACTTCGGATTGTCATTCGAATTTTTGGAAAAACCGGAAGTAATATTTTGAGAACTGGAAATGGAAACCAAATTTGGATACTGGATCTACATCAGCCAGCCTCTAAAATATGTTTAAGGCCGATTCTGAAAAACAAAAGATTTTCAAGGACATGTTTTTAGCCGGGAAGTGGAAATATTTAATAATATCCCCTACCCGACAAGGAACTTGATATTAAATACATATAAATCACAAGTATCTATCCATGTCCAATGCTGAGAAATATGTGTTTCAAGGAAAATTAATATATTTTAATCGAAACTGGAGAAAGAAACAGAAATCTTTAGCAAATCCCTTAATCCTCAACGGAATTCGATCGATGCTAAATATATATCAATCATCGTCTAAGCCAATTCTTTATGAATTCCTCTACCCTCTCGTGAATTTGTTTCTGAAACCATGTCAGTCATAGTCTATGCCCTATCTATTTCCTTTCCTGTGACATGGGTGTTTCAGGAAAAATTGTGAACCCTACGTAGAAAAAGAGCCGGAAGTGAAAATTCTTTCTCATCCATCCTACCTCCTCCCAGGTCAGGGCTATGCAAGTAACTTCTACAGTCCTAAATTCCTGCGGAATATGATGTTGAAACTTTAATAGTTTACACGTAAGTGCTATTTATAGCCAATATTGTAAAATATATGTTTTAAGGAAGATATTATTTTTGAATCAGAAATGGAAAAAAAAAACGAAAGTGGAAATCCTTAGTGAACGTTTCAAACCCTTCTGAAATTTGATTCTGATTTACTATCAAGCATTGTATAAGCAGTAGTAGATGTTAAAAAAGAGATGCTTCAAAGAATATTCGGTAAAATCAATGATACTGAAACATTGTTCATGTTCATGTAGCACATAGCAAATTTTATTATCATAACAGATATTGGATATTCCATGCTGAAGAATGCATAATAATCGCAAAAGCGGCCCATGGATGATTTTATCTACATTGGGGGAACGATCGTTATTTGAGGAGCCCCGCACACTATAGACGGATCCCCTGTGTGTTAAATGATATGCTATTTTTTTACATTTTGAGAGAAGTAATTTTAAAATTCAACAAACCACCAAATAAAAAAGTATACTATGTTAAAACTTCGATTTGAAATATGAACGAAAATTAATCTGAAACAAACATGCAAGGTACTTGTTATCTTTGTCCTTCACAAGAATGCTATATATGACGCAAAAGTGCTATGTTTGACATAACACTTTTTCACAAAAGTGCTATGTATAAAAGTCCTTAAGATCTCAAATAACATTGGAATAAAGGGTCGATGGGTGCACACGGGGGGTCTACCTAGAGCAAAGTAAATACACCTGATTGAATAAAAGTGATTACAGAAACAGTATCAGAGAATTGAAGAATTTAGAAATACAAACTCAGCAACAAATTGCGATGAAAGAAAAATGTGAATTACCGAATTGTAGAGTATTGAGTAATTTATAGGAAAATACACAAAAAGAGTTACAAAAGGCGTGTATTTAACATAACGTGGCTAAAGGCAATTTGTCATAATCAAGAATGATGCAATAAACAACATTTCAAAATGCCCAGCATCAATGACATACACATTTCACATTAAGAAAAAATAGTATTGCGTACTTTAAGAAGAAAGCAATGCAGGTGTCGTCGTTTTGCATCTAGCAACCGATGAAGAATGATAGCAAGGACGTGTCCAGAAATTTCATTTCGGGAGGGGGGGTCCAAAGTATAGTGAACTTTCAATCCAAAGAAAAGTTTGTAAAAAAAAAAATTAACTTGAATAAAACTTGACTAAATTGATACTGGATGACAATTGAACGAGAAAACACGAGAACACAGGCAAGGACGTATACAGACATTTCATTCCGGTGGTGGGGGATTGGGGGTCCGGAGCCACCGGACTCCCTCTATGGTGTTCATACAGGGAGGCCATTCATAGTTATTGATGATAGGCATTTATTCTATTCCATACACACGTTTTGTACATTATTGTTGACGATTCCTATAAATTAGATAATGCTCAACAACTTAGTAATTACGTTTTTGTTCTATCTCGCTTTATTACCGAGTCTGTGTTTCTAAATTATCTAGTTCTCCGATAAGGGCGCTACAATCACTTTAATTCGATGGGTCATTGTTACATTACTTTAGACAAACCTAACGTGTAGACTAAGAGAGCTTTCATTTTGAATTTATTTAGGTGTCTATATTCTTTTCTAGGAATAAGGAAGAAAGAAAAAGTGAATTTCAATCTGCAGAGTAAGACTTATTCTGCCTATATCATATTGCTATTGTTTTATCACAAAATTGAAATATGTTGCATAAGAAATCACGAATTCCATATGTTTGATTATTACTTTCCTTATATACATAATGTATAAGGAAAGTATTGTGACGGGGTCGAAAATTCGAATTCGAGTTTTCGACGGGAGAGCACGTTTCAAGCATCCCTCATCACGAATCAAACATTTTTGAAGTGATGTGTCTGTGTGTGTGTGTGTGTCAGTGGTCTGTGGAGACGATAACTGACGAACGAATGGACCGATTCAAACCAAATTTGGTACAAAAATCACAATCCGTAAACACTGGAAGTCCATTGTTTTTATACGCAATCGAATGTTCAGAACCCCCCTAAATTTTCGAATAAAATTTTGAAAAAATCGTCAAAAAATCAAAACCACCAATAAAGTTACGCAAATAGACATTTCTTATGTAATTTTTCATTAGAAAACGATTGACATAAATTTTAGAAAGCTAACATGAACCGTTCTCTAGATATTGCACATTTTTCAAAAAAATTATCAAAAAGTCATATAAAATAGAAAAATAAATTTCCTATTGAGAAACATGTTCACTTTTCATATGTAATATCATGCGATAAATTGGGTGACATCATTCTCGTGGATCTAGCTCGTTCCATTCATGAAGAAAGATACTTTGAGTAATACTTTTGTATTTGAACGCCAACAATCATTTATCTGCTGCAAGAATAACTTATTTCTTCGTCCATAACGCTTGGCGAGATTTTGGCGACGGAATTGGCGGAATGTCGCCAACTTGGCGACTTTTTGAAATGTTGCCAAATTAACGAAAATCTCGCCAAATGGATAAAAATGACGCTAAATCAATGAAAATGACGACTAATTGTCGAAAATTCAATATCTTGGAAAAAATATTAGTATCTACTATAAGAAAAACCTATTTTTTTACTGTAAAAGTAGTAAATTCATTACATTATATATGGAAAATCATGTGTTGCTCACATCAGATTTTTTCTCTTTATACCGCTGGAAACTTCTTAATTCCGTGGAAATTTTTGTAGAAAACAAATTTAATATTTAATTAAAAATGTTAGATTATCGTTCTTTTAGATAAATGAATTGCAATAAACAAGTCGCACTTCCAAAACTTCTAATTTCGTGCTGTGCTTTACATAATGTCTAAGCTTCGTGAACAGTCTGAACACAATGATTAAGCAAGACCTAATCTTGAAGTTGTAGGTATTAAGCTATTAAATGTATTTAATTCAGAAACGGCGTACTGACAAATAGCAGTATAGTCTTTCGCAACGCTAAGTCCTGAATACGGGCACGCTATGGTAATTACAAACAGCTTTGTTTGATACGTAGGCAGGCTCGTTTGTATTTAAGGAAGACAAATAGGTATGTCAAAGATAACGTCTGTATATCCTGAATATAGGAAAACGGTTGATTGCGAGAAATGACACAAATAAAGCATGGGTGAGAAATTTAAATCCTAACCGAAAATCAGCATTTACGATTTCGTAAATATAAAATACTAGCAGCGATTACCCGTCGTTGCTCGGGATTTACCATGCAAAACTATGATAAAAATTAAACTGGAACATATAGGGCCGATTATGATATATTTCCGCTGAATGTATCGTATTTTAGTGATGTTTAAATAAAATTAAAGTTGGAAAGTGTTTCATAATCAATGTTTTATGCATGATTGATCTTTCTTGTGATTTCTTAATACTTTTCTTTGTTGAGTAAGCCTGTGAGAAATAAACCATGGTGACAGTTTCCATTTAAATTCTTATCTCAAACCTGCGATTTTCAAAAGTGTCTTATACGTTCAATAAACTCCCACAAAACTCAGTGTTGAGTAAGCCTGTGAGAAATAAACCATGGTGAAATTTTCTATTTAAATTCATATCTCAAACATGCGATTTTCAAAAGTGTCTTATACGTTCAATAAACTCCCACAAAACTCAGTGTTGAGTAAGTCTGTGAGAAATAAACCATGGTGAAAGTTTCCATTTAATTCATATCTCAAACCTGCGATTTTCAAAAGTGTCTAATACGTTCAATAAACTCCCAAAAATCTCAGATATTTAATTGACTTTCACGTTTTAAACCATTAATGTCCAACCTTTTTCTTTGTGAATCATGGAGTTAGAGAGTAGAACGTCTAGGAAAAAGTGTCGTTTTTCAATAATATCTCGAGAACAACTGGTCGTAGAAACTCGAAACATGGCCTATGTTTTTTGTGGGGTGATTTCAAGACTACCAAGACAAATTTCATGAAATTCGGTTCAGTTGTTCTCCCGTTATGGTGGATCATACATACACACTTTCCTTCTTTATATATATAGATATAATGTATTTATACTCATGTATTTTGTAACTATCGTATTTATACTCACGTATTTAATAACGACTGCGATTATACTCATATACTAATGTATATATACTCAAAGAGCGATGTATTTATACTCATTTATGAATGCAATTTCTTAGTGACACTACTTGTGAAAGGTTGTAAATTTTAAGTAAAGATAAAGTTATAACATACTTACTAGGCATATGTTATTGACCCTCAAACATTTTGAAGACACGCAAATGCAGTAGTGCAAAACTTCTTCAAATATTAATTTGCGAACACAGCGTATCTCAGCTATATTTTCTTGTTTTTTGGTTAATAGAAAAAGTGATAGGTCACATAAAATATTCGTAAATAAATGCAAATTATTCGAAGGACAGCAAATATATTTTGATAACTTCTTGTTTTTGGTTAGTAATAAAAGTGATAAGTTGCATAAAATATTCGTAAATAGATATAGATTATTCGAAGGACAACAAATAGATTTTGATAACTTCTTGTTTTGGGTTAATATAAAAAGTGATTAGTCACTAAAAATATTCGTAAGTAAATGTAAATTATTCGAAGAAAAGCAAATATATTGTCATAACATACAAAGGAATGTATTTTCTTTCAATGCCAATGGTTTTATTTGACTACGCAAATTACATAAAAATTTAATATATCTCCCACGTGACTTTCGCCATAAAGTAATAAATTTCGATATTGTAGGGAAATAATAACATTGTTTTTGGATAGTAATAAAAGTGATAAGTTGCACAAAATGTTCGTAAATAGATATAGATTATTCGAAGAACAGCAAATAGATTTTGATAACTTCTTGTTTTGGGTTAATATAAAAATTGATTAGTCACTTAAAATATTCGTAAGTAAATGTAAATTATTCGAAGAAAAGCAAATATATTGTCATAACATACGAAGGAATGTATTTTCTTTCAATGCCAATGGTTTTATTTGACTACGCAAATTACATAAAAATTTAATATATCTCCACGTGACTTTCGCCATAAAGTAATAAATTTCGATATTGTAGGGAAATAATAACATACGTTTTAAGTGGTTTTCAGATTAAAAAGTATACCAAACGTAATTCAATTCGCTTGATTATTTCGAAAATTACAAATTAAACTTTCAATATTTCCTTAATCACTGTCGATAGTTCAATAGTTAATTGTTTATTGAACAGAATTCCAAGGACACAATCAAGAGGAAACAGGAATAAAACACAGGTGTCATCTATGTAGACAATTATACTATCGGTTGATAATTATAACCATTTACGGAAGTACAGTAAAATTCATTTCGATCAAAAATATGAATTTTCTATTCTATCATACATATTCGTTCTTAATGACACAAACTTTGGCAAAACAGTCGAAGCTACCAGACGCAAGGGTATGATTGGAATAACACAGAGCACATTAAATGTAGATAATGAGATTAAGTAATTATTACGATAGCAAATCTAGTGGACGCGTTTATTATTCGGTAGCATTATTATTGCATATTAGTAAATAGCTAAGTACTCTCTGGCTGCGAGGCACGTCAATGTATAGTGAAAGATGATATATAGACTATATATATATATATATATATATATATATATATATATATATATATATATATATATATATATATATATATATATATATATATATATATATATATATATATATATATATATATATATATATATCGATATAGATCATTGACGTTGAGTCAAATGAAATCCTTATGTTATTATATGGCAGCTTGTTGCAAGTGTTCTGAAATTACTGCTGCAGATCCTTAAATAAAAGTGATAGTTGTAGTAATTGACATTTCAGTGTGTCTTCGATATGCTCAATTCCGGGGCATACTTACAAATTTGACTGACAAATGTAAAGTTTTAACACCACGAAAACACTCGTGAGAGATGCGAGCCGTGGGTAGGTGGAAATTACCTTGCTGGTAAATGCCTCATTGCAGAAATGACATGAAAGCCAATTCGACTGGTTGCAGGATACGTTGTACGTATGTCTCTACTGTTAATGCACATCTTACCGCTACTGGAGGTCGGCTGCCTTTGAAGATGATTCCCCATGTCATTGCATCAATAATAATGGCTATGTGCCACACCAAAATACTATCCATACGTAAGCGCTTTCCAGTAATCCTCCATATACGAGTACGACAATTATTTAAAACAAGAACAGAAACGGGATTCATCACTAAAAACAATGTGATGCCATTTGAAAGCCATCTATAACGGTCAAGCATAGTTCCATTCTAGGTAAACCCTTCGATGCTGGGTGGTTAATGACAGACATTTTAAGGATAAGGCATTGCAGTCAGACTTCTGCTATGTGTCTCTTAAAATGATGCATAAGAGACTATATATTTCTGGATGGTAACATCGAAGATTTGAGAACACTTCGGACTCATTATCAGCCAATCCTACGGAGAGTTGTCCCCTTGATGCGACCAGAGTCTACACAGCGTATACTCACGCAGTAGCTTCTATTCACCTTCGGCCAAAACGATCCAGATGATGAACTACTCGTCTACTAAACCAACTTGTTTCCTGCAGTCCAATAATGTCGAAAACCCAGACCACTCGACTCACCCAGAGACATGAACAGCAAATTGAGTGGCCGGGAACGTCAGTCCTACAATGTGACCCACTCAAAGTCACGCAATTGAGAATACAATCTTTGTGTGCATCGTATAATTATTATTGACAACAACTGAAGTCAACGACTATATTAAGTCGAATATTTACAAAGAACGGCTAATTTTTTTACCTTTTCTCCTACCCAGACTATCCAACCTAACCGAAGACGTAACGTCACTGATAGAAGGGCAGGTTCAAACATCCCCCATGGAGACCTCAAATGGTTTACGCCGCTACAAGAGGGAAGCACTGTGGTTATCTGCCATCCATCGAGATCGCGACCAGGAGAGCAATGATTGGGGGAACCATTCACCGGGCAAGGCGAGAAGGTTTCCGTCGAGACTCGAAACCAATAGCCGACGGGTCTGTAAATAGACAACAAAGACACTGTTCCTCTCCGTCACCTGGAATGGCCTTCTTCAAAAACCACAAGCGCAAGCACGCGGGTCTATCCACATAGTGATTTACCCCCAGGTAAGGAGAACCAGAGCTATAAGCAGCTAAAATCCGTACACCACCCTCTTGGAGTGGCCGTCCTGCGGGAGCAATATAAGGGCAGGATAGCCCAGTGGATAAGGCACGGGGATTGTATTCACAGTATCCCGAGTTCTATTCCCAGTACTACCCAAACTTTCCCAGTGTCTACGCGGCAGGTTAAATCTATGTGTCCGCAAATCCTTCAGAGAAGTTGGAGCCAGAGGAAGGAGAGTATGGTCTCTGTAGATGTTGCTCTATTCATGTATTAATTATAACCATTAAATTTCATTCAGGTTATTAATATTCAATAAAATTGGCTCATTGGTTGGTGGTTTATTTATTGGTTGTTCATTTATTATTGCTCCATTTTTTAAGATAAAATGCAATCAGAAGAACCAGGAATCGAACTCTGATTACCTTTATTCGCTCAATAATATCAACCATGCATTGCAAACAAACGTATTCATTTACTATTCTACAATAGATATTCGTTCTGTTATATCGAATTAACTTCTTTACATAGTCCTGTGGGGGCCGCTGATCCCCTTTTTTGAGAGAGAGGTTCGAATTCGGAACCAAGAGCTTCGTAGACCCGTATTATAGCCACTGAACCAAAAGAATTCTTCTGGCCCGAGAGCATAACCGTGAATGTCATTCGTAGCAGAGAGTGACGCAAGATCAAAGCTGGCCCCGCCACACACTCTAGCAGTCTATTTGTCTATTGTACGTGTTGACTCTAAGGAAGATTCTTTCTTATTCATCGAATATGAATACATTATATCGGCGTTAATTCAGTGATATCCATTGCTATTAGTTCACTGGTCGGCAACTCATTGATCAACCAATACTTTATTTTTAATAATACAACCCAATCAGCAGAAGCCAGGAATAGAATCCTAGGCACTATTATGAGTTTCGTTATACTATATCTAAGTAGTATTGCCATGTGCAGAATTCCGGTAAATTACTTCGCAAATAAAACTACTCCTTCACTATTATACCATATATATTAAAATATTCGTTTTCTTGTTATATCCTTTAACTTATCTGCGTTTTACATTTTTGATATGGAATTTATTAGAATCTACTGAAGATTCCACATCCATTCATTGATTATGTGATCACCAGTGGCGAAGCGCTCATTGAGGCTCAGAAGCTGAGCCTCCCCTGTTTAAAATCCAATTTAAAGACACTTTTATTTATTATATTTTTAAATACAACTTTATGAATATATATGGCTTGTTTTTAGTTCACTGTTACACTTTACATCTAGAAGCTGAGATCATCTAGCCTTTTATGGTACATTGAAAGAAGCATGGTATTAGGACCGCCCACTTGTTAAACTTCGCCCTGGCTAATAAACTAGAACTATAAGCTAGCTTCCAGAAAGGTATGGCTTAAAATAATGACTAGATATCATTCGTGACATTTCATGAATGAAGATTTCTCGGACAATAATGGTTCCGCCATTTTTGGTCAAACCTGGTTCTATTAATTTATCTTCGCAGAAAAAGTCTGTAATACTATAATATATGAGTCATTTTCCACGAATAACATGCAAGTCACCTAAATTTAAACACTATCAAGACGAAGAATCACGCTAATAATGACTACCATTAAAGTTAAGTAGTTTGTAAAGTAGTCTTACTGACATCAACAATATGGCGAAGCATCAGCGTGCGCAATTGTGAGTTTTAGAAAGAATGCATCAGATTTTCCATTAATAATCACGTTACACGAGAATCTCAGTTAAACAAACGCCATTGATAATTTTCTAGCGGATTTTAGCGTATTGCGTTAAGATATTTTTAAGTTTTCTTAAGTATAGCATTTGTAAATAATTCATATACAAAATTGCTTAAGGACATTGTTGACTACAGTGCTGTTACCCATTTTCAGTGCACTCTTTTGAATAGCTTTATACCGTTAGTTCTAGCTATTTATATTTACAAAACTGATATATTTTTCTACCACTTGCTAATAATATTCTAATATATTTCTTCTTCATTCTTAAGCACTTGTAAAGCTTTTCCAGGGGTAGGAGTGTGTGTGGGAGGACTCAAGCACATGATGTACAACATCGACTGGCTTGATGCTTTGTTATATTAATGCCCAAGGATGTGTGTGACACCCACCCCTTTACCTGCCTTTTGGTGACCATGACTTTATATTTAATAAAATGATTGTAAAAATTAATCTAATTTAATAATAATTAAACATTTAAAATGTTATATCTTGTATGTATTCATCTTACATAGGTAACATTTTAAAATCTCTCGTGTGTTCCATCAACTCTTTGCATTTTTCCATAAAATTATTTTATTTTATTCACCAATAAGTGAAACTTGAAATAAAATTTATGAAAATGCGAATGCCAATATAAATTTCACTTTTAATACCAAATATTTTGCCAAATTTTCAGTCTCCACAATCAAAAATCTTACATTACGCTACTGCTGACAACTAATAAATTAACATTAGTTATAGTGATTAAGTAGTGAGTGAATATCGTATTAGTTATTAGCTATTGAATCACTATTAGTCATTGGCTAATAAATCACCATTAGTTAAATGATCATTGCCTATGCTCAATGAATTGCTAGTGGTTTATTGAACAGTACTCTAAAGTGGACAACGTTTATGATCGGAATTATCAAACTGAAATCGGAGCGTTAAACACTGTGGACAATTATATTTATGAACCTAATAAATAAATGTATAAACAATGTATACTTGTTTTTTCGAAGATATAATAGCATTTCTGAATATACAAAAATAATTTCAATATTTATTACTTTAAACTAAATTTTTTTTTCGAATTTAAAAGAACAAAACATTTTTGTTCCAGTGAATTTTCTTTCACTTTGCGTACTTTCACACAAAATATCTTCCAAACTATGAAAGATAGACATAACCAGCAAGAGGCAAACATGTTTAAATGAAAATCAAGTTTATAGATCAATAATTTTTAAAGCTCTTATAATTTTCAAGAAATCAAATAGTTTGAAAACTTTCATTCCTAAAGTTCTTAAGTTTCCATTCTTAAAGTTTGTATTGTTTATATTTAGAAAAAAAATGTTAGTTTTAAACATTAAAGAAGTAATTTCTAGCCCTTTGAAAGTCCTAAAAAATGTATCTTGGATTTTGAATTGAATTCTAATTTTTGCTTTACTTACCATAGGTCAATATTATATGTTTTAAATGAAACAAATGTTACTAAAAACAATGCATAAACTTAATAAACTTAATATGGAGTTTAATTTTGTAAGACATAAAAACTATTTTGGTTCCATCAGACTGGAATTAATGTCTATTTTTTACAACAAAAGCCAATCAGAAAGAACTGGGAATCGAACCCTGGTCACTTCTGTGCATTCAGATATATCACGAGTATTGCTACAAATTACGTATATGTGCAGGATTACAATGAATTTTCCTGCGAACAAAAGCGCCTCCTCACAATTCTATCATACATATTCGCTTTTTATTATATCCATTTAGCTTCTTGACATTGGCCATTCAGCTATAGTGCGCGTCCGAATCTAATGGAAATGATACCCCATTCATTGATGGAGTATCTCCATTAAATTGCCATTGGTTCATTGAATTCTGTACGTCCCTTTGATAGCGTATTGGATGGACTACTGGGCAGGTTAGAAATTAACATATTATGTTGCGTTCTAGCAGTCTCTGATTCACACTTCACAGCCATCCATTGAAGCGAATGGGTTGTAGATTGTTAACCTGTGATTAGTGTAGATAATGTTGATTTATGAGGGGGCTTTAGTGGATAAATGTGTGTGTAATACTGTGAGATTATATTGTATTGCTCTGTCGTCAGTTTGAAAGCCTACTGTTCATGAATTATTGACTAGCGAAGCTTTTTTGCAGAAATATTTTCAAAATTAATTACATTCTGATCTTTGATAATATCACGGAAATCCATAATTTTATGTGTATTTTCTATATTCGTCATTGATTTTTTTTGCAAGAATTTGTTTACAAACATATGTATAAACATATTTTTGTGAAATGTCTCAAAATTTAAATTTTCTTTTATCAGTATATGAAAATTCATTTCTTTTACCACTATATGAAAATGTATTTCTTCTACTACCATATGAAAATGTATTTCATCTACCATTATATGAAAATGTGTTTCTTCTACTACAATATGAAAATGTATTTCTTCTACCACCATATGAAAATGTATTTCTTCTACCACCATATGAAAATGTATTTCATCTAGCACCATATGAAAATGTATTTCATCTACCAGTATATGAAAATGTATTTCTTCTACCACAATATGAAAATGTATTTCTGCTACCACCATATGAAAATGTATTTCTTTTACCACCATATGAAAATATATTTCTTCTACCACAATATGAAAAAGTATTTCTTCTACCACCATATGAAAATGTATTTCTTCTACCACCTTATGAAAATGTATTTCTTCTACCACCTTATGAAAATGAATTTATTCTACCACTATGCGAAAATTTTGAAATTCAATATTTTTACTTTTCCGAAAAGTACACTTCAGATCTACTGATAGCATTCCGAACACTTTAGGAAATGTCCGAATGTGTGTGTGTGTGTGCGTGTAGATACAGCCGATGAACAGATGTATGTGATTCTGTGAAATTTTTTTTGTGCAGATATCTGTTTTTAATTCTCATTATCAAAGCATTAATTATTCGATATTTGACTTCAGATTTTTCTAGCATTATTTCCTATGGAAAACAATAATAATTGTTTGGGAAATCATAAAAGTATAGTCAATAAAGGGAACTGATAGTTAGATTTTTTTAAAGTAAGATGTATTAAATGGATGTATGAATGCAAATTTATTTAATGCAAGACTCGCCTCTTGCCTATCTATTCATTACTACTTCAAGGAATAAGAAAATGTTTTAAAGAACATCTAGTTTATAATAAATAGTTCATAAAAATATAGTATGTTTTCAGATTGATACTAATTATACCACAAAAGTCATTTACATTTGGAATATAAATCTAGGAAAAGTCGTTTAGAGACAGATATTGTGAATATTTTAAAGTTTTTATTATTTTAACAAATATTTCATTTGAATTGACATACAAAATTATGAACTGCAAGTTTTGTAATTTTTTGTTTCGGAATCCCTAAATCATAATCAGTGCAGAGGACATACAAAATGCAGATAAGGACTAGAGACAACCGTCGGTGTAAAAACTGTTCAAAAATGAATAATTTCAAGGATTCAGAAATGTATGACAGTTATATGGAGGACAACTTGTGGTAAAAGAAGTTCACCAAAACCACACACTAAACCAGTCAACAAAAAACAATTAACTGGGGTGTGGCTCAACTCTAATTTCTCATAACAAAATTGGTTTTTTTTTTTCAAATTTTACGAGAAAAATTTAAAAAATTGCTATCGTTTGTCCAAATTACTACAACTATAGCGTGTTACCCTTCACTTTAAGAAGCTTGAAAAAATATTTCGATTGGTAACATACTTAAAAATGTACCCCACAGGGTGTATCTTGCCCCCCAAGCTGGGGCTAATGACGTCACGAACAGAAAAGTTGTATCGCGGCTGCTTTTCATAACGACGATTGAAACGATTAAGTGTTGTTGAGCCATAAATAAACCCTTTCATGCGTGAATATATTAAATTTTGTCCTGTACTGCCATGTTAAGAAAATGTAAAATTTCGAAAATTTTTGCTCGAGTATAAAAAAAAAATTCTATTTAGTTCTACATTTTTTATAGTAAAATCGAACATAAAGTTTGGTGGAAATCCATTAATATTTGTGGTTGCTATAGTATTCACAATTATTCGACCACAGACAGTAGACAGACGGACATCATTCAGAAAATAGTCAAAAAGTATTTATCATCATCGCACTCATCGTGCGTAGTGGAACATAAGACCTTCAGCTTGCGTCGCCACCTACCGTGCTGAAAACACCGGTTCTCGTTAGATCACCGAAGTCAAGCACATCGGGCGATGTTAGTACTTGGGTGGGTGACCACCTGGGAACACCGCGCGCTGTTGGCACATTTCGGGCGCGGTAGCCCGGTGGTTTGCGCGCTGGATTTGCACGCTGCCACAACTTCCGCCGTGTTCATGCGGAGTACGATCACCTTAAACATGTGGGTCCGTAAGTCCTTCCGAGAGGTTGGTAGTAGGGGAAGGAGGGTACGGTCCCTGTGGATGCCTCCCCCACTGGGTTCCGATCTAAATTGGGTCTTACTTCCCGGCCGTCCAAACTATTACCTTACACCTTTCTGGTAAGTCGGACGATCTGGGTCTCAACAACAACAACCCTGGTCGATCCTGTGCCGCATCCTTGCTTCTGACCATCTCGTCCATCCCATCAGATTTCTCTCTTGTTCTAGTAGTCTCCTCCAAGTTAGCTCGGGTCGACCCCGAGATCTTTTTCCCTCGGGTGCCCAAGTAAGTGCCACAGAAGGGATGTTATACTGTGGCATTCTTAAGACATGTCCAGTCCATTTCCATCTACGGTTCTTTATTTCCATTCCAATTGCTTTCTGTCCAATACTCTTGTAAATTTCTGTGTTAATAATAACATATGGCCAAAATGCTACCAAAATATTCCCCAGATATTTAGTCTGCCAGGCATTCAAATTGCTGCATTGGTCCTTTGTTAATTTCCATGTTTCGGATCCATACAATAAAAAAACGTATTCAGGAGGTCTTCAAACATATTGATATCAAAATCTCGAAATCGAAAATTTTATTGAAAACAATATTTTCTCATTAATACGTATGAGAAAGTAAAAATTCTAGTAAGATTAGATGACAATAAATTGTTGATAATGAAATACGTATCATAGATTATAAACCCGTTGTTGTTGTTGAGACCCAGATCGTCCGACCTACCAAAAAGGTGTAAGGTACCGTGAAAAGAAAATCATGTTTCACTCAACCTTCCTTCAAAAATGCTTAAAATTCCGAAACATTCTCACCCGTTATTATATAGAAAGCGTTGTTCAGTCTTTGTTTGCTGTTCAACCATGTTTAAGACTTTATGCTTCTCGTCTGTTTTTATTTTACATACATAATATAATGTGTAGAGAAAATATTGTGATGGAATCAAAATTTTGAATTCGAGTTTTCGACGGAAGAACCAGTTTCAAGCATATCTGAACTCGAATCCAACATTTTTGAAGTAGTGACTCTCGCTCGTATGTCTGTGAGTTTGTGGATGCCATATCTCATGAACGAAATGTAATGTTTCGAACGAAATTTGATACGATTATTGCCATTAGTAAATATTAAAACCTTATTGATTTTAGACGCGATCTAACGTTTGGAAAACTTTTAAATTTTTGAATAATTTTTTGACAAATCATAAAAATCAGGACATTCAATAATGTTAAATGAATAATCATTTTATACGTAATATTTTTATTCTAAAGCGAATGATAAACTTTTGAACCCTAACTGGTACCGTCCGTTATCGAGATATTGCACATTTTTTTAAAAAAAATCTAACAAATTACATAAAAATGAACAGAAATAAGTATCATTACATACGTAAAACTTGAAGATAAATTTGTCAAACTTTGTGATCAATTGGATGAAATATTGTTGAATTAGCGATTGTTTAATGTGATGCCAAAGTGACAAAAATGTCGCCACATTGTCAAAAATAACGCTAAAATTAAAAAAAATTACGCCTCATTGATATAGAATAGTTGATAATATATAAATTGGAGAATATGGCTTATCAGGTGTTAGCATCATTTTCAATTGTCAACTTATATTTGTGCGAAATGTAAGTTAAATTCATACTTTAAAATCATTTTACATGTTGACATCCAGAAAAGCGGCAAATATTAGTATTTGTTTCAAAGTATAATATATTGTGCCGTGAATATTTTCCATCATATCAAGTCAGAATATTTATACAGGGTGTTTCACTCGCTCTTGGTCCGGATTTTCCTTTATAACTTTTATACTAATGGACACAATTCAATGACATTTGACATGGACATACCGCGACATATGAGAAGCGTGGTTACAGAAGAACACGAGTAGTTGCTGTGAGACCACATGTTGGCAGTGGTAATGTACGTAGATTTATGATATCTACCAAACCAGGTAAAAGCCCAGACCCATAGGCACCAATTTACAACAACCCTGACCCGAGAGTTCAGTAAGGCAATAAATAAGGACACTTAAATTACAGGAGGTCAATCCTGAAGCCTGCAGGTTGGTAAAAGAATTAACCAATGACGAAGCGTTTCTGTATCGCCTTGAGGACAACCAATGAGATACGGAGGGCGTATCTGGACCACAGGCAAAACGATGAGGCAACAAGCAGATGGTTCTATAGACAAGATGTATTATTCCAATATTTACACATGCATGCAGGCAAGAGCCAATATTAAGAAATGTCGTGATGTGTCCACTTTAAGAATTGAGAGGCTACACGGGCCAATAGTGTCGATATATAGTCTGCATGCAGATATACAAGTAGATATAGTAGTCACTATAGTTAGCCTATAGTAAATATTGTAAAGTGGTGCAACAATAAATGACCTACATTCGGTTCAACGTCTAAAGACCAAAAAGAAAGCATGTACCAATCAGCTATTATAAAAGGTCATAATGATTGATTTTAGGCAATTAAATGTCTGGTCTCACACACCTAGTCTCCTCCTCAAATATATATAATCATTTTAATTTAATCATAATTATAATGTTTACTAAATGATGTGTAAAGTTCAAAATGGTGGAAGTAATTTTGTATCGTGTTAGTTAATACTTATTTTAGGAACTCGGCTTTTCAGTACGGATTTTCGATTCACGACCATGTTAATTCTGGGTGTTTTCATAATTGTAAACTCCACCTTAAAGTTTCTTTCACCACAGTAGCACTACGCTCTAGACCCGAAGTGAAAAACAGACTGATCACTTCCCGCAGAAATCCTTAAATAAACTGTCGCAGGAGTTGGGGGTTTCCACAAACACATGTCCACGAGCTGCAAAAAAAAGCAAAGCCTCTTCTTATACACCAAAGTATGTCCGCGGCAAATTTCACTAAATGGAGTCCACTAGTTTGAAACTTATAAGATAAAATCAGGCGTCGAAAGCGCGTCATACAAAAAGAGAAAAAGTCATACAAAAGAATAAGTTAAAGAAATTCAAACATTATGGTATGATGTTCTTTCCTTCGAATGAATTTCAATGAACGATATATTGGTGTTAACCTCCAGAAATTATATTAAAACTTTGTAACGCAACTTTGTGAAATCTCTATTGATTACAGTACTCGTAGGAGTCTAATGGATGATCCATGTTATATATTGATAGGCCATTACCGTTGAATTATCATTTCGCCATTGAGTCTTATATGTTTCTTTGTGATGGATATTGAAAGGAAAAGCAAAGTGGATCAGGAGTTAATTTAAATGTATTGTTGTATATTGGTATCCCCCCCCCCATTTACAGTTCTATGACATTCATCAGACCGAATGGATTGTAAATTAATTAACAATGATTGGCATGGATACCATTGTCTTGATTTTGGGGAATAGAAATACGAGTAATAAATCTCATTATGCAGCAGTTCCATTGAATAGATTTGTCGAACTAATGTCGATTCCAGTAAAAGTTATGATACGGTTTAGTTATTCTTTGGAACTTCATACATAAATATTTAATGCAAGTACATAATGCATTCTTTCCCAGAAGTCCTAAAACTACAATTCCACATGTTTAAATGATGTTTCATCCACGCCATATTGGTATGGATTTTAAGGAATATTCTTCTTCATGTAAGAGATGGATGGACAAACTACAATTCCACATGTTTAAATGATGTTTCATCCAGGCCTTAATGGTATGGATTTTAAGGAATATTCTTCTTCATGTAAGAGATGGATGGACGAACTACAATTCCACATGTTTAAATGATGTTTCATCCAGGCCTTATTGGTATGGATTTTAAGGAATATTCTTCTTCATGTAATAGATGGATGGACAAGATATATTATATTAGACTGGCCAAGTTCGGCAACCAGCCCGGGTGGTTTTAAAGATCGTCCGACCTATCAGAAAGGTATAAGGTATCTGTTTGGAAGTGCCGCCGAATTTAGACGGGAACCCAGTGTGGGGGGGAAGCACCCACAGAGACCGTACTCTCCTTCCCTACCACCAACCTATCGGAAGGACTTACGGATACACATATTTAACGTGGTAATTCTCAATGTGAACACAGGACAGTTTCGGGCAAAGGCGGAAATCGAACTCGGGTCGACCGAGTGCAATCTCCGCGCGCTAACCACTGGACTATGACACCCCCTTAAAATCTCTTACACTGTAAAGCTTTCTCGAAGTAGCTGCCGTGCGCGAACGGCATGTATGTAAAACACAGCCGGCGCATCACCTGCTGTAAGTCAGATTGCTTAAAATTAATAACACTGGTTAAAACTGTTCACGCGAATTGTTCACTGGAAGTGAAAAATGTAAACGATATTTTCATCCAAAATCATTGTTGAAAAAATTTGGAACCGGCCAACTTTTGTTCACATTCCCTGAAGATGATTCACCCAAATTGAAGCATGCGTTTTTATTTATATATAGAGAAAATTGCTTAGTCCATACAGACACAATTATTTTGTATAGAAGCGATTTAAACTGAATTTTACTCATGTTATTTTGTGTAAATATAAATGTTGATAAAATAAAACACGTTCAACTGAAACTGCTACTAAAGCAAAAAAAAAAAAAAATATATATTTGTTAAAAACAGCATACAACACAAAAGATGTGTTTTGTGTCGTATGCTGTTTTTAATAAAGTTATTTTAGTTTTTTAACTCTATAAATTAACATAAGTAATTAAAGTAAAATATGCTACATTTTGTGATGATTTTAAGAAAACCATGCTTCGTATTAAAAGTTTTTGTATTTAATTCAAGTAGTCGCACGCATTTTATAAGAATACCAAGTGTTTGGTGTTATGAATTTCACAACATGTTTTACTTGCAATATGTTAACTTTTCACCACATTTTTAACTTGCTACATTTGTTATCATAGTTGAAAATTTATTAACTAGATATTTTTTATTGTATAATCTAATTTGTACAGTGGAACTACCCATAAATAAATGGAAATAGTTCGATTTTTTACCACAAGTTCTAGAAAATATTAGATCAATTTAAAAATTATTATATTAGACTAAAATAAGGGAGTAAAAATTATTATATTATTTTTATGTACGTGTTCTGGTAAATAAGCACGCATGAAAATATTTATTAATTTATATAAACAACTTTCACAAAATGTACTGTCCTTTAGAACAAAAATCAAAACAAATAAAAATCAAAACAAAAACAAAAAATCTGATGTGGGCAACGCATGACTTTCCTTATATAATGTAATGAATTTACTACTGTTACAGTAAAAAAAATAGGTTTTTCTTATAGTAGATACTAATATTCTTTCCAAGATATTGAATTTTCGACAATTAGTGGTCATTTTCATTGATTTAGCGTCATTTTTATCCATTTGGCGAGATTTTCGTTAATTTGGCAACATTTCAAAAAGTCGCCAAGTTGGCGACATTCCGCCAATTTTGTCGCCAAAATCTCGCCAAGCGTTATGGACGAAGAAATAAGTTATTCTTACAGCAGATAAATGATTATTGGCGTTCAAATACAAAAGTATTACTCAAAGTATCTTTTTTCATGAATGGAACAAGCTAGATCTACGAGAATGATGTCACCCAATTTATCGCATGGTATTACATATGAAAAGTGAACATGTTTCTCAATAAGAAATATATATATTTTTTATTTTATATGACTTTTTGATATTTTTTTTGAAAAATGTGCAATATCTCGAGAACGGTTCATGTTAGCGTTCTAAAATTTATGTCAATCGTTTTCTAATGAAAAATTACATAAGAAATGTCTATTTGCGTAACTTTATTAGTGGTTTTGATTTTTTGACGATTTTTTCAAATTTTCATTCGAAAATATAGGGGGGTTCTGAACATTCGATTGCGTATAAAAACAATAGGCTTCCAGTGTTTACGGATTGTGATTCTTGTACCAAATTTGGTGCGAATAGGTCCATTCGTTCGTCAGTTATCGTCTCCACAGACCCACTGACACACACACACACACACACACACACACACACACACACACACACACACTTTCACACACACACACACACACACACACACACAGACATCACCTCAAAAATGTTTGATTCGTGATCAGGGATGCTTGAAACGTGCTCTCCCGTCGAAAATTCGAATTCGAATTTTCGACACCCGTCACAATACTTTCCTTATACATTATGTATATAAGGAAAGTAATAAAAGTGCATAAAATAAAAGGGACAAAAGTATAGCCTGCAATTAAATTATGTGTCATAAACTAACATTCTGATTAAGAATTTTTTACATTTCAAAGCTGTTGTAAACTTCTAACGTTTCAGATTTGGTAACACAGAAAACATAAAAGCAGTACAATGTATTCTGAATTTTTGGAGTACTCTAAACATATATTATTTTTAAAATCGGAATGCATTCACAAGCAAATGATAAAATCAACAAATGTTTAAGTAATCGACAACTTTGTTTAGAATTTGGAGTAAGACCAATATAGATACTTATTGAAATTTTCCGATTACAATATTGTAAAATCACTCATTTTCTTTGAGAACAAGCAAACATATGCAGAAAGATAATGACATTAAATGCACACTTAGCTTACCGTGCATTTCATCTTGCACTGTACTTCTTCAACTGATAAGCAAATATAACTGTACTCAGTATGTTTTAGGTGGTTAGCACGTACCGTTCATTCACGATAAGTGCTCACTTTTTCGTAATCCAGTGCACATTGTCAAATTCACGTGAAAATGCACTTCAGAACGTGCAAATTAATTGCTTTATAATTTTCTACTTCACATTGCTTCGTATAACACAGATATCTTCTCGTGTCACCCCAATTCCCTACAGACATCTTGAAATGTTGAAATAAGTATCGAAGCCCCTCACATTACGTCATCCACTCAGTGAGCATGCATCAGTCACGCAGTTGGTAGCGCGTCGAGTATGTTTTCGATACATGCCCAAGGATGTAACGCATCATCAATATGCGCATGAGATTCTCACACTTTCTGTGATTGCAAGTGCGTCCGCGCCATGTGCTCTGCATCAGGAGATGCTAGTACCGGGGCATGACTAACTTAATTATTTTTACCTGGCTCTGCGCTTATGACAACATGGAAATTAAGAACGCGCGTATTTTGTTCTCGGGCTCTCAAGGACTGAATTTGTTAACTGCGACTGTCATCTTACTCCAACGACGTCACTAAATTTCCTTGGATGTTACTGGAACCTGTGTTCACAGCACAATTTAAAATGTTTGCGTAAGTTGTTTACATCTGAATATCGCCACTTTAAAATACACAAACTTTTTTAAATGTAATAATGCGTATGGTTTGGCATATCTACTCAAAGTTTACTTTTGGCCGTGACATCACGAATAACGAATCTTAAATCTCATTACGCCTCGCTGACAAACGTTTAATTAGTTACCCAGCTGAGTGCCCAGCGTTATATTAAAGAACCTTGCTATGCATGGCTGTCGTGCTCTGAATAAGTGCCTGAGCATGCCTGAGTACACCTCAGCACACTGCAGGAGGTCTTAGAAGACAACAATACAATATAAAGCCGATATTAGATATAAAAAATCATGAGTAATTACCACGCAAACAAGGACAGTGGAAATGATGAAAAAAAGATAGCTGAAGTTTCCAGTAAAAATTACATATTAGTTTAATCAATAGGGGCTGAGATCAATAGAAACATAAATTATAATTCTCTAGCTTAAATTATAACGTTCCAGAAGGCTATTCAAATGCTGAAATCAAATCTGCAATCAAGTCTTGGATAAGCGAATGTAAAATCCCGAAAAATTCCATTTTGGTAAGTACTTTAAAACACTAAATTACTCAAAAAGTAATTCATATTTTTATAAAAATCACCTCAGAGAGTCCTGGATCCTAAGTTGAAATATTCTTCTACCGAATTTCGTTACACGCTACACCGCGCACAGACAGACACGGACATTTCCTTTTATTATGATACAGATCAAACATTCACGTATTTCGTTTAGGAAGAACGCGAAAGAGTTCAAAAAAGCGTTACATGACATCGAAAACAATATTGCATCAATTACCTAACCGAAGTTTAAGATAACACAACATCGCCATGAAATCTGGGAATCTATCTATTCCACCACAGTTTCAAGGAAAACTAGAAATTTTGTTTCAAAAATCCTTAATCAATGATGTCTTTGTAAAGATATGGTAAAATATATACCAAAATACACTGAACACAGATATTAAATCAGTCGAATTACTTGTTATACGAGGTAAAATAATTTTTTTTGATTAAAATTTTTTTTCGCATCCACTAATAAAACTATCCCTCATAAAATCTCTAGACACACGATGACAACGAGACATACCCCTTCACAATAATATTACTTACTATAAAATCCTCTAACTAAGGCAATATTCAAGTTCAATTACTACAGGACCCCTAACAATTATTATACAAAATACACACCCTAACAAAATGTGTATATGAACACCTAACTAGTGGAGATGAGACAAAGGGGATGACTTTTATAGTGTTAGTATCTTTAATTTTCATGACAGAGTAAGAGGTTGAGAAGTAGATTTTTCGGAAAATTTTCAAATGAAAAGTTTTTACTTATTCTTAAATATTACATTTAAACTAGACTAATATGTCCAACAAATTTTAAAAGTATTTGTTCTCACATTAGAGCTACCGCCATATATACACAGGCTTCCAATAGTTAATCACGGGCGGTAAAATCAACAAAAATTGAAAAGTAAAGCTTTGATTAACTCAAAATTTTACATGAAGGAAGCAAATGTGTTTATGCATTAAGGACAATAAGAATTATGTACAAAGTTGAAAAACTATTTAATTTTCGTAAGTTATACGATGATGTCACATTTGGGTCATTGGGTCAATGGTGTTTAAAGCCAAACAAACCAAACAAAACTTACATTAGTGTGCTATGTGACCACTCCGATTTTTACAACGATTTTCCATGCTTTCAATGAAGTGATCAACCATCACAGATGCGAGCAATGTATATTCCTCCAATATGGCACTTTCCAACTCTGTAAGACTGGATAGAGAAGGTAAATGTGCAGAGATAGCACATCCAAGGGCATTCCAAAGGCTTTTAATGGGATTAAGGGCGGAGGCATACGCCGACCACTCCATACGAGAAATACCCTCACTTTCCAGGTATACGTCAACTATGTTAGCTCGATGGGGACGGGCTTTATCGTCCATAAGGAGGGAATTAGGACCAACTGTTGCAGCGTAGAGTCTTGCAATTGGGTCTAGGACTTCATCCCGATACCGCGTAGCCGTCATAGAACCGCTTATAAGCTTTTGCTTACGGGTGGGACAAAGTCAATGCCAAACGAAGAACCTCTCAAACAGACAGGTATGTGACATACCTTATCCCAAACAGTTCGATCCGCTTTTGCAGACATTGTCGTCCATGGACGCCAATGCCTGCGCAGGGGGATCGAACTATGAATATTTCATATCACTTTTATTTCAGACTGAGCTAAATTTTGCGTGAAAAAAATGGAGAAAGTTTTATACAACTAATCTCACAATCACTTGCTTACTTTCTGCATCCATTAAAATTAGGCTTCGTTGTAAAAACAATCAAAGTTTGATAATCATTTAAACTAAAAAATATTGTAATTGCGTTAGCACAGAATATAGATGCACAGAAAATAAGCAAACAAAAAAAATGTTAAGACGGATAAAACACTAAATATAAATTTAAAAGAACTTTTAAAATCACGATTTTTTCATTGAGAAAAAAATATGGATGCCATATTTTATTTTGAAGTGGGGTCACATGATCTCTTCATATAATATGGCTGTAATTATTATTTTAATTTTTATTTCATAAACTACCGAACATACTTTGCTCAGTTTTTTTATATATTTTTTATGGGATAATTTGAATTTTTCCTAAAATTTTCAAAACAATGTGAATTTAAAAAAAAATTGAAAAATTAGGTCCCATAGGGTTCAATGTATTTCACGTTTTCAACCCAAAACTAATCAATCAATCCAAAACTAATTGGGTGATATTATTCATTTACATTCCCATACGTTCCACAAACCGCCTGAACAATATACTAAAATTTAATTTTGATAAAATCATTTTTACGGCAGTTGTACGAACATACATACATACATACAGGCAGACAGACGGATAGAATGAACAAAGCCATAAACACTTTTCAACTATGTTGGAAAGTGTTAATAAAATGGTTATAAAAGGGTTTAAATTTAGAAATATATAAAAATATTCCATGTGCGAAATTTATACATATATATTGAAGTCAGCAACTGCAATTTAATATTTTCATTGAGTACTTGCGCTTTTGAAGAGTTAAAAGACAATTATATTTTATGTATAACAATAAAAAAAATAATTGTAAACCATAAATTTACAACAATGCGCAAAATAAATAACAAATTAAAATAAATAAAAATTGCTAGACTCTTTCTGAATAATAAATAACTTACTGTTTTTTTACAGGTGTAACGGATAAATTATTAAATATATAACTTTCATATGCTTACTTTATTTAAGGAAAGATTAAAAATTTTTATTCTCATAAGCAGCAGTTTTATTTGTGATATAAAACTTTTATATGAAAAGAAATTGCTTATAATTTAAAAATAAAGTATTAAATATTATATTAACTGTGCTTAAGAAATGTCTGTTGATCAGGGTTGGAAAAAAAATGGATAAACGAAATTCATGATTTAAACAAAAAAAAAAAACATTGTTTATACCAATGGGGTTTTAATCAGCAAAACCTGCTGCTGCTAATTGAAAGGAGAATCTGAAAGACTCCTGTTTACGCCCTATAGTACATAAATTAACCCAGCAAGAGCCTTGAATCTACCACATTATTGAATGACTACTATTCTCTACTATTACTATTAAGAAATTAATAGTAATAATAAAAAGAAAAACAAATTGTTCAGTTTATTAAGGGCATAAGAAATATATAAAAATACTTATATTTCAAATTTAAAAAATAATAATTCCTATACATAATATTAAAAATTGTTTAAAAAATATCTGTTGATGATTGAGTGGGTTGTTGTTGAGACCCAAACCGTCCAACCTACCAGAAAGGTGTAAGGTAACCGTTTGGGCGGCCGGGAAGTGCCACCCAATTTAGACCGGAACCCAGTGGGGGAGACATCCACAGGGACCGCACCCTACTTCCCCTACCACCAACCTCTCGGAAGGACTTACAGACCCACATGTTTAACGTGATCGTACTCCGCGTGAACACGGCGGCAGCTGTGGCAGCGTGCAAATCTAGCGCTCAAACCGCCGGGCTACAGCGCCCGAAATGTGCCAACAGCACGCGGTGTTCCCAGGTGGCCACCCATCCAAGTACTAACCGCGCCCGATGCTGCTTGACTTCGGTGATCTAACGAAAACCGGTGTTTCCAGCACGGTAGGGCCGTTGGCTCATGATTGAATGGGTGAAGATTATAAGATAAAAGGCACAATTTGGTGAACAATATATTAAGCATATATTTAAAGCTGTTAAAGTATTTCCCTTTAGCCGAATCACTTGGAAAAATATTCCATATTTAATACATTTTTATAAATTTTGCGGCATTGTTTTCTGAAAGATTCTGCTTCCAAAAATATTACCTGCTGTTTTATCAGAATAAGTAAAATGTCATTTATACCGTTTTTGTCTATCCCTTTTCTTGAAAATAAATCATTATTCCTTCTCCTCTTAAAAATTAGAAAACTAAATAATCAAAAACGTTTTTCAAAGTTACCTACATTTAAAAAAATACTGTGAAAAAAATATTACATTTCTTTTTCGAATAAATTAGGGAGAAGAAAAAAGGATTAAATTTTTTCCGAAAAATATAGCTGAAAATTTTCCGATTCAAATAGACAATACAATTAAGTGCATTTCCGGGAAATTTTTCCACTGAAAATTTTCCGACCCATATCTATATAAGAGGTATAACAAGGCAACTTCATGTCGTTGTTAGTAGATTATTGTACGCGTCTGAGTATAATACAGAATCCTTTCCACCCATTGGTACGGCATCTCCATTAACTTACCATTCAGTCATTGAGTCTCGCCATTCATATTGAGAGAGACTACAGAGCCGATAAGTAATTAACATATTATGGCATTCTATCATCCAGACTTTAGAGACACACCTAATCCGAATGGATTGTCAATTGTTAAACATAGACTATTATGGATAACAGTATTTATGGTAATTTGGTCAATGCAGATGTGCCTAATATTTTGGATTATGTGACAGTTTCTTTGAGTATTCAGTGATAAACTGCTGACTATTTGATTATTGTTAATTTTGTGTCCCTTGAGCTTAAAAAACCAATAGTAAATAAGCTAGATTTTCTTTGCAGTAGTTGTTTACAATGCAAACTTTTCTACATATTTTCCAACAATGAAGTATTTTTCAATTATATTAAATTTAGTATTCACTTCAGAAGACTGCAATTTGTTAGTTCTGACACTGTCCCCAAGCGATGAGTTGAATTTTTGTCCTCTAATTACATCAGCAAAAAACATACATAATAATAAAAAAATGGTGAAACTTAAACTACGATTTGTACATGAAAAACGGAAAAAAAACCTGTAATGATTTTAGTATTACTTTCCTTATATACATAATGTATAAGGAAAGTATTGTGACTGGGTTGAAAATTCGAATTCGAGTTTTCGACATGAGAGCACGTTTCAAGCATCCCTGATCACGAATCAAACATTTTGAGGTGATGTCTGTGTGTGTGTTTGTGTGAAAGTATGTGTGTGTGTGTGTGTGTGTCAGTGAGTCTGTGGAGACGATATCTCATGAACAAATGGGGCGATTCGAATGAAATTTGGTACAGAATATACAATCAGTGAATACTGGAAGTCTATTGTTTTTAAACGCAATCGAATGTTCTGAACCCCGCTAAATTGTCGAGTAAAATTTTGAAAAAATCATCAAAAAGTCAAAACCTTTAATAAAGTTAAGCAAATAGACATTTCTTATGTAATTTTAGAAGTAAACTTTAGAACGCTAGCATGAACCGTTCTCGAGATATTGCACATTTTTCAAATAAATTTATAAAAAAATCTCATTAATTAAAAAAAATACATTAACTGCTGAGAAACATGTTCACTTTTCATACTTAATATCATGCGATAAATTTGGTGACATCATTCTCGTGGATTTAGCTCGTTCCATTCATTAAAAATGATGCTTTGTGTAAAACATTTGTATTTGAACATCAATTGTCTGTTATAAGAATAACTTAGTTCTCCGTCCATAACGCTTGGCGAGATTTTGGCGCCGAATTTGGTGGAATGTCGCCAACTTGGAGACTTTTTTAAATGTTGCCAAATTAACGAAAATCTCGGCAAATGGACAAAAATGAAGCTAAATCGATAAAAATGACGACTAATTAACGAAAATTCAATATCTTGGAAATAATATACTTATCTACTATAAGAATAACCTATTTTTTTGCTGTTAAAGTAGTAAAGTCATTGCATTACATAAGGAAAGTCATGTGCTGCCCACATCAGATTTTTTTATATAGTGATGCTAGATGGAAGCATTGAAATATACTTCGAATGCTTTTGTTGTTTACCACACGAACAGTCGAGGATTAAAGTCTGACCATGTAGCTGAAAGGTGTAATGTAGCTAGCTAATCCTAGCTATGGCTTGTTAATATATTCTGATTCTTGAGTTTCTTGCTTCAAATCCAGAAGAAGGCTGTAACTCCTTATTTATAAAAGTTTTAACGATATTATTTATCTTGAGAAATTTCTGATATGTGTTTGCTCCTGAAAATCAGTTACTTTATGTTGATGTCCGAAAAATCGTCTTTTTCATCCATTAGATGGTGACAGCAGTGATTTTAAGTCAGAAGAACACTACTTATTTTACACACATTTATTCCTAATATGTCTGAAGTTTTAGACCTTTTCTATTAACAACTAAAAGACAAACTCAATATTGTGACTAGTTTTTATGAAGATATTCCTGACACCTGTATTCAATTATCTTATGTAATAAAGAAGATTTTGCATGTGTTTGTACACCCCCATATCAAATTATGGAGATATAAGTAATATTATAATATTAAAGGAAAAATATTTGATTACACGTCCGCCTCAACCAGTGAAAAATGTATGCAAATACTAGCAGAATACCCGTTCTTCTTATAGAGTATATAATATAAAGAAACTTTTAATTCACAATCATGTGCAAATTATGTTAAAATATTAAATTAATTGCTCCTAAAGAGAAGTTTAAGAATATCTGTTCTCACTATGCAAAATTATCTTCACGGGCAGATCTGAAGAATAAAACATCCAGGCCCCTTTTGAAAGCAAATATACAAAAAATATGAAATTGAATCAATATATACAAAATAAAAGCGCTAAAATTGTATGGGATCTGTACTACTTATATACTCGAATATTAGAAGATATAACATGTATTAGTAGATTACATGTATAAATTGAAAATATCCGTAAACCCGTAATTGATTCCAATATATGCCAGAATAAAAGCACTAAAATTATATGGGAATACATAGTCTATATATATATATATATATATATATATATATATATATATATATATATATATATATATATATATATATATATAATTCCCATACTACTTATATTGTCGCAGATTAGAAAATATGCCTGTGTATTAGTAGACGCTTACCCGCATTACAACATGAGTCTCAAAAGTCTTTGCCAAAGTAAAACAAGATGACGTAATGAATTGGAAATATCAATAATCCCCGTAATCTTTGTACTAGAAGGTCTTAATTGATTCCAATACATGCAAATATATATCAAGATATATGAAATATACCTGTACTACTGATATTCTCATAGATTAGATATACCCGTGCATTTGTAGAAAATTACTCGTACAACGTACTATATATGAGTTTCAACAATTTTTGCCATAATAAAACAATGGCATATTAACTTCAAAATATCAATAATCACTGAATCAACAGTCCCCGAAATTATCAATAATAATAATGTTTAAACCAGAGGACCGTAATTGATATTATCCAGTCAAAACTGCAATGTCAATGAAATTAATTAACACTTTACAACAAAGTTGAAAAGTGTTTATGACTTTGTTCATTCTGTCTGTCTGTCTGTCTGTCTGTCCGTTAGCACGATAACTGCCGTAAAAATGACTTAATCAAAATGAAATTCTAGTATGTTGTTCAGACGGGCTGTAGGACCTATGGGAATATAAATAAATAGTATCACCCAATTAGTTTTGGATTGAACCCGGGTTGAAAAAATGAAATACATTGAACCCAATGGGACCAAATTTTTCAAACATTTTTTAAACGGATTTAAATTTCACAAATTGCTTCGAAAATTTTAGGTAATATTCAAATTGTTCCATAAAATATATAAAAAAAATTCAGCGAAATATATTCAGTAGTTTTTTAAATAAAAATTAAAATAATAGTTACACCTCTTACATGAAGCGATCACGTGACCATGATATGAAACGATCACGTGACCAATTTCAAAATATAATACGGCATCCATCTTGTCTCAAAATCGTCATTTTTAAAGTTCTTTTTAATTCATATTGAGTATTCGTCGTAATTGTAATTCGTCGTCATTTTTAAAGTTCTTTTTAATTCATATTGAGTATTCGTCGTAACACCTCTTTATTTTCGCTTAAATTCTGTGCATCTACATACTGAAACAACGCGAGAAGTTTTAAAATATTACCGAGGAATGTATTACACATTTTAGACATGTTTAAATAAAATTGCATTGAACTTGGAAAGTGTTTCTTAATCAATGCTTTAAGCATTAATTAAGTAATTTAAGCAATGTTGATCTGTTCTTCATCAATAAGCAGTCGTGCGAGAAAGCAAACATAATTTTAATTCTCGTCTTTCCGCAATTTGCTGCAGGGCGATAAAACGTGCACTAGAATATCCCCTGTATTCAAGCGTATTCAACCTCATTCAACCTCATTGTATTCAAACTTATTGTATTCAACTTCATTGTATTCAACCTCATTGTATTCAACCTCATTGCCGGATAATATTATCAAAATTCACCACTTGGCTTATGACAAATTTAAGTTATAAGCGTGTATTAAAATTTACCCTTTTATACATTTAATTTGAGTAGTTTAGACTGCCCACATCATACAAACTCAAATACTACTCCTATTTGAATTCAGGCATCAAAATTAACAAATGACATCTTGCTACCGCAAGTATCCGAATGCAAACATGATATGGTAATTACGAAACAGCTTTGTTTGATAGCTTTGGCAGCCTCAAACCTATTCTAGAAAGACAAATGAACGTGCCATGCAAGTAGTATCTATATTCTAACTGTAGCGTATAATATGACAAGCTACCGTGTTTGTATTTTGCATGAATAATAGAGATTTAATAGAAAATCCATGCAATGTATTATGCAAAGTATCTGTTGTGAAAAAACATTAAATTAGTGGTTCACTTTTTAAATAATTTTTGTGGATTAAAACATTAATCTTAATTAAAGTGGTCGTGTTAAGTGGTAACATTTGTACATTGCTATCATGGCCGCAAAACCTACCATTATTTCTTTACACGAGTTCCTTAACATAAACATTAAATCAAAGCACTACACATTTAAATACGCATTTTAACTTTTAAAATAAATTATCATTTTTTCACACCTCATATTATTATGATTAAAATTACATGAATTTTTAAACAAACGTTTAAGGAGGATAAAAGCATCTTGTGGGACTAGATCTTTTGAATCTTATTCCGAAGATCAAAATGTGATCCAACATACATGAAGACTGACACATACCTCTGTATTTCCGGTCTATAGCTCAGCATGACTGCCACTTTTTCCGATTCTTTTTCTGACATTTGGAGAAAGACTTCGTCTTTTTCTATAACATTCTTAATACTCAAATGAATAACGACTCTCTCTGAACAACACTCCTTGAAATCACGATTCTCTCTCTTCAACTCTTGAATAATCATTCAATTATATTCGATGACTTTCCTCCTTGCATCCACATCATTTGACCCGGTGTTGAGATACGCCATCCTCGCCCTCATTGGATGCTCCTCAGTGCGATGTCGTATCTGTGCATCATTGGCTCTTTCAGTTTTCAATGAAGCTTGGTTTAAGTCTTGGCCCTAGAATGTTTTGTCCCAACCCCACATGCAATTTCTGTGACGTGTATTTATTAGGGCCATAACTTTCCAGGCCAAGACTGTCATAAAACGGCTACTAAAAGTCTGCGCTTTGCTTCGTCATAAACATCAAAATATGCATATGGTGCCTCCTGGTCTCACAGTATCTTACTTCAAACTTTTTACTTTATCTATATAAATAAAATTGAAAACCTGTCTGTATGTGTTTGTTTGTTTGTATCATCATAACGAGAGAACGGATATAAACCAAATTCCGTGAAATTGTGTAGGTAGACTTGGAATAACTCCACTTAAAATTAAGTCCATGTTTCCAGTTTCTAGGACCTGAGGTTACCGATATATTTATAAAGAGCAAACCTAACATAGAAATAGCATTATGCAGACGATATATTTTCTGCAAATTTATTTAAAAGAAAATGTATCATGTTGCTAAGCAACGTAATTAAACCCAATGAATTTATACACCTACCGATTTTTGTTAAATCTTTACCAATTTCAGTAATAAAGATATGGATATAAAAATAATTTTGATCGGAATTGCTTTTTGGCTGCATTTTATCAATTACAGCCTTCGGGTTAAAATAATAAGGAGGCTTATTGCTATTTCCATATTCTTACGTCATCCGCTGCAATTTGGTAAAGATTTTTCCAACTCATGTACTGTGTTTAGCTAAGTGTTGAAACAGAATAACAGTAATATGGGGTATACAGGGTTCCCCAAGAAAAGTGAAATGCGCTTTAATTCTTTACCTGTTGGAGATAAGTGGGCAATGTAAATTGCAAAAATGTTGAAAGTAACGTAGGAAATAAGTCTACGTTAATGACATAGTCCTCCCATTAATTTTCAAAAAGTTACACTTTTTAAATGACCTCCTTAGACAAATTTGGTCAATCAGAATTTTTTTTCATTTTTAATGCAAAAAGATTATTAAAAAAACCGCATATCTGTATCTTTAAAATTGAGCGAGTGAAAATTAAAGATTGTAAATGGGGACCCTATATCAAATTAGAAATGTAAATTTGTGACATATCATATTATGACATATCAGATTATGACATATCATATTACTGCTTTATATAATCTCTCTCTGTGTAATGCTTTATTTAGATGCATTTGCGATAAAAAAAATTTGACAGTTATTAACGTATTTTTAATCTAAACAATTTTCATCGTTTGTTTGTCTCATTATCACGGGCTGTACCGAATTTGATGAAATTTTCAGGGTGGCTTGGCTTAAAATTTAGTACATGTTTAGTCAATAAAATCCAGCCCCACTTAAAATTTAGTCCATGTTTCAAGTTTGTAGGACCAGGTGTTCATGATATATTGATAAAAACGCACAATTAAACCTTCCACTGAGATAGATTTGTGCAGATAGTATTTGAATTTTATTATATTGAGCAGTTTAAGGACTTGAAAAAAATCAGTTTTAGATTAAAACATATATTGAATTTAATATTGAATTTTCCTTTGATTTCAGTAAAAGAATAACCTAACAATTGACAGATCGATGTAATACTTGATGTCGGCAACTGTGGATCATAGAAGGTACATGTAACCGTCGTAAAGACTCAGGATGCCCCAGCTAGACAACTGCTCGAGATGATCGTGTCATAAGAAAAGGAGCCACGCCCATACCATTCGCGTCGCTATCAACCATTCGTAAGCATTTACCATCCTCCATGTATCCTGTCTCATGGGATACTATTCACAGATGACAAGGCGATATTAAGTTGTTGTTGTTGTTGAGACCCAGACCGTCCGACCTACCAGAAAGGTGTAAGGTAACAGTTTGGACGGCCGGGAAGTGCCACCCAATTTTGACCGGAACCCAGTGGGGGAGGCATCCACAGGGACCGTACCCTCCTTCCCCTACCACCAACCTCTCGGAAGGACTTACGGACCCACATGTTTAACGTGATCGTACTCCGCGTGAACACGGCGGCAGTTTTGGCAGTGGCTGGAATCGAACCCGGGCCTACCGAGTGCAACTCCAGCTCGCTAACCAATGGGCTACCGCGCCCAAGGCGATATTAAGTTTCGAAGTTCGTTCAGTCACCTTCCACTGACCTCTCAACATAGGCAGAGCCGTCTGGATTGGCATCAAGCTCGGCCAGCTGTAGATCCGATCGTAGGCATGTTGTCCGATTGCAGACATATTGTCCTCGGTCCGATTGTAAGCCTGTTGTCTTTAGCAACAAAACCCGCTTCTCCTTCGGTTCTGATGGCCACAGCATACATGTGTGGAAGAACACTGGTCAGCGTTCCGATGCTGTATTTCTGGGGGAGCGGCATAGGATCATCACACGTGGTTTGACAATCTAAGGAACCATCTTGTCCAGAGGAGACAGCCGATCTCCTCTGGTTGTCCTACTAGCCAATCTAACGAATCGCCTGTATATCGACGATATTTTTCAGTCGATTGTTCTGTTCTGCATATACTGTCAAGCCGTCCAGATTCCATTTGCGAACAATACAACGCTTGGCAACATACTGCACGACATTCTCAACAATGTCTTCGAAGATTTAATACCCATATATGGCCATCCAGGTTCCCAGACCTATCACAAATAAAACATGTAGCTTAATTTTTTATGGGTGCATATATTTTTTTGGAACAGAGTGTATTATTCAATTCTATAATATAAAATTTTAATAAATTTCCCCCGGTCGTCAAAACTTTTGGGGAAGTGGGGCGGCCTCGGTAGTATAAGTTTAAACCAACTGTAAATAATAAGTAAAAATTAATCGAAACGACGGAAAACCTGGATTCTTCCTACTACAAAGTGTTTCGTCTTCTTTTTTTTTCTTATGTATATCTACTGAACAATTTTTTCGAGATACATATAGCATTTAAATTGATTTAGTAATTTTTAAGTTAATTAAGAAAGTACTTAAATTTGTTGACGGAGAGTGCTCAAAGAGCATAACTTTGGTTTAAAAATTTATTTATAATGCTAAATCCAGTGACAAGTGTTCCAAGTGAAAAGTAGTCCAAGTAATTTTTTTATATCTAAGTTTTATGTGTTTAATAAAACTTACTCAACCTAATTTCGGAGTTCATATTCAAAACTGAGTTCTGCTTCTTATTTACTAACGGATTTCTTTTTTACTAACGGATTTCTTTTGTTGTATCAGCAGTTCGGCTCATTTTGTGAAACTGGTACATTTAAAGGTAAGAGATTTCGATTTAATTAGATCGAGTGAGGCTTCACAGCACGCTTTTCCACCCAAAGGTCGGCTTTTTTACAATTTAAAAGTATAGACTCCATTTAATTCAACTCTTTTATGAAACACATCTGCTACAGTTTTGGTGTTTGTGAGGAAATACAGTTAAGTCATATTTGGCTGTCATTTTTAATTCAGATTACTATCCAATTCCCATTGTTATTCAATTTGCTAGTAAATATATTTTTGTATTATTTACCAAAACATTGGTTCTGCAAGTTTTACTGAATTTTACCATTTTTGAAATTTGGATAATGGCTTCAGATTTTCCTGCATTTTAAAACGCAAAACGTTTATCCTACAAATTTAGGCATTTCACTAGTTTGGTCATATATTATTACTTTTCTTGTATACATAATGTATAAGGAAAGTATTGTGACGGGGTCGAAAATTCGAATTTGAGTTTTCGACGGGAGCACGTTTCAAACATCCCTGATCACGAATCAAACGTTTTTGAAGTGATGTATGTGTGTGTGTGTGTGTGTGTGTGTGTGAAAGTATGTGAGTGTGTGTGTGAAAGTATGTGTGTGTGTGCGTGTGAAAGTATGTGAGTGTCCGTGTGAAAGTATGTGTGTGTGTGAAAGTATGTGAGTGTGTGTGTGAAAGTATGTGTGTGTGAGTGTGTGTGTGTGTGAGTGTCAGCGAGCCTGTTGAGACGATAACTGACGAACGAATAGACCGATTCGAACGACATTTGGTACAAAAATCACAATCCATAAACACTGGAAGCCTATTGTTTTTAAACGTAATCGAATGTTCAGAACCCCCCTAAATTTTCGAGTGAAATTTTGAAAAAAATCGTCAAAAAATCAAAACCGCTAATAAAGTTACGCAAATAGACATTTCTTATGTAATTTTTCATTAGGAAATGATTAACATACATTTTAGAACGCTAAGATGAACCGTTGTCGAGATATTGCAAATTAAAAAAAAACTATCAAAAAGTCATAAAATAAAAAAATATATATTTCCTATTGAGAAACATGTTCACTTTTCATTAGTAATACTATACGATAAATTGGGTGACATCATTCTCGTGGATCTAACTCGTTCCATTCATAGGAAAAGATTCTTTGAGTAATACTTTTGTATTTGAACGCCAATAGTCATTTATCTGCTATAAGAATAACTTGTTTTTCCGCCAGTAAAGCTTGGCGAGATTTTGACGACGAATTTGACGGAATGTCGTCAACTTGGCGATTTTTTGAAATGCTGTCAAATTAACGAAAATCTCGCCAAATCGATTAAAATAACGCTAAATCAATGAAAATGACGACTAATTGTCGAAAATTCAATATCTTGGAATGAATATAAGTATCTACTATAAGAAAAACTATTTTTTTACTGTAAAAGTAGTAAATTCATTGCATTATATAACGAAAGTCATATGTTGCCCACATCAGATTATTTTCTAATTGCGCTAGATCAAACTTATTACCTTGAGCTAAGGAAGGCCACCCATTGGCAGATGCGTCTTACGCATGCACATGCTGTCACAATTCTGCAATTGTGTTGTCACAATTGTCTTGCACATGCAAATATTGTCACAGAGTCAGTTCAAAAACTCTTTAGTGTCTATTACATACAATGCACTCTGCAACTATACTGCAGCGTCGACAGTTACTGCAATAAAGCTCTTGCAAGCTTAGACGTTATAACTTTACATGCACTGTATAATGTATAGGGAAAATATTGTGACGGGGTTTGAAAAATTGAATTCGAGATCTTATCAGAAAAGCACGTTTCACGTACTTCTGAACTCGAATCGAACGTTTTTGAGGTGATGTCTGTGTGTATGTGTGTGGGTTAGTGTGTCTGTCCGTGGGAGTGTGGATGCGATATCTCACGAACACGTGGAGAGTTTCGAACGTAAGTTAGTAAGATTATTACAACTCGTGGATACTAGAAGCCTATTGTTTTTAAACGCAGTTAAACGTTCAGTATGCCCCCAAATTTTCCAATAAATGTTTGATAAAATCAAAAAAATCGGAACATTCAGTAATGTTAAATAAATAATCATTATATGCGTCATTTGTTATTCTTAAAGGAATGACACAAACTTTGAACCAAAAGAATGAACTCTAGCTCGATTATCAGTTTCTTAAATAATTGTATCTGAAGAATTAAATAAAAATGAACAGTAGTAAGTGTCATAAAATATGTAACACTTGACGACAAATTTACCTACAGATTTGGCGATATATCACCAACTCAGCGACTTTTGCAATGTAGTGCCAAACTGGCGAATGTGTCGCATATTTAGCACTATATTTATGCAAATGACGCCAAATTAATAATTAACAATTTAGTATAATGTAGTATATTACTTAGCAAATGGAAATATTGCTAATACTTGATAAGTTATATTTGCGCAAAATATAGGTTTATTTGGTACTTCAAAATCATTCTACATGTTGTCATCAAGGGAAGCGCCCAATATCAGTATACTTTTCAACGTTAAAATCATTATCCCGTGGATCTTGTACATCATTATTTTGCATTGAAATTTAAGTTAAGTGCTTGCATTATGTAGGATAAGCCATGATTTTGCACATTTAAAATAAGAAGCGGGTTGGTAATCTAGTATGGAATCTAGTTGGTAATCTGTTGGTATTCTAGTATGATTACTCAACTGAATTTCTAATTAATTGTGAATATTTTACTATTTACCAAATGTAATGTTCAATGAAGATTGAAAGGAAGATTGAAAATGTCTCCTCACTGGTTATTCCTTCAATTATGCGTTATATTATTGAAGAGAAAACATTTTGAAATGTTAAAATTACTTTAAAATTCCGAAAAAAAAAGATTATTTATATAAACCTAAACATATCCAAACACATTACAGTTTCTTCCTCTGCGATCCTAAAATGTCAAAAATACCTTTCGAAAAACTCTTCCATCTGAAGAAGTTTTTAAATTTAATGTTAAATCCCAAGCTCTTTCTAACAACTTGGAAAAACTACTCCAAGATTTTTCCTCCTTATTGACTCTTTTTTCTATTTTTCTTGCGCAGTTCTTATCTATGGGGTGGAACCACTCTCCTAAGTGACTTCGCCGTGGTCACGTGGTAAAGCCTCGGCATATGCGTCAAAAGAATTGCAGTAATGAGGCCTGGAATATCACTCGTTCAAATGTACTAGTCACCCTAGGGGCCGGGCAAAAATAAATATAAATAAAATATTGTATGTTATAAGTTTTTGGAAATTAAAAATATAGTGCACATTTTTTGGATCTTAATTTATTATAAGAAATAAAGAATGTGATGATATTTTTAGCATTTAGAAACTTCACGTGGGCAATAGATGACTTCCCCTTCAATGGGCAATCAATGTATTTCTGATAAACGAGTATCTGTCAAAGAAAAACATTTTAGGCAGCAGCAGCACATAGAGGTCGAATAAGTTAAGCAATCAGTTAATAATCATTTATTCAGTTAATAATCAATTATTAAGCAATCAGACAATAAAGAACATTTATAGAGTCCACTTCAACCATAAGATCTTGCAATTCCTCCCCAATAGTTCAATTGGGACAGAGTCGGATGGCTAGTACAAAGAACTCACTGTTCCAACACTTCTGGGACAACAAGGTTGATCAAAATGACGCCTGGACAAATTAATCCTGCAGGTTTGTACAATGATATTGGGGATCTGAAAGTAATCCTAGTAAATCTAGCTGATATTCAGTGGATTTTAGAATATCGAGCGCCTTTTTTTAACGGCGTCAGAACAAATTAACACTGCAGGTTGGTGCAATGATGTCGGGCATCTGAAAGTAGCCATAGGACAACTAGGCACGGAATCCGGGGAATCTGAGATATTGAGCGCAGATTTCAAATAGGGAAACCATCGACCATAGAAATAGGATCAAACGTCTTATCTGAAGTAAACATAGCAGGAGGTGGTCAGTGAGATTGGAAATTGCACATACATTTGACATTAGAAGAAAGAGAATGCAGATTCCACTTCGACGATAAGAGCTTTCAATTCCGTCTCAGTAGCTCAATTGGGAGAGCACCGGTTGGCCCGTTCATCTGCGGTTTAAGACCACACTGGCTCAGAAAGGTTTTTACTTTCCTTATATGCATAATGTATAAGGAAAGTATTGTGACGGGGTCGAAAATTCGAATTCGAGTTTTCGACGGGACATCACGTTTAAAGCATCACTGATCACGAATCAAACATTTTTGAAGTGATGTCTGTGTGTGTGTGTATGTATGTGTGTGTGTGTGTGTGTGTCAGTGAGTCTGTGGAGACGATAACTGACGAACAAATGGACCGATTCGAACCAAATTTGGTACAAAAATCACAATCCGTAAACACTGGAAGCCTATTGTTTTTATACGCAATCGAATGTACAGAACTCCCCTAAATTTTCGAATGAAATTTTGAAAAAATCGTCAAAAAATCGAAACCGCTAATAAAGTTACGCAAATAGACATTTCTTATGTAATTTTTCATTAGAAAACGATTGACATAAATTTTAGAACGCTAACATGAACCGTTCTCGAGATATTGCGCATTTTTCAAAAAAATTAGTAAAAAGTCAGATAAAATGAAAAAAAATATTTCCTATTGAGAAACATGTTCACTTTGCTTATGTAATACCATGCGATAAATTGGGTGACATTATTCTCGTGGATCTAGCTCGTTCTATTCATGACAAAAGATACTTTGAGCAATAGTTTTGTATTTGAACGCCAATAGTCATTTATCTGCTGTAAGAACAACTTATTTCTCCGTCCATAGCGCTTGGCGAGATTTTGGCGACGAATTTAGCGGAATGTCGCCAATTTGGCGAGTTTTTGAAATGTTACCAAATTAACGAAAATCTCGTCAAATGGATAAAAATGACGCCAAATCAATGAATTTGACGACTCATTGTCGAAAATTCAATATCTTGGAAAGAATATTAGTATCTACTGTAAGAAAAACCTATTTTTAATGTAAAAGTAGTAAATTCATTACATTATATAAGGAAAGTCATATGTTGCCCACATCAGATTTTTTCAATTGTTTTCGTCAAAATAAATGAAACAGAGCAGCATTAGAAGCACATGAAAGAGCGCATATGTCAAAAAATATTTGTATCACATGGTCCAGGAAAGCAACCAACTCGCCGGGTTATTTTCCACTATAGTTATGATAGTGCATATGATGCACCCTGAATGCCTATGCATGAATATATAATTTTTACTTCCATATACATAATGTATATGGAAAGTACTGCGACGGGGTCGAAAATTTGAATTCGAATTTTCGACGGGAGAGCACGTTTCAAGCATCCCTGATCACGAATCGAACATTTTTGAAGTGATGTCTGTGTGTGTGTGTGTGTGTGAAAATATGTGTGTGTGTGAAAGTATGTGTGCGTATGTGTGTCAGTGCGTCTGTGGAGACGAGATCTCACGAACGAATGTACCGATTCGAATAAAATCTGGTACAAAAATCACAATCCGTGAATGCTGGAAGTCTATTGCTTTAAAACATAATTGAATGTTCAGAACCCCGTCTAAATTTTCGAGTGAAATTTTGAAAAAATCATCAAGAAATCAAAACCTTTAATAAAGTTTCGCCAATAGACATTTTCTTATGTAATTTTTCCTTAGAAAACGATTGACATAAAGTTTAGAACGCTAACATGAACCGTTCTCAAGATATTGCTCATTTTTTAAATAAATTTATCAAAAAATCCCATAAATTAAATAGATATATTAACTGTTATGAAACATGTTCACTTTTCATATGTAATATTATGCGATAAATGTAGTGACATCATTCTCGTGGATCTAACTCGCTCCATTCACGATAAAAGATACTTTGAGTAATACTTTTGTATTTGAACGCCAATAGTCATTTATCTGCTGTAAGAATAACGTATTTCTCCGTCCATAACGCTTGGCGATATTTAGGCGACGAATTGGGCGGGATGTCGCCAACTTGGCGACTTTTTTAAATGTTGCCAAATTAACGAAATTCTCGCTAAATGGATAAAAAGGACGCTAAATCAATGAAAATGACAACTAATTGAAGAACATTCAATATCTTGGAAATAACATAAGTATCTACTATAAGGAAAACATTTTTTTAACTATAAAAGTATTAAATTCATTGCACTACATAAGGAAAGTCATGTGCTGTCCACATCAGGTTTTTTAATTGTGGTTATGCTTCTTATTACATTCTTGATGCGATAAAACATATATTATATCAGGCAGAAAAGCATATGATACAATTTACACAGTAAACAGAATTACATATTATACCATATCCGTTCATATTTACATATACATGATTATGATACATATGTCTTAATAAATAAAACTGTTCTGAATCATTGCTAATTAATTAGTAACTATAACACAACAATATATAAGTGAAATCTTACCAGAGTTATAGTAAATTAACATCGTCTATAGTTACAATAATGGCATAAGGTAGAAAAAAATATTCCAATAGAATTGTATTGCAATATTGCAACATTCAAGTACACTTGGGACAGTAGGACTATGAGCAAAGAATTGATAATATTAACATAATTATCTTAACACATTAAAACTAGTTTTATGTTAACTCTTGGCGTAAGTTAAGTGTACAGAAAAACAATGTGATTTCAAGTGTATCTAGCCAGCTCTGTGACTGTGACATCTAAGGCAAGCATTTCCTCGTGCCGGTATGCGGGTTCGAGTCCCACCTGTGGACATGGATGTTATAGTGTTCATTAAGGGCGTAGTGTGTTCGGTCCCTTATGATGCGCCGGGGCATATAAAAGCAAAGTGGTTTACGATCCGGCCGCTCAAAATGGACGAATGATTGGACAATGGAATAAATAAGTGTATTTGAACAAAATAGCAAACTAAACTATTCAAAATGAAATACTATAATTAGGTTATTACAATAAAAAGGCTGTATAAGAACTATTACTGTAAAAAGAAAATTATTGGATTAAAAATATCTCGGCAAGAATCAACTTAGTTTTCAGAATAGTGAATTTGGTTAAAACTAGTATACGGTACTACTTGTACGGCGCAATTTATATTTTTGCAAGCCAAGAAAGATCGTTCTATGCTAACTTTGCTTGTATGCTCAGCTTAATAATCTATTCAATGACAACAACAGCGGTTATGTTTATGTGGTCGAAAAATTATTTCTGGAAACTAATAAAATTAAGTAGGTAGCAAATATGTAGCAAGGACAGTATTAAATGCGTTGAGCTGGATATATGTTTAGCTCAACGCTATAACGCCCGTTGACCATGCTTTGACCCTGATATCAAACTGTCAATGCAAAATTATAAGTTTTCTTACAGTCTCTAAATATGCACATCATAGATTATAATTACTATATATTATCTATACTATATATAAATCAACAACAAAGATATATTGATACATACCAATGATGTTCTTAAAGAATTGTTTGTTCTCATGTTTGTTCATGTTTATTTTTAATTGTTGTATCATGTTTGTTCTTAGAGGATTTTACTGGCTGTCATATTTCCAGTTTTGCTATTTATTGAGTTTTGATTATTTTAGAAGAAAGAACTCAAATTAAATTTATAAATATCTGAATTCAAAATAGTACCTAAAAATCTAATCAATAGTCTCTCATGTAATAAAATGCTCACAGAATTCGTAATGTGGTTACATTTGGAAATACTTTTCAAATTCGCATATCTCTCAAACATAAAATACGACATATCTGTTCTAAATCAAAAAGTCACGCACGTGAACAGCTTCCAAAAAAGAACATGAAGTTTTTTAAACCAAGTTTTCCGGTAGCTTTTCCTTAAACAAATATTCGACAGAGCATATTCAATGGCGATTGTGAGGTTAAAGGTACAGTGAATTTAAATATTTTCGAAGTTTAATGCTGGGCTGTCACGTTCTACATAATGCATGTCATTTTCTTTTGTTCCTGTGAGAGCATTTCGCATTTGTAACTGTTTCATAAATATGCTCTATGGTATTT
>OX578144.1:122640450-122902950 GCA_951213105.1 Amaurobius ferox | reverse complement strand
TGACAGATTTAATTGCTATAAAATTCTGGGTCCACATCACTTACAAAATTATGTAATCCTGTCCCAGGGCTCTTGAGTTTTAATGGGCTTTGTATAGATATTTAAATTGGATACATGTTCCTATAATAATATAATGATTTGGATATTAATAAATAAATAGACTTCACCGCCCAAATTCATAAAAATTTTCGTGCTCAACCCCTCCCCTTTACTCTGAAAACTACAACTAATAGAAATTATGTGACATTAATGTGCCGTAAACTTTAGAAAATAAACGTGCATAAGAAGAATATAGATTTTAAAATACCACCTTTTATAATTTGTATGTAATTTAAATGTATGAAAAATGTATTTATTAGAATGCATGCAACTTATATGTATCAATTACAACGATATACTAAATTTGGACTTTCTAGCTGCTCCGATTCTGAAGTTATTCCCCCAAAACGAGTACATTTCTATGACAGACCCAAGCCGAACTGTCTCGATAAGGTTCAAAATCCAAGAGTTATACAGAAAAACCAGTTCTCAAGTTAGACAGTTAAAGATAGTTCTCAAGTTACAGACAGTTAAAGACAGTTCTCCAGTTTTCAAGTTACAGACAGTTAAAGACAGTTATCCAGTTCTCAAGTTACAGATAGTTAAAGAGTTCTCCAGTTCTCAAGTTAGAGACAGTTAAAAACAGTTCTCAAGTTACAGACAGTTAAAGACAGTTCTCCAGTTCTCAAGTTACAGACAGTTAAAGACAGTTCTCCAGTTCTCAAGTTGCAGACAGTTAAAGACAGTTCTCCAGTTCTCAAGTTGCAGACAGTTAAAGACAGTTCTCAAGTTACAGACAGTTAAAGACAGTTCTCAAGTTACAGACAGTTAAATACAGTTCTCAAGTTACAGACAGTTAAAGACAGTTCTCCAGTTCTCAACTTGTAGACAGTTAAAGACAGTTCTTAAGTTAGAGGTAGTTAAAGACAGTTCTCAAGTTATTTTCCTAAAGCGATATATTCCCTTGGCGGGACCAGGATGGACTAACCCGGTAAGGTACAAAATAAAAAGAATTAAAATGTACCACAACAAATGATAATATATAAAATTACAATGATGAAAGAAACTTGTTTAGTTAAGCCTTCAAGGATTTGAATTACACTATAAAACGAACACTAGTTCTCCCTAAATAAAAAGTTAAAGAAATATTTTGTCACTAAATATATGACACTGCCTAGGAGAAGTTCTGATTAGCGTCTCTCACTTGTAAATTCACCTTTAACAATATGTGATAAGGCTTTCACACCTCTGTGTTAAAATTGTATATTAAAGTATTGTTTTATTTCTGTGTGATTGAAAGTGTCAATTTCGAAATGTAAATGTCTTTTCTACATGTTTTCAATTACATTGACTTTTAAGGGAAGTGAACTCTAAAATCGCAAAAGTGTTTATGTTCCAGAAAAATAGTAATAGTTTTGTATTTTCGCTTCTCAGTCGCTAGTTGGGAACTTGCAGGTTTTGCGCACGCGCGCGTTTGAAAAAGGATTTTGGAAGCAGTGTGGAAGGAGTCGTGGAGAAATGTAGACGTGTGTGTTTGATTCGCGTATGATCGCGAATTTTAAGAAAAGGTGGATTAATTTTGAAAGTGGAAGGATGTGATTAAAATATGTAACATAGTTCGACAAGTTGTGCGTAGAGTCGTTTGGCTCGGTTCAGAGATGAGTCACTCGTGTTTTTAAATGAATCAGCCTGGTAGTAATGGAATAATGAGTCTTGTGAAAAGAGAAAATGGTTCTTTCACTGGTCGGCTTGAATCGCTAATAGGGCTAGAGGGAAAGCTCATTTTACAGCGATTTGTATTTGCCTGACTCCTCCTTGTGTCCTAAGGTACAAATCAACCAATCTCCGTAACCAACCAAGATGTCGAATTCCGCCAGCATGATGTTGTGTAATCAAGTTTCCCGACCATTATGGATTTTGTTCTGCGCAAGAATCTCGATGAGTTTATGCCGAGAGTCCATCCTGATATCCTTTCCCATGGTACAGAATTGTAAATGTTATATTTAAAAGAGACGAGGTAAAGTTTTATATATATTTAGTCTTCCACCTAACGAATAGAGTGTTAATTGTCAAATCCTCGTGAGCATCGAATCATTGATGATGTTATATGAAAATGTCGTATATGTTCAAAGTATACAAATGTCGTATATAAATGTCAAGTATAATGTGAGGAATATTGTGTTTATTTTATGTATCAGAAAATATGTGTATTCTCTTGGTTCCTCTTCCTCCAGGGGTGTTCTTAATGGTCACCCTACCGAGTGTAACTCTGAGTTATTGCGAGAAATGCTTGTACTCCACTGTTTTCGATCAACTGCCTTGTTATTTCATGTTTAATAAATGTGTTTGATTTCAAAACTTTGTCTTCTCTGTCGAGTATACCAAAACACTCGCGACAGAATTGGTGCCGTTACTTTTCTCGGTGAGTGGGGAAGAGCTGAGAGAATTGAAATTTTTAAAAATTTTCTTAAGAATTGAAATTTTGAAGGTTAAAAATTACCGTTGTGCTAAAATGAGTGTTTTCTTAAGTAAACAGAGTTCCATGTTCTGTTTTCGGTATTCTCAAAAACGAGTGTTCTTGGAATTTGATATGTGCCATTTGATAAAAAAAATTGATTTGTTTGCATATTTATGTCATTTGATTTGATAAAAACTGGTTTTATTGTAAATACTGTTTAAGAACATTGCAATTGCATATTGTGTTAAACTATATTGTTATGCAAAATGGCTCCAATTACTAGAAACAAAAAACTAAATGTCGGTAAGATGAGTAAAAATTCAAGTAAAAAATTAAATTCCTCCTTGAATTTGTCGCTTGATATTGCTACTGAGTCGGATTCTGTTAATTCTAAAAGTAAAGTTAAAAATGTTAGCCACAAAGCTAAATCTAATGAGGAAAATATATCAGATAAATCGCCGGTATGTCTGAATTCTTCTTCTGGCACTTTGCCAAATCAAAACAGTGCTTCATCGGTAAATGATAACATGTTAAAATCATTCCATATTTTCACACCTAAGTTCGCACATCATATTCCAAAATTCTCGGGAAATTCAGAGCTTTCGTTGTCACAGTTTTTGGAAAAGTTAAATTTAGTAGCCACTCATGCAAACTGGAGTGAGTGTGACAAATTAGTTTGTTTGAGATTGAATTTAGAGGGGGAAGCAAATAGATTGATTGAAGAGAATCCAAAGCACAGAAATTGTAAAAATTTGCAGGAAATTATTCACATTTTGAAAGATCATTTTGAAGTGACCGAAAATGTTACTAAAAACATAATTTCACTCGTGAACTTTACACAGAGACCAAATGAGTCGGTTAAACAGTTTTCGATGAGAATCGAAGCTGCTTCATTTAAGGTTGTTCCGGAAGATGTAGATTCCGAAAGTGAGAATAAAATCAGGCAAACACTTTTGAAAACTTCATTTATTAATGGTTTATATCCGGAACTAAAAAGATTGGTGTTGTCACAAAACCCTAGAGATTTTTATTCGGCTAGAAAACTTGCAATTCTTGAGTAATCTATTTTAAATGAAAATAATGCTATGTACTTGACTAATCCGGTACTTACAAGAAAAGGTGTTCTCACACCAGAAAAATATGTTCTCACACCAGATCAAAGTGAAAGTATGTCAGATTTAAAAAGAAAAGTGTTAGAACAGGAAAGGGACATTGAATTTCTTAGGGGTAAAATAGAAAAATTTAAGTTTAATTCAGATAAAGTTAACGAAAAGCGTTCACCGCGTCCAAAGTGTGACAAATGTGGTAAATTAGGTCACGTTCAAGAACAGTGTTGGAAAAAGGTTTTTCAAAAAAGAGATGCGTACGGTATAAAATGTAGGAAAATTTATACAAGTCCTGGAACTAGGTATCACCAGGGTGAAAGATACAGAGGGCAAATGTCTGCAAATTAGTGGAAGTATAAAAAGCAAGGAACGCAAAATTATAAAAATAAGGAGTCATATAAATATTTGCAAAATTCCAAAAATCATTCTTCTGGGAATCAGAGTAGATATCCCATGCACAATTATAATAATAGAAAAACTTTTGATAGGCAAACATCACATTTTGAGGAAAATAATATTTGTCATAATATTACAAATTCTTTGTCATCTTCTTCTATTATAAAAGGAAAATTAGTGAGCAGTGAGGTGTCAATATTGATTGATACGGGTAGTTCAATTAATTTAGTGTATGAGGAAGCTTTAAATACTGTACCCATTGCACATATGTTGCTAACATACAAACCAACAATTTTGCGTAGCTTTAGTTCACAAGATACTAAAGTTGAATGTTTAGCCACTATTTCGCTAAATTTGGGAAAAGAAAGATTCCCTACCGAATTTTTTGTGTTAAAATCACCAGCTCCTATTTCATATAATGTAATCCTTGGTAACAAGTTTTTACATAAACATAATGCTATTATAGATTATAATCACTTCTGTTTTAAGTTTTCAAACTCTTCCATTCCTTTTGTTGGTTATCAATGTACGAATAATTTACTTTCGATTTCAAATCATGAACCGGCAAATGAGTCGGAAATTGCAGACTCAAACCTAAGTAGTGTCGCAAAGCGTATTGCTGTGCCTGACTCGCAGATGAGTAGTGGAAAAAATGTTCGTGTGGTAGAGGACTGTAAACCGAAAGAGTTCCATACGAATGCATGTGCCAAATGCAAAGCAGATCTGGCACCGGTAGTGAATGAGTCTCAGGTCATTCGGGAAGAGTATGTGAGCAGAAATTTTTCGGAAAATAATGTAGTGCCACATTTGGGTAGTGAAGAGGTACATATTAACGATTTGGAAAATGGAAGCAAATCTTTTAGAGATTTGGTAGTAAATGCACAGAATGTTACTTTGCATATGGGGGAAAAGCAAAATCATGTTAGAGGTGGTACTGAAGTTAACTTTGTCATTCAACACAAAAACAATCCATGTAATCAGCAATTGGTCCACGTTAATAGATTAACTCCTTTACCTCCTAGACGTAGTGAATTGATTTCTAGCACATATAATGATAACATTGATAATTCTTCAACTCAAGAAACAAGACAATTTAAAAGTAGATATTTTCTAAACCATCAAAATAGGGTTAAAACTCAAAATGTTCCTAATTCACACAAGTATGACTTGCGCCCAAGAGGCCAATTTATTCATTAAAGTTACTTGTCAATTAAGGCAATATGTCAAGAGAGCAATTGGCTCAAAAGTAAAGTAAAATGTTTAGATTATGAAATTCTCACATTTTCAAAAAAAAGACTGATATTGTTGTGAGATGGACAGTTATGTTTCATAATATTATATTTTCAATTGTTTCACAAAATGTTTTGCAAAACTGTATGCTATGTTAAAATGGATCCGATATTTCTGAACTTCTGTGTAATTTGCTTTATGTGTCAGTCAGCTGAATGTTCTGTACTGCAAGTTCTGTGCCAGTGCAGCTTTCTGAATGTGAGTGCCATGTTAATCAGGTTGAAGTAGTGTTTTAAAATTCTAAATACTTAAATAATAATTTTTTTTTGCTTTACTTTAATGATAAGCAGTAATGTTTTAAAGTAATTTTAAGATAATTAAGTACTTGATGGATTAGAGTTTTGGTAAGGATTTTTAAGGATAACTGATAATTTTTATCTCTGTTTTATTTTATGAATGTGTGAATGATTTTTTTTAATTTAAAGGTCTAGTAAATTTTAGAAATTTTTTTTTGTCATTTGGTGTTTGTTGACTTATTGGTTGGGGGTACCGCCACCTCTAGGTTTGCAACTTTCTAATGGACTTGTTTCTTGCCTGGGTGCCTGATCAACATTCTTGGTTTGAAAATTTGTCTCATTTTCTAAATTAGTAAATTTTTTAAATGTCCTTTAAAGTAATTTGTTGGCAAGGTTGGATAATAGTTAATAAATTGATTTCTGTGAAAAGTAAATTTATAGAATTTTAATTGTAAAATTTTTGAAGAAAGAAAACTTTTTGTTTAGTTAAACTTTTTGTGAGTTGAGTAAATTAAATTTTCATGTCTCTGTGGTACTCACCAGAAAATGTATTAGTGTTTAAGTTTTAAAAGGGGCAATTTCATCATTTGTGTCTTGTTAATTTGGTGTTGTCTTGTAAAGGTCTATGCTTGTATTGAGACTTATTTTTTTTTTACTCACGAGTCAAACTTTAGGCCACTCTTGGATTTTGGTTATTATGCTGGTCATGATCTTGTTTGTTTTTGTTTTTTTCTTTGATGTACATGTACATCGCTCAAAATTTACACTAAATTCCTCTCAATGGAACATATGTCATTGGGAACTTAATGCAGGTATTTTCCTAGTATTGTGTGGAAAAATTCCCCGCTTTGCAGGAAATTTTTCTCCCGGGCCCCGAAGGAGTGTGATAAGGCTTTCACACCTCTGTGTTAAAATTGTATATTAAAGTATTGTTTTATTTCTGTGTGATTGAAAGTGTCAATTTCGAAATGTAAATGTCTTTTCTACATGTTTTCAATTACATTGACTTTTAAGGGAAGTGAACTCTAAAATCGCAAAAGTGTTTATGTTCCAGAAAAATAGTAATAGTTTTGTATTTTCGCTTCTCAGTCGCTAGTTGGGAACTTGCAGGTTTTGCGCACGCGCGCGTTTGAAAAAGGATTTTGGAAGCAGTGTGGAAGGAGTCGTGGAGAAATGTAGACGTGTGTGTTTGATTCGCGTATGATCGCGAATTTTAAGAAAAGGTGGATTAATTTTGAAAGTGGAAGGATGTGATTAAAATATGTAACATAGTTCGACAAGTTGTGCGTAGAGTCGTTTGGCTCGGTTCAGAGATGAGTCACTCGTGTTTTTAAATGAATCAGCCTGGTAGTAATGGAATAATGAGTCTTGTGAAAAGAGAAAATGGTTCTTTCACTGGTCGGCTTGAATCGCTAATAGGGCTAGAGGGAAAGCTCATTTTACAGCGATTTGTATTTGCCTGACTCCTCCTTGTGTCCTAAGGTACAAATCAACCAATCTCCGTAACCAACCAAGATGTCGAATTCCGCCAGCATGATGTTGTGTAATCAAGTTTCCCGACCATTATGGATTTTGTTCTGCGCAAGAATCTCGATGAGTTTATGCCGAGAGTCCATCCTGATATCCTTTCCCATGGTACAGAATTGTAAATGTTATATTTAAAAGAGACGAGGTAAAGTTTTATATATATTTAGTCTTCCACCTAACGAATAGAGTGTTAATTGTCAAATCCTCGTGAGCATCGAATCATTGATGATGTTATATGAAAATGTCGTATATGTTCAAAGTATACAAATGTCGTATATAAATGTCAAGTATAATGTGAGGAATATTGTGTTTATTTTATGTATCAGAAAATATGTGTATTCTCTTGGTTCCTCTTCCTCCAGGGGTGTTCTTAATGGTCACCCTACCGAGTGTAACTCTGAGTTATTGCGAGAAATGCTTGTACTCCACTGTTTTCGATCAACTGCCTTGTTATTTCATGTTTAATAAATGTGTTTGATTTCAAAACTTTGTCTTCTCTGTCGAGTATACCAAAACGTTCGCGACAAATACACGTTTTCAAAAGACGCCCTCAAAATTTGGTTCGCTTTAAAAAAAGCCGGAAATTCATGCAGCCGATTCTTACTTTCTTATATAATAGAAAATAGTATAGAGAAAGTATTGTTTTCATGAAAATATTCGTTTTCCAGATTTTGATGCAAATATATGTTTTAAGACTCCCTGATTATGTTTTGTCTATTTTTAAAGTGATGCATGTCTGCCTGTGGTCGATTTCTTGTGTGTACAATAGCTGCCACAAATAGTAATACAATTTCACGAAACTTTTTATCCAGCTTTGTTAACGAAAAATCTAGAATTAAAAAGAATTTTTGAAACTCGAACGAAAACTTCGAAATGTATTCTAAATTTTATACTCCCTTAATATGGTTGAATAGAACAAAATTTAACATAATTATGCATAAAAAGAGCTATTTATGGTTCAATGATCACTAAACAAAACAGCGTCAATCATTCTAGTGAAACAACCACGATGCAGTGTTTGTGTTCGTTACGTCATTACCATCTCTCGGGGGAGGGGGAAGGGTGGAGTTACCTCTTCAACAGAGTTAACTATCAAGCATCGTATCAATCGGAATATTTTTTCAAGCTCTTTGAAGGGGGGGGGCATGCTATAATTGTGATCATTTGGAATAACAATACATATTTTTTATTTTTCTTAAAACCAGTCACAAACACACAAGCCATTTAAAAATGTTTTCTGGTATGAGAAAGGGTTGAGCTAAACACATAACTTTTATATGATTGCGTAGATAAAGGAATTGAATCTTGCTTCTGATAAAATAAAGCCAGTAGTTTCACTTTATGCTGATATAAAACACTTCATACTATTTTGACTTTTGTTTTTCCTGTGATTTCTGTCTGCAATTTACGTGCCTGGCTGTTCAATCAGCGTTTGTCCATCGAAAAATTTATAATTTGATGAGATACTACTGCCTTAGGCAACCATCAAGAAACCGATCAATGGTTCCTGTTATCTGCAACAGGAGTGTGATCAAGCTTTTTGGAAGCGCTCCTTACTGATGGGTTGGTTCTGTAACTATGAACTTAGTAATTTAAGCATCGTGTGTGAGGATGGGGCGGCCAGTGGTTAGAGCGCGGAAATTGCAACTCGTACGACCAGAGTTCGATTCCCGGATCTATCCAAACTGTCCTCATGTTCAAGCGGAGTACGGGCAAGTAAAATATGTGGGTTCATAATGGGTTCATAAATCCTTCCAAGAGGTTAGTGGTAGGAGAAGAAGAGTGCGGTTCCTGTAGATACTGCTCCCACTGGGTTCCGATCAACATTGGGTGGCACTGACCCGGTCGTCCAAACAGATACCTTTCACTTTCAGGAAGGTCGGACACTCTTTGTCAAAGAAGAAGAAGCGAATATGTCATGAGCTAAATGTTGAGGAAATTTGATGCTGACTACGTGGTTAAACTGAATTTGTCAGTAACCATACAAGTCCGCAACATACAGCAAGTTTTCTTATTGCCACTGCAGATATCGAGAATTATGTGCTGATGAGCACACAACAAGCGCTAATCTGGTCCATGGATGCTGTTATCTGCAATTGGAGTGCCAAATGTTTTTGAGACCAACATCATCCCTTCGGCATTTACGTGAATCCCTCTATTTTAACGGAAATTACGAAATTTTCAAATATTAGATTATTTTCTTACTGCCGAATTGTAACAATCCGTTTATAAATAGAGTTCTGTTTTAACATAATATACTCGTATTTGAAACCGGAAAAATATATGTATTTTTTATTTTATAAAATGTTCAAGGAATCCCTAAAGTGAAAAGAATTTTGAATAACTATTTCAAATTTGGTTTTCTTTCGAACTTAAAATGCAGCCCAATCTGTTATAAATCAAAAAGTCACGCACGTGAATGGCTTTGGAAATAAAAATCAAAGTTCTTCAAACGTGGAAGGTTTTTTTTTTATATACATATTTTTCTTTTTACCAACATTCTACGGAAAGTTCTCAATGACGACTGTGCAGAGTTGTTGATACCTCAATTGATTTAACAGTGGATTGTCACATTTGGCAGGATATGTGGGTATTTTTTTCTGTTCGGTTAAGCGCCTTGTCGTATTTGTAGCTGTTTGGTAAGCATTTTCTTTGAAAGGTTTCAGGAAAATAAAATATAAAAGACAAATATATTCGTGCTAAAGATAGTTTTTTTTAAATTTTGGTAACATGTTGCTTTTTAACCAAGTCCAGTCGACTTTGGCGACATTTGGTAACTTTTTGAAGGTTCGAGAAACAATTCAATTAACTGCTTCGCTTTCTCACTAAGCATACAATTTGCAAGGTGGTTGATATAGTGAAGACATCAAATTTTAAAATCATAATATTGTTACGAATGTGTAAAATGCTCTCACTGGGGTTTCTTTTGAAAATCAGACGGAGAGACACCCGTACAGGTAACCTTTCTCATAACATTGATTTAGGGTTGCCATATACTGAAGTTAGGAACGGAATGTTGCCAGATTTTGCAGTTTTGCGACTTTTTTGTGGGTTCGAGAAACACCGTAAGATAACGAATATTCTACGATATATGAGAGATTATTAAAAGTTTCTATAGAGAATCTTTAAAAAGAGTCACTCAGTTGGAGAGAAATTGACGTGATACAAGCTTGAACTGTTACATACATAAATACTTTGTATAACATATTGTTACATACATAAATACTTTGAATAGTAGCCGCTGTTTGGGGAAATTAGATACATGATTGTTTCGATACATCATATATTTAAATATTTTAATAATAAATTCATCAATTAGGCGTCATTTTCATTAACATGGCATAATTTTTGCAATTTGACGATATTTTCGTCAATGTGGGGCTAAATATTGCTAAGTTGGCGATATTTAGAAAAGCATTTCATATATAATAAAAGGTATACCCATCATATGACAGAATTAAAAATTTGCAAAACATTGCATCACATTTGGTGTCATTTTTATCAATTCGGCGACATTTTTATCAATTTAACAACAGTTTTGTCAATTTGGCGACATTTTTATCAATTTAGCGACATTCAAAATGTTGCCAAGTTAGCTATATGCCGCCAAAGTTCGTCGCTAGAATTTCGCAAAGAGTTACAGATGAATAAATAGGTTGTACTTATGTCCGTGCCATAAAAATTAATTTTCATCAATTAGTCTTTTTTCATTCATTCAGCATCATTTTTATCAATTTGGTAAGATTTTTATCAATTTGGCGATATTTTTGTCAATTTGGCAACATTTAAAAATCTCGTCAAGTTGGCGAAATTCCGTCAAATTTGTCGCCAAAATCTCGTCAAGTATTATGGTCAGAGAAATAAGTTATCCTTAAAGTAGATAAACGACCAATCCCGTCAAAATTATTACCCAAAGTATCTTCTCTTATACTCGTAGTAGATTCTTATATTCTTTGCAAGATGTTGAATTTTCATCAGTCTTCATTTTCACTGATTTAGCGTCATTTTTATCAATTTGGCAATAATTTCGTCAGTTTGGCAACATTTAAAAGCTTGCCAAACTGGCTATATCTCGACAAATTAGTCGACAAAATTTCGCCAAGCATATTTGATGCAGAAATGGGTTATTCTTAAAGTTGATAAACGACTAATGGCGTCAAATTAGAATGCTAATATAGTAATAATTTGAATACCAAAGTGTCTTCTATCGTGAATGGAATGGCCTATATCTACGAGAATAATGATAGTAAATTTATCGCATAATATTACATATGAAACGTGAACAGAATAGCTAATAATTTTTATGAATTATTTCGGATTTTTGGATACATGTATTTGAAAAATGCTCAATATCTCGAGAATGGTTCATGCTAACGGTCTAAAGTTTATGTCAATCGTTTTCTAATGAAAAAATGCATAAGAAACGATTATTTACGTAACTTTATTGAATATTTTAATATTTTGATTATTTTTTCAAAATTTAATTTCCAAAATTTAGGAGTATTATTAACATTCGATTGCGTATGAAAACAATAGGATTCCAGTATTAACTGATAGTGGTGTTTGTACCAAATTTTGTTAGAATTTCTTCATTCGTTCGTGAGATATCATCTCCAAAGACACACACACACATATCATCTCAAAAACGTCTGCTTCGTGTTCAGGGTTGCTTGAAGCGTGCTAACCTGTCGAAAACTCGAATTCGAATTTTCGACCCCGTCACAATACTTTCTTCATTATACATTATACTATGTATATAGGGAAAGTAATGAGATTGTAAAGATGGTATTCCCCCCTCCAACAATCCAGGTATTAGACATTCGACGCATAAACGATATCTTAAGTGGGACAATTTCACGGCCACCCACATAATTTCATGAAATTCGGTGCAGACTTTTTCCCGTGCTGATGAGACAAACACACATACTTGTATATACCCATATACAGATTTTCAATTTCATTTACATAGATATAAATGTATTTTGTACATTAGACACTTTTTCTTTAAAGTTCATTGGATAGTTGCTCAAAATATATAATGCTGCTAAAATACTTTATACTTTTCCTCCAAGTGCAAATCTTACTGAATTTTATTAGTTATGTTCACACTTAATGTACTTTGAAACAATATAAAGCGCACTACAGTCCCGCTAAAGACCGCTTTTAATGTCTTTCTGAAATTTTAATAAAAAATTTTATTTTCACTTTTCAGTTCAAAATATTTCTTGAAACCTTTCTGTTTTAAAATTGACTAGCTGATGAATTGAGCTTTGATGATGACTGATGGGAATTCAGCATTAAATTCACGAGGAGATAAATGGTTCGATAAAGATTTCCGTTTCATGTTCAAGAATTTTTCTGTAAACAACTATTTCTCAATATTGGCTATAGAGCTTAGATGATGAATGATATAGATTATGAATCAAATTCCAGTGGCCATTACGGAAATAACTAAGGAATTCCGCTTCCACGTCTGTTTAGGTCACTTTCGCTTTTTCCAAAAATACATATGCTTGTTTGAAACAAGTATGCAAATAAGACTAAAATGCTTCATATTCAGGCAAAAAAATGAGTGTATACACTATTTGTCATCACACGAAAGCTCCTATATATGTCTTGTTAAATCGCATACATGTTTACGGATTGTAATTTTTGTACCAAATTTCGTTCGAATCTGTCCATTCGTTCGTCAATTATCGTCTCCAAAAGCTCATTGACACACACACACACACACATACTTTCACACACACACACACACACAGACATCACCTCAAAAATGTTCGATTCGTGATCAGGGATGCTTGAAACGTGCTCTCCCGTTGAAAATTCGAATTTTCGACCCCGTCACAATACTTTCCTTTTACATTATTGTATATAAGGAATATAATAAATCCAATACTCAAATGACTTAAATGCAATGTGAATATGATTATAAGCTTTAAATACTCGCAGATTTATACTAAAATATGATATTTTAGGAAACTAAACCATATACCATGCATCTTTTATTTTTTTATTATGAATAATTTGCATTACGATTTCTATTCGAGACTTTGAGTGGCATGGCGAAAAATATATTAATTGTCTTAGTGTATATACTGGGAGATATAAAGATTAAAACAAAAACATTTTTTTACTGAGTTCTTAATTAGTTCTACTGAAAAAATATCGTTAACTATCATAAAAAACTATAACTTTTTCAACCATGCAACTGCAAAAAATCCTATTTTCTATACATGAATATATAGAGATAAACCAGCTTAATTAAAGCTTAATTTAGGAGAGACTGTTTTAATGTGCATTAGTTTCAGATAATGAGAATTTAATCCAATTGTAAGAAATGCATAATTAAATATACTACTGAACTGACAGAATTTTTCCGTTACTTATAATAAAATATTTTTTCTGAATCAATTTAAACTATTTTACTGGGTTAAATAAAAGTAAGTGTCTGCTACTTTTAAAATAACTTTCTGGATATCTGTTTTCTATTCAAAAATCAAACATAAAAATATTGCTGTACTTTTTAATATCAAGGAGGTATAGCATAGTTGTAAAAATAAATGTTTTAGTTCTGATAAGTAATAGCAAAAAAGCTTATGTGGGCAGCACAAGACTTTCCTTATATAATGCAAAGAACTTACTAATTTTACAGTAAAAGAAAATAAGTTATTCTTATAGTGGATACTTATATTCTTTCCAAGATTTTGACATTTCGTCAATTAGTCGTCATTTTCAATGATTTAGCGTCATTTTTATCCATTTGGCGAGATTTTCGTTAATTTGGCAACATTTAAAAAAGCCGCCAAACTCGTCGCCAAAATCTCGCCAAGCGTTATGGATGGAGAAATAAGTTATCCTTATAGCAGATTGCCGTTCAAACATCTATGAGAATGATGTCACCAAATGTATCGCATGATATTACTTATGGAAAGTGAACATATTTAGCAATAGTTAATATTTATTTTTTTTACATGATTTTTTGATAATTTATTTTCAAAAATGTACAATATCTCATGAACGGTTCATGCTAGCGTTCTAAAATGTATGTCAATCGTTTTCTAATGAAAAATTACATAAGAAATGCCTAATTACGTAACTTTATTAAAGTTTTTGATATTTTGATGATTTTTTCAAAATTTCACTCGAAAATTTAGGGTGATCTGAACATTCTATTGTGTTTAAAACCAATTTCAGTGTTCACGGATTGTAATTCCTGCACTAAATTTCATTCGAATCGCTCCATTTGTTCGTCAGATATCGTATCCACAGACTCACTGACACACACACACACACTTTCACACACACAAACACACACACACATACTTTCACACACACACACAGCAGCTACTTTACACCTTTCTGGTAGGTCGGACGGTCTGGGTTCAACAACAACACACACACACACACATACTTTCACATATGCACACACATACTTTCACACACAGACATCACCTCGAAAATGTTCGATTCGTGATCAGGGATGCTTGAAACGTGTGTGTGGTACAAAAATTACAATCCCTGAATACTACAAGCCTGTTGCTTTTAAACGCAAATCGAATGTTCAGAATCCCCATAAATTATCTAGTGCAACTTTTAAAATATTATCAAAAACCAAAACCTTTAATAAAGTTACATAAATTGCCATTTCCAATGCAATTTTTCATTAGAAATCGATTGACACAAATTTTAGAACTCTAGCATGAACCCTTCTCGTGTTATTGCAGATTTTTCAAATAAATTTATCAAAAAATCACATTAAATAAAAAAATATTAACTATTGTGAAATATGTTCACTTTTCATATGCAATATCATGCGATAAATTTGGTGACATTATTCTTGTGGATATAGCTTGTTCCATTCATGAGAAAAAAGACTTTGGGTAATACTTTTGTATTTGGATGCCAATAGTAATTTATCTGTTATAAGAATAACTTATTTCTCCGTCCATAACGCTTCGCGAGATTTTGGCGACCAATTTGGCGGAATATCGCTAACTTGGCGGAATATCGCCAACTAGGCGGAATATCGCCAACTTGGCGACTTTTTACATGTTGCCAAAATGACAAAAATTCACCAACTTGTTAAAAATGAAGCCAAATGGGAGGTAAAGTTTCGCAAATTCTGATTTCCGTCATATGACTGGCATACCTTCTAGTATATAAGGCATGTGCTCTCCATTTGTCTGTAACACTTGTTGATGAATTTGGCGAACTTTATGAACAATTTACCAAAGTATCGCGAACTTGGCGATAGTTCGCCCCAGTTTGACAAAAATATCGTCAAAATTGCAAAAATGACGCTGCATTAATGAAAATGACCCCTAATTGATGAATTAGTTATGAAAACATTATAACATATGGGATATACCGCTTATTGAGGTTGCTATCAATATTGATAATCGTTTATTTAGAGTTGGCCGAAATATAAGTTAATTGGGTACTTTGAAATGTTTACATACTGTTGGGTTGCTTTAGAATTTAGGTAATTTGGAGGTTTGAAAATTTACTTTTATTTCTTTTTCCCTGGCTCAATATTCTTAATTTGGTAATATTTAAATAATATTTATTGGCTTTTTCATTTATTCTTTAATTAGAATATTTTTAATCTTCTAAATTAATTTTCTTTATAATATTCTTAGTTAAAAATGTTCCATTCCTTAAATTAATATTACTTTTGATTTGCAAATTTTAGAAATTATTTATTTATTTGATTCCCCTTAAAATTCCCTTTAATTTGATATCCCATTTTCCCATTTTGGTTAGAAATTCCGTTTGTTCTTCAGTTTCAAGTTATTTCCATGTCTCAATGTAATTCAAAAATTTCAGTTGCGGCCATTTTCGGAATTTTGTTTCGCGGGCCCTTTACTGCGTTTAAGGCGCCACCTAAGCGTTTTTCGCGCCTCTTTGGAATTCGTGAAATTTTTTTAATTGGTTCGCGTTTTTACGGATCGTCTGCTCTCGGAATTATGAGTATTATTTTGGCAATTCAAATTTCGGTAAGCGAATTTTAATTGCTGCCGTTTATCTAAACTCCGCGCTTTTGCCGCACATATATATACGCGCGTAGAACTTTTCAGTTTCAGTTTTTTGTTGAAATCCTTCGTTGTGCGTTAGCGCGAGAAGCGCGTTGTTTATTTTCGAATGGAACTTATGTTCCACGCGAGCTTTTCTGTGGAACGTTAAGTTCCTCGCGTTATTTTTTTTTTTTTTACATTAGTTGTTTTAATTTAAAAGATGCATTTTTCAAGCCTTTTCGCGTAATTCGCGACGTAACTCTTCAGAAAAGTGTATGGTGAAATTCCTTTTGCGAGTTATGTGAACGGAGCGTCTGATGATGACATCTGAGTTTTAAGAAGATTTAGCGTTCCAGAAGTGGTTGTTAGGCCTCTGCTGATGTTTTTCAAGAAAAATGCTGAATCCGCTCTTGTTTCAAGTTTGGGTGATTTCCAGTAAACCAGTCTTCAAAATGTGTCTCCACTTATTGGAACTTTCCCCCCCCCTGTCTGATGGCCCAAGCGGGTGAATACAGTTGTTTTATTTAAAACTCCTACTTTCTTTAATTCTGAATATGATTTCTTAATATTTTTTTTTGAAATACATTTAATTAAATTTTATTCTGTAAAATTAAAATTTTAAAACTTCATTCTGAGAGCAAATTTCTAAACCTTCATAATTTTTTAAGAGCCTGGGTAAAATTCTAAAATTCTTTAAATTTAATATTTTTGTTAATTATTTTCTGATGGAATTTAAAGTAGATTGTTTTGAGTAAAGTTTTTATGCTAATTCCTTAATTTTAACTAAGTTGAAAAAATTCTAAAATTCTAATGTCTAAAATTCTAATGTTAATTCTTCCTGAGTTGCCTGCCTGTGAGCAGTGTTTTTGTATTTGTTAATTTGAAGTACTATTTAATAAACTAATTTTCTTTAAACTAAATATTATGTCCTCATTTATCTTTTTTTAAACACAGCAGGTTTTATTCTATCTGTCAAACACAACAGTAGTTTTGGTGCCGTGTACCAGTCTAGAAATTGCTCTCATGTTTAATAATATTTATTAGTAGTATTAAGCTTTCAATTGTATTACAATTATGGATGATATTGGAGAAAATAACTGTATGTATGTTTCTGTGTTTGGGTCAGACGAAACTGGAGATGGCTCTAAAGTTAAGCCTTTTGAAACTTTATTATATGCTATGTTCTCTGTTGGTAAAGAGCCATTTCCTTCATTTCTTACAAATTCAAACGATGGTAAAGATTGGGATTTAATTCCCAGAAGTCAGGTTACTAGTACCAAGAAAACTTGGTTATCCTTATTGGAAAGAAATTTACCTTCTAAAATAAACATTGAGGCAACCTCTGATGATGTAAATTCTATTTGTAACAAAAATACTGATTCAAATGTTAATAGTAAACAAAATGATTTAATTGAACAGGGATTAAAAATGGATTCTTCTAAATGTAATGTAATGAGTAATTTTAAAACAGTCTCTTCAATAGGAGACTTTTTAGATTCAATCCCAGTGTTTTCAGGAGAGGAATCTGGCCTCCCATTAGAGGATTACATAGATAGGATTAAAATGTTAGCCGACCATGCAAATTGGTCTGAGTCAGACAAGGTCTTAGTTTTAAAGTTAAAACTGTCAGGCATAGCTGCACGATTTATTAGAGATAATCCTAAGTTAAAAGAAAAGAAATCTTTCTCTCAAATTCTTAAAGCTTTACGCGACAGGTTTTCGTCAATAGAATGTTTACACAGTAACTTGAGAGCATTTTTGCAAAGTTATCAGAGACCTAATGAATCTGTGCGTCAGTTTGCTGCTAGAGTTGAGGCTTCCTCATACAAAACTGTTTTACCTGCCTTACTGAATGATAAAGTGGCAAACCAGCAAAGACTTGATGTCTTGTGCTCTGTTTTCATTGAGGGTCTGAAGCCTCATTTCAAACGGCTAATCCTACCTCAAAACCACAAGAGTTTTGACTCTGCAAAAAGGCATGCTGTGGCAGAGGAAGAGGTGTGGAGCAAGCAACATGGGGATGATCCCCAATATGTAATGAGTCTTGGAGAATCTGAAAATAAGCAGCTCCATGATGAGCTTAAGAGAAATAGAATGGAGGTAGAGAACCTCACTAAAAGGCTTGCTGAGTTGCAAACTCAATTTGACACCAAACCACAGCTGCCTCAAACTAGATTGACAAAGGATAGCCGAAGGTGTTTTTCATGTGGTCTATTGGGTCACATAAGTGTGGATTGTAGGAAATTTCCTCAATCACACAGGTTCAACAGAAATTCTAGGTCTCTGCCTACTCGAATGTATCAACAACCTTTTTATTTTCCACAACAAACGCAGGGATTTCAACAACCTACTCAATTTTTTTACCATCAGCCAAATCAAAACTTTCAGCCTGACATAAATGAAACTAAACCTAAAATGAGTTACAACACTTTTTATACACCTAGAAGTGATAAAAATGACAGTGAAAAACAAAATGTAAACTAAGTAAGGGTGAAGGGAGTTTTCACTCCAACTTACCTTCTGAAGCCCTTGGGGTGTTACCTGTGGTGCAAAATTCAAATTTGATTTCATTACAGAATTTGTCTCTACCAGTGATTTCTGCTATGATAAATAATGTTGATATTCCTATACTTATTGATTCTGGTGCTTCTATTAATGTGTTGTTTACAAATGTATTATCTCATTTAAATATACCTGACTGTCAATTAACAAAGTGTAATATAAATTTAAAGGGCATCTCTAGTGATATTATAAAAGTTTCCAGGAAATTAAATATTAATTTAAATTTAAATAACAAAATATTTAATGTTGATTTTTATATTATGGACTGTGATTCTTGTAATTATTCAGCAATACTTGGTGTGAAATTTTTAAAGGGTTATAAGATGTCAATAGATTTTAGTAATAATGTTTTATACAATAATATTATAACTGTGTCTTTTGCAATTAAGGATGAATCTGTACCATTTTCATTATCTGATGCAACTCAATTCTTTAATAATTATGAAATTAACAGAGAAAATACTTTGAATTCTGAGATATATAAGGATAATTTGTGCTATGCACTTAAGAAATACACAATTCCTCCTCTATCGGAGGCTTTCATACAACTAAAATTAAAAGAGATTGTTAAGTTTAATTCACCTACTGTCCTACCGCCACGAGAAAGTCCCTGAACAGGGTTGCCGCAAGTAGACGAGTCGAAGAAAGGAGGGAGAAAGGTTTAAAATCGACTGCAACATTTGGCAAATCAAGCGCACTTCGTTAAGCGAAGAATCCGTTTCGTTTATCATGATGTACTAAAAGGAAATAGTAGATGTTTTTTATCCGACAGTTAAGCAAAATTTTCGTATTAAATGACATTAAATTATAAATTAACTTAAAAATTTCTCGTCATTTAAAGTCAGGAAATAATTTGTTATTATAGGCGACAGCGGTTACGGAAAGCCGTCAATCTATTAGAACAAAGTAGTTTTAGATATTTTCTTTTAGGTTCGGGCGATTTTGGGAGAGAAAAGCTTACACTTTAAAACTAGAATTTATATCATTTTGTTTAAAACTAAATTTCGAATTAAATGAAAATTATTACAGTTTTCAATCAGCAAGTTACACAATTATTAGCCAGCAAAAAGGAAAAAATAAATGATAAATAAGCAAAATTATGACTTTAAAATATTCATTCTTTTCATATTTTTCAATCAATTATAAAATATTCATTCACATTCATTGGAATAACTATTATCTACTATGTCCGAATCACTTGAAATGTTTTTACATGAAGAGTCTGAATCGCTATCCGACAGATTTAAAATAATTTCTTCACAATATCTTCTATCAGTCCATCTTTCTTTCAATAAATATTCTCTATTTTTTCAATGTGTTCACAGTGTTTTTTCCATTCATTTTGTGTTACTTTTAAAATAGCTTCTTAAGCAATAATTGTAAATTGTTCAAATAGATAAAATACTCATCTCAGTGTCATTAAGCGATTTCCCCCTCACGTTTTATCTTTTTAACTAATGACGCTGAAACCTCTGTCGCTTCCGCAGTTCTCTTCATTGCATTTGAAATTGGTATTTTTAGAGAATTTGCGGTTCTTCCTCTTCAAAAAACGCCGTAACATTGTGGACTATTGCACATGCTTGCGAATGCAAAGTCTTTCCACTTTTAAATGTAGTCATTTTTCAACTAGACAAAATCCACAAAGTGTGCAACACAATACAAGTTACTTCACAGCTTTAAAAATCACAAAATGCGAGCGTCTAGCATTGACCCTAGTACAAAGCGAAATGCGACTTTCGTCGGTTTTATCTGCGCCAAATCCAAAAAAGCGCTTTCCGTCACACCTAAAATGCAGTGGAATAACCTGTTTCCATAGCGACCGCCACCATAACGTCTGCTGTCTGGGGACTTTCTCGTGGCGGTAGGACAGTACTGTGACGATTGAGCCTTTAAACAACAGTAAAATTCTGGTCGCTAGATCAGTAAATAATGTATCTAGATCTAATATATATAATGTAAAAGTATTGAATTTGTCAACTGATGAGTTGCACATAAATAAACATTCAAATTTAGCAAAAATTGTTCCTATCACAGTAGTATCTTCCTTTTCAGTTAACAATATTACTAAGTCAAGTGCAGAGAGTGGTGATAATTTTGATGTTTGGGGAGGAAATTTTGATCTTTCACACTTAGGCTATAATGAAAAAAGACAAATAGAAAGTTTAATTAATGATTATAAGCATATTTTTGCTAATTCTATTCCAGATTTAAAGGGTTGTGATACAGTTTTTCATTCTTAGGGGCGCGGTAGCCCATTGGTTAGCGCGCTGGAGTTGCACTCGGTAGGCCCGGGTTCGATTCCAGTCACTGCCAAAACTGCCGCCGTGTTCATGCGGAGTACGATCACGTTAAACATGTGGGTCCGAAAGTCCTTCCGAGAGGTTGGTGGTAGGGGAAGGAGGGTACGGTCCCTGTGGATGCCTCCCCCACTGGGTTCCGGTCTGAATTGGGTGGCACTTCCCGACCGTCCAAACAGTTACCTTACACCTTTCTGGTAGGTCGGACGGTCTGGGTTTCAACAACAATAACATTAACTTAAAAGATGATATTCCTGTTAAACAAAAACCTTATAGAGTTCCTTATCATGTAAGAGATGAATTAGATAGACAAATTAATGAACTTCTTGAAAATGATATTATACAAGAAAGTGATTCACCATTCTCCGCACCTGTACTGTTTGTTAAAAAGGCAGATGGAACATTAAGATTAGTAACAGATTTTAGAAAATTAAATGATAAAACTATTGATGATATTTTTCCACTGCCAAATATCACTGAATTGATTGATAGTTTAAGTGGTGCGAAATATTTTTCTACATTAGACTTAACATCTGGATTTTATAAAATGAAATTGCACCCAGACGACACACACAAATGTGGCTTTTCTACACCTTTTGGCTACTATGAATGGAAAAGAGTCCCTTTTGGTTTGAAAAATGCCCCCAGCTCCTTTCAACGACTTATGTCCATCGTCCTAGCTAAGCTTTCCCTTTTACAAATTTCTATTTACATAGATGATATTGTTATTGCATCTAGAACCTTTGAGGAACACTTAATGAAATTAAAGGTAGTATTTGATAGATTATCTCAACATAAATTATGTTTAAAGCCAAGTAAATGCAATTTTTTAAAATCTTCAATAAATTATTTAGGTTTTCAAGTTTCTGAAGGTATTGTCCAGCCTGACCCCTCAAATTTAAAAACTGTTAAAAATTTTCAAAAACCCACCTCTAAAAAACAAATTCGCCAATTTTTAGGATTAACTGGTTTCTACAGAAAATTTATTGAAAATTACTCCTTAAAAGCTCTTCCCTTAACTAATTTAACTAAGCAAAATATTAAATTCTCTTGGACTCCTGAAGCAGAAAATTCTTATCAAACCTTAAAATCCGAATTACTTAAAGAACCCATTTTACATCTCCCTGATTTTTCAAAACCGTTTTCGGTATGTACCGATGCATCAAATCTTGCTCTTGGAGCAGTTCTCTGTCAAGAAGGAGAGGATGGATTTTTGCACCCTATTGCTTATGCTAGTAAAAAACTAAAAGATGCAGAAATAAACTATAGCACAGTCGAGAAAGAGACTTTAGGAGTTGTCTGGGCAACATCCTATTTTAAGCAATACCTTTTGGGAAAACATTTTACTGTTTATTGTGATCAGGCCTCCCTTTCAAATGTTTTAAAATTAAAAGATCCCACTTCTAGGATAGCACGATGGATAATGTCCATGACCCAGTTTAATTACAAAATTATTCATAAACCTGGTCGCCTAAATTTAACAGCTGATTATCTATCTAGATGTGTAAATAATGTAAAAGTAAACACTATAGACCTGGATGTTGATACTAACCTTCTTCTAAGAGTACGTAATTCTCCAAATTCTGACCCTAATTGTATAAGAATTGGCTCATGCTTAGATAAAAATATTGACCCATTCCCTAAAAATTTAATGTTTTTCTTAAAAGATGATGTATTATATTGTACTAATAGGAAACCTAAATTAAAATATCAAAGAAAAGAGCGTATTGTTGTTCCACAAAATTTGATCTCTGATATTCTAAATTATTGTCATGATTCGATCACTGCAGGACATGGTGGTTTTAGAAGGACTTTGAGGAAAATTCAGCAACACTTTTATTGGCCTAGGATGTATGTTCAAATTTTAAATTATGTTAAGAGTTGTCCTAATTGTTTACAGAAAAGAGGATTTAAACAAAAACAAAAAGCTCCTTTACAGAGGTTTCCAAATTCTACTTACCCTATGGAAAGAATAGCTATGGATTGTATTGGCCCCATGCCTCTAACTTACTCTGGCAATAAGTACATACTGGTGATTACGGACTATTTTACTCGTTGGCCAGAAGCTTATGCTATCCCCAATATTAAATCTGAAACTATTTAAAATTGTTTAGAAAACTTCTTTTCTCTTCATGGTGTGCCAAAACACATTATCACTGACAAAGGATCTAATTTCATTTCGAATGCTGCCATGAAGTTGTATGAAAAATTAGGTATTGAAAAACATACCACTACTAGCTATAACCCACAATCGGATGGAGTCTGCGAGCGTTTAAACAGTAAAATAATTAACACACTTAGTCATTTAGTGTCTGAAACACAAGAGGATTGGGATCGACATTTATCTTTTGCCTTGCTGGCCCACCGAACTTCAATCCATTCCTCGACTGGTGAGTCTCCAGCTAATCTTCTCTATGGTAGAGAATTGATTTTGCCACATCATCTCCTTTTTAATTTAAATGAACAAAATTTTACCACTGTTAGTGATTATAGTCAGGATTTGGCAATTTGCATGAAAAAATCTTTTGAAATAGTAAAGAAGAACTTACTTAAAGCAGCTAAAACACAAGAGACATACAGAAATAAGTCTGCTGTTATAAAAGATATAAAAGTTGGAGATTTAGTATATTTATACATTCCTGTTTTTCCAAGGGGACATTGTAAGAAACTCTCCAAACTTAATAAAGGTCCTTTTAAAGTTATACAAAAAACATCTAATGTAAACTTTAAAATTCAACATGTAAATGACACACAAAATATTCAGTTGGTGCACATTGACAGATTAACAAAAATTCCAGAAAGAGATTCTGTGTTCTTTTCTTGTGCACAATCTGATAATTCAGCAAGTAATACATCTCATGAGAATGATATAATTCCAACACAAAGATATAATTTACGACAAAGGAAAAACTAGAAAGACATTTTTTTTTATTGTTGCGCAACATAATTTTTTTTAATGTATAATTTTTATGTGTGTGTATTTGTTATTGATACATTGCAGAATGCTGCAAACTGGATTTAATTGATGTTGATTTTAAGATAAAATTTGTTATTGTTATTGATATTGCAGATTACTGCAGGATTTAGATAATGATTGAGAAAAGATTAATTTGGATAATATGAATTGATTATATTGATAGAGATATATAGTTACTTATTTATTGTTATTGAGAGTGCAGATTTATGCAAATATTTGATTACGTGGTCCATGACGTAAGTTCTGATCACATATGTTGATATTTTTTGGCATATATTTGTTGTCGTTAAAAGTATTAGAGTACTGCAAAGATAAAAGGGGCAGTGTATATTAGATAACTGCAGAATGCAGATGATATTGTTTAGTTTTGAATGGACATGAATAGATACTTGTGTCTTTGAAATTTTAGTATATTATTGTTACTTATTGATAATAATTGTTATTGTGTCAATTGTCATTTGACACTTCTATTGAAATTTTATTTATTTCATACAACTTATGTACATTGTTTTATTTTTTAGATCACTCTATTTACACATTTTTTTTTCTTTCCAGCTGGTATTTATATTTTGTAGTGGAAGTGAGAGTTGTTTCTCATTGGTTATTCAAGGTACCTTTTCAAAATTCAATGTTTCGATTCTTTGAAAACTATTTGGCTGGTCCAATGTTTTCTTAAAAATTTATTTTTATTTATAGCTAATGAGAATCAATGTCAAATCCTCTACCTTTACTTTTGTCTACACAAATTTAGTGATCTGATGCACAAAACTTATTCATTATTATATAATCCTCTTTTAGTTTATAGTTTGTTAACAAATTGCTTATTCTGAAATAGAAGTTGATTTCGGATAAATATTGCTATGCTTAAATTGGTAACTTCTGATAGATATTTTATTTTATTATCAAAAATTTTTCATTTTTCAAATGAAAAATTTTTGGGGGATAGGTGGAAGGAATGTGTTGGGTTGCTTTAGAATTTAGGTAATTTGGAGGTTTGAAAATTTACTTTTATTTCTTTTTCCCTGGCTCAATATTCTTAATTTGGTAATATTTAAATAATATTTATTGGCTTTTTCATTTATTCTTTAATTAGAATATTTTTAATCTTCTAAATTAATTTTCTTTATAATATTCTTAGTTAAAGATGTTCCATTCCTTAAATTAATATTACTTTTGATTTGCAAATTTTAGAAATTATTTATTTATTTGATTCCCCTTAAAATTCCCTTTAATTTGATATCCCATTTTCCCATTTTGGTTAGAAATTCCGTTTGTTCTTCAGTTTCAAGTTATTTCCATGTTTCACTGTAATTCAAAAATTTCAGTTGCGGCCATTTTCGGAATTTTGTTTCGCGGGCCCTTTACTGCGTTTAAGGCGCCACCTAAGCGTTTTTCGCGCCTCTTTGGAATTCGTGAAATTTTTTAATTGGTTCGCGTTTTTACGGATCGTCTGCTCTCGGAATTATGAGTATTATTTTGGCAATTCTAATTTCGGTAAGCGAATTTTAATTGCTGCCGTTTATCTAAACTCCGCGCTTTTGCCGCACATATAAATACGCGCGTAGAACTTTTCAGTTTCAGTTTTTTGTTGAAATCCTTCGTTGTGCGTTAGCGCGAGAAGCGCGTTGTTTATTTTCGAATGGAACTTATGTTCCACGCGAGCTTTTCTGTGGAACGTTAAGTTCCTCGCGTTATTTTTTTTTTTTTTACATTAGTTGTTTTAATTTAAAAGATGCATTTTTCAAGCCTTTTCGCGTAATTCGCGACGTAACTCTTCAGAAAAGTGTATGGTGAAATTCCTTTTGCGAGTTATGTGAACGGAGCGTCTGATGATGACATCTGAGTTTTAAGAAGATTTAGCGTTCCAGAAGTGGTTGTTAGGCCTCTGCTGATGTTTTTCAAGAAAAATGCTGAATCCGCTCTTGTTTCAAGTTTGGGTGATTTCCAGTAAACCAGTCTTCAAAATGTGTCTCCACTTATTGGAACTTTCCCCTCCTGTCTGATGGCCCAAGCGGGTGAATACAGTTGTTTTATTTAAACTCCTACTTTCTTTAATTCTGAATATGATTTCTTAATATTTTTTTTGAAATACATTTAACTAAATTTTATTCTGTAAAATTAAAATTTTAAAACTTCATTCTGAGAGCAAATTTCTAAACCTTCATAATTTTTTAAGAGCCTGGGTAAAATTCTAAAGTTCTTTAAATTTAATATTTTTGTTAATGATTTTCTGATGGAATTTAAAGTAGATTGTTTTGAGTAAAGTTTTTATGCTAATTCCTTAATTTTAACTAAGTTGAAAAAATTCTAAAATTCTAATGTCTAAAATTCTAATGTTAATTCTTCCTGAGTTGCCTGCCTGTGAGCAGTGTTTTTGTATTTGTTAATTTGAAGTACTATTTAATAAACTAATTGTCTTTAAACTAAATATTATGTCTTCATTTATCTTTTTTTAAACACAGCAGGTTTTATTCTATCTGTCAAACACAACAATACTGTCATCCGGAAAATCGACAAATGTACAATTTAACGATAGAAACACTGTACCGTGGATCTTATACATTATTTTTTTACTGTAAAAGTAGTAAAATCATTGCATTATATAAGAAATTGCATTATGTGCTGCCCACGACAGATTTTTTTTTATTTATCGAAAAGACTGAAAACATATGAAATTTGTCCTTCGAAAAATATCAAAGCCAATTCCTTCAGTATACTGTTCTACGAATCCCCAATGTCAAAAGAATTTTGTATAAACATTCCAAATTCGAATTCCTTTCAAACTTAAAATGCGATACAGCCTGTTCTAAGTCAGAAAGTCACGCACGCGAACAGTTCCGAAAAGAAAAACTCGAAGTTTTCAGACCAGGAACGTTTTCTTGAAGTTCTTTTCTTTTTTTTCAAATATTCTACAGAATATTCTCAATAACGATTCTACAGTTGTGGGTTTGATGAATCCAGATATTTTCAACATTTAAAGTTAAGTTGTCACGCTATACTTGAAATAAGTGATTTCATTTCTCCCTTGCCTTTCGTATTAGCCGCAGTTTTGTAAACATATTTTTGGGCTGATTTAGAGATGAAAGATCAAGAAGGAATGTAAACATGTTAATAAATATTACTATTAAAAACTCAGTCAAAGAACTGTGACGCCATAAAGCATGCAAGTCTAAAGTATGACGCTTAAAGTTTGCCGTCATAATGCATGCAAGTTTAAAGTATGACACTTATAAGTTAGCCAAAATGCATGAAAGTTTAAAGTATGACGCTTATAAGTTTGCCATAATGCATGGAAATTTAAAGTATGTCGCTTATAAGTTTGCCATAATGCATACAAGTTTGATGTGTGACGTTCATAAATATATATTGCTATTATGCAAACAGAGGTGCTCCCAGCAAAATCACAATGCCGGCGCACGTATGTCGCCGGAAAGTGACATTTTAATTATCTATATTTATGGCTACGACGCCAAGGATTTATAATAAGAAGACAACCACGTGAACAGCTACCAAAGAGGAAATTGCTCCGGGATAATATCAAAACTGAGAACAAAATTTCCATCTAACCAACTAGAACTTGGGGGGACATAATTAAATTAATTCTCCAAAGTGAGGCGACCTAGGGGATTTACGTCTTTTCACCATCAAGGCGCTACTAGTTACCATTGCCAAAACTTGAGGGACAGACCAGAGATCGTACCCTGAAGTATAGAGCATGGGCACGAGCGTAAATAAACAACCTGCGTAGCAGAATGCGCAGAAACGTAAGGACAAAGGGACATTACCATTACACTCCATACTGTAATGTATTCTGCAATGTATATGCAAGCGAGGGGAAAAGATATATAACGATTTTTCGTAAAAGAACTCTTGTATGTATTTTATTTTCCGGTTAATTCAAAATATCCATCAAAGAAGATAAATTTAGATGTATCCTACTAAAATTAGAGTTTAAACGAATGTAAGTTTCTAAAGTAGCCTTTTAATACAGAAATAATGGTAATATCCTACTGCATATCCCTAAGCAAACGAGTATTTTGTTCTGGAAATGCAAGGACAAAATTGTCTGTGTGACGTCATGTGTCCATGCTCTATTTTGGATGGAGAAATAAATGTAACACAGCCAAAAAATCCACAGAAAGAATTAGAATAGAAAGAGTAGTAAGAAAGAAATATATTAACCCAACACAAATGTAGACTGCGAAGGCATCCGCAAAGAGAGGAATCAAATCCAGAGACTGCAATCAACCTATGCGGATATGAAGTGATGGTGTTCTGCCACTGAAAGTGGTATTCAAACTTAATGACCAAAATTTTTTATACACGGGTATAAAAATTATACCCGTGTATTTGTAGAAGATTACTCCTACAACGTACAATATATGAGTTTCAACACTTTTTGCCACAATAAAACAATGGCATAATAACTTCAAAATATCAATAATCTCTGAATCAATAATCCCCGAAAATATCAATAATAATAATATTTAAACCTGAAGACCGTAATTGATATTATATAGTCAAAAGTGCAATGGCAATGATATTTATTTTATATACCTGTCTTCATTATTCAAATCCGAAAAGGTTTAATAAAAATCATCTGGCGCATAAACACATTGGATTTAAATTCGTTGCTAAGAAACATGATATCATTTACTTCAAATAATACTTGGTGGACAAAATATCACCTAAATAATGCTATCTGTATGGAAAGTTTGGCGATATTTTAAAAGATCGCCAAATTTATCGTTAAGTGGGACTGTAGAACTGACAGTCCCACTTGGCGACAATTTAACGAAACATCATCAGAATAATATCCCCTAACAAAACACAATTAATTTAATTTATTTAAAACAGTTTTATCAATTTCAAGATATTTTTATGGATTTACAAACATTTTTATCTATTTGGTGACATTTTAAAAATTCGCTAAATGTGTTACTAAGTAGGACAGTTGGACTGACAGACAAATACTAACGAAACATCATTTCAGTATTCTCTTCTAGCAAAGCAAAATAAATTCCATTGATTTGCGTCGATTTTATCAATTTGGCGACATTTCCGTCAATTTGGGAACTTTTAAGAAAAGTTACTAAATTAGCTATAACCAGTCAAACTCGTAGCTCTGAATTTGCACATCTGAATAAAACATCCTAATCCCGTTGTATATACTAAATGAAAACACTAAAATTGTATTACTAGAAGATATCAGTAGCGTAGCTTGAGATTTTTGACTGGGGATGTTGAATATTTGGCAAAATTTTGGTATTAAGAGTGAAATTTATATTGGAATTCGCATTTTCATAAGTTTTATTTCAAGAGATTTCATTTATTGGTGAATAGAATACTACATCACTCAATAAGTATCCGGTCTAAATAAGAAAAAAACATTTTTTTTTTTAGAAATTCGAGTTTATTCATCAACATACTCTCCTGCAAGAGTGATACATTCATTCCAACGCTCCTCGAACTTTTCGATGGCTTTTTTGTAGAACGATTTGTCTTTGTTCTCAAAATATACCCCAGTTTCGGCAATCACTTCTTCATTGCAGCCAAATTTCTTTCCCTGGAGCATCTTTTTGATGTCTGCAAAAAGCCAGCAGTCACTGGGGACCAGATCTGGAGAGTACGGTGGGTGAGGAAGCAATTCGAAGCGTAATTCATATAATTTAACCCTCGTTTTCATCGACCTTTGACACGGGGCATGTCGTCCGGCCACACAGAAAGCTACCATTAGCCTATGGGTTGGTCGTGTGGTCTGGGTTTTCTACGGGGCATGTCTTGTTGTTTTTGCTCCAGTGTGAGCAAACGTGGCACCCACTTCGAAAGCAACTTACGCATGCTCAAATTTTCGTGTAAAATTGTAAATACACTACCTTCTGATATCTTTAAGGTGTCAGCTATCTCACTCAACTTCACTTTACGGTCTTTCAAAACTATTTTGGGGACTTTTTTATGTTTTTCAGAACAACTGCCGATTTTGGGAGACCAGAGCGTTCAGCATCATCGGTGTTTGTACGACCGCGTTTAAATTCAGCATACCAGTCAATAATAGTTGATTTCCTTGGTTCAGAGTCACCATAATGCTTATCAAGTCACTGTTTGGCTTCAACAGTATTCTCCCCAATCAAAAAACAATGTTTAATCAACAGGCGATATTCTTTTTTATCCATTGTTTTGAAAATTACAAAATTGGGGTCACTAAAACCACTGTAACCTATAAACAAATTGTCCGAATGTCATGAAATTTTGACATGTGTCGTTTGAAGGTTGATACTATCCAGAAATCATATGGGTCTGTCAACGGTGTTGCCATATATGTGTCAGACCGGAGGTTTATTGAGTGATGTGTTAATTATACCATTTATGGTATTTATGAAGAATTTTGTTAAATTGGAGAATTTTCTTAAAATAGTTTTAAATAAAAATTCAAAGAGTGCATGAAATGTACGAGACTTTAAAATGTTACCTATGTAAGATGAATAGAAGATATAACATTTTAAATGTTTACTTATTTCTACATTAGATGAACTTCTGCAATCATTTTATTAAATATGAAGTCATGGTCGCCCATAGGGTATGTAAAGGTGGAGGATCATCACATTCACCTTGGACATTAATATAACACAGGCGAGCATCAGGCCTGTCGATTTTGTACATCATGAGCTAAAGTGATGTATGCAGTCTGTAAATTAAAGTGATGTATGCAGTCTGTAATTAATATAATTAAAAGAAAAACCAAACAGTTCATTTATAAGATTTTTAAATCCATTTATTTATTATTCAAATCGAAAAAATAATAATAAACATTAATAAACATTTAATTTAATTACGTTGCCGAGCAGCATGATATAAGATGAAATCTTCCTCATAAAACGCTAATAATTTAATTATCGTTTTGATTCCCTAATTCCCCCCCACTGTTGATCAAAAGCTTGTGAAAAATAAACCATGGTGATAGATTTTCAATTTTAAATTCATGCTTCAAACATTCATGGTTTCAAACAATTCATATTTTCAGAAAGCGACTAATTAGAGCAAAAAATCTTTCACCAAACTGAGAGATAAAGTTTTAATTCATTTTCACGTTTTAAACACACGCTTTCCAACTTTTATGTTTGGAGGAACCAGGGAGTTAGAGAGCAGAACTCCTAGGAAAAGTTTCGTTTTTCATTAGTATCTCAACACCCCTACTTTTAGAAACTCGAAACTTTGACAAAATTTAAGGGGGGTTATTTCAAGGCTACCAACAAAATTTCATCAAATTCAGTTCAGCTGTTCTCCCATGATGATGGGACAAACATACAGACATACAGATTTTCAATTTTATTTATATTGATTGTAGCGAGTTGTAATTAATGTTAATAGCAACAGATATATTGAACTACTGATGGCATCACATAACTAACTGTACCGAAGATTAATGTTACTATATTGTTAAAGTATAATAATACCAATAAAAATTATTGAAATTGAATTAAGCGTATTTATTGATCCCCAAATCAATAAAAAGTCATTGCAGAAAACCTAATGGTAAAATATAATATGCATCAATAAAAGGGGGTCTAATAACAACACATATAAAATATCCTATTTCAGCCAATATGTTGAATAATAAAGTATAAATAAAAAATCTGATGTGGGCAGTACATGGCTTTCCTTATATAATGCAATGAATTTACTACTTTTACAGTAAAAAAAAATATATTATTTTTATAGTAGGTATTTATATTCTTTCCAAGATATTGAAATTACGTCAATGAGTTGTCATTTTCATTGATTTAGCGATATTTTTATCCATTTGACGAGTTTTTCATTAATTTGGCTACATTTAAAAGAGTCGCCAAGTTCAGGACATTCCACCAAATTCGTCGCCAAAATCTTGTCAAGCATTATGGATCAAGAAATAAGTTATTCTTACAGCAGATAAATGACTATTGGCGTTCAAATACAAAAGTATTACTCAAAGTATCTTTTTTCATGAATGGAACAAGCTAGATCCACGAGATTGATGTCACCCAATTTATCAAATAGTATTACATATAAAAAGTGAACATGTTTCTCAATACGAAATAGATTTCTTTATTTTATATGACTTTTTTATATGTTTTTGAAAAATGTGATATATCTCGAGAACGGTCCTTGTTAGAGTTCTAAAATTTATGTCAATCGTTTTCTGATGAAAAATAACATAAGAAATGTCTATTTGCGTAACTTTATTAGAGGTTTTGATGATTTTTTAAAATTTCACTCGAAAATTTATGGGGGTTCTGAACATTCGATTACGTATAAAAACAATAGGCTTCCAGTGTTTATGGGTTGTAGTTTTTGTAATTTTTGTTCGTCTGTTATTGTCTCCACAGACTCACTGACATTCACAGAAACATCACTTCAAAAATGCTAGATTCGTAATGAGGGATGCTTGAAACGTGCTCTCTCGTCGAAAATTCGAATTCGAATTTATACCCCGTCACAATACTTTCCTTATACAGTATTGTATATAAGGTAAGTAATAATATATATTCCTACCATAACATATACATTATCACATTTATAACTCTAGCATCACTATTTGCAGAGATAGCTGCCCGTTTAGGGATTTTCGGAACATACACTGAATATATTTTTTATTTTATAAATTTAACATTTTCTAATTGTTGTTGCAGTTATGCTTCAGTCTGTCCTAAGAGTAATACAGACTGACCCCGATTTAGAATTATGGAAAGCGTCATCAATTATATTCGTTAAACAAAACAGAAAGTCCTTGACGTACATAGTCATCTTTCGAAAAATGTGCGAAATATCTACAATGTGTGCTCATTTCATATGAAATAAAGCAAAATATCTACTGAAATGTCTTCTTTTTTATCGTATCTGCATTAAATATTTCACATTTCAAACTTCAAAATACCACGCGATATCTAGTGCATTGAAGATGGTATTCAAAATGCTTTATAGAATAGAACCCGAAGAATGTTTTTTGGGGTCTATGAAGGAATTTTCTGGCTATAAAGATATCTGAGTTGTTTTACACTTTGAACTTATACTTTGAAAAACATTCCAACTATGCAAACATTTCTCAATACTCAGGTTTGAAATATGTTTAAGGTTTGGAGGACTGTCACGTTTGTCATATCAAAGTATCTGACTTTTCGATTGAGCATAAAGACTTGTCTGTGATTTTTTTCTTTATAACATTTTAGTGTAGATCAGCAGTTATCAAAATTTTGCAGATGGATGATGTGTTGAAAGTACTGTTTGACGCAGCTGGTACTTTTCCTTTAAGATATAAAATAATCTGGTGTGGGCAGCACATGACTTTCCCTACAGATTCAAATTTATTTCCTCTTTATTTCTTTCATAGCACATTAAATTGAGTTTAATTGCAGAAATAGCACGGATAAGTATTTTAAATGACACTGAATTTGTATTTTTAATTTTATTTTCGTTTAATTCGGAAACTAGGCGCATTTTTAAAAGCGTCGGGGCAAAATTGCTGATCAACTGAAATGTATGGAAGACAATTAGTCCTAGAGGTATGGGTTGATTTTATTCTTTTCATCGTGAAAATTTACTTACAAAAGAAACATTTCATTGATATAGTTGAACAAATGTAGTTTAATACAATACTTAACATTTTGAGCTTTAGCGATATTTGCTAGCTATTTCCTAAAAAACTTGCATAGGAATATCTTCATAAACTTTTCGTAACAAAATTTGGTAAATAAGTCACTTGTGAGTTACCCTGGTGCTGATTAGATTTTGGCAACAATAAGCATAAATTAACCGGTCTTTTGTTTTTGCGAAATGCCCTGCAAAATTGTATGTATCCACTCTAGCTGAAAACTTATCTTTCTGAGACACGTGATACAACTAGTTATTGACAGACGCCTGTTTACTTTTATGGGCAGGTTTGCTTTGTCTTTATTTCCCACAGAAAGAGGCAGTTTCTTTATCCTAACAAATCGGTTCATACTGTTATAAATATTTTATACTGTGGCATTACATTTAAACTATATTTTCTGCATTTTGAGTGATATACTTTAAATTAGTATTTGTTAGATGTTATGTTTTAAACGAAAATTCCCGTTACAGTGTATAGTGAAGCTTAATTTCAAAAATACTTTCCACTTCAATGAGAAGCATTTGGAATCTTGACATAGCTTGCTCAACGATTACATCATCGGTTAATCAATTTTAAAGTCCGTAGTTCGATACCCGGCTAGGACGATGAGCCTATTAAACTTTTTTATTTTCAATATGAAGATGTTTTAAAAAATTTTGGAGCAGGAAAATGCTTATATATATATTCGTTATAACAGATGTTACAATCTGCTTGTAAAAATAAGTACGTTATTGATTAAAGACATACACGGTTGATTTAAAATACCAACTGTTTTTTTTTAGGTGAAGAACAGACATGCCTTTGTTGATGCTGGTATTCTGTTTTTCACGCCTTTGTTGGTGCTGGTGTACTGTTTTTCAAGCCTTTGTTGGTGCTGATGTTCTGTTTTATCTTCCAGACGTAGTCATTGGGTCCGAAATCAGTTAAGACATTTAATCAACTCAATTTACTCTTATATAACGAAGTATTTATTTTTTTAGCATTTTTGAGATATACAACCGGATATTTTAATGATAATAAACTGTTCGAAACTCCCTTGTTAGACATTTAAAATAATACATAATGAGAGCGCCGCATAAAAAACATTCTTCTTCAAAACAAATATTTTGTCACTTCAAAATTATATGTATGTATTTTTCACCAATTAAATATTATACGACCGATAAATGGATAAATTATTTTCCCTACTTTTTCGCGGGATTATTCCCTATTTATTTTCACATTATTTTTGTTTTACTTCAGCTTGCCTTATCTCCCGAACTACATATTTATGCACAGTTATGCCATGGCAATGCAAAATACAAGCAGCCAACTTGAAATAGAAGAAGGAAAACAGAATATTCGGCGTGCTTGAGTAAAGGAGTAAGAAGTCACAAAATGTTTCTTGCAAAAATATTTATTCGCATTTCATGAATTATTTTATTTCGTCTAAACAACGTGTTGCAGGAAATAGTAAAATATATTTTTAAATATTACCTACTATAAATAAGAATTTATTTTTTATTACTCTCCCTGCAATACATGGTAATGTATAAGGAAAGTATTGGAATCGTGTCGATAATCGCAACTCGAGTTTTCGGCGGATTTACACGTTTTAGGATCTCCAAAACACGAAAAAACTATTTTTAACGTGACATCGGTGTGTGTGTTCTGTGTGTGTGTATCGGTGTGTGTATGTGTATGTCTGTGTGTGTGTTTGTGCGTGTGTGCGTGTGTGTGTGTGTTTGTGCGTGTGTGCGTGTGTCTATGCAATGTATGCATCCATTCTAACTCAAAAATTAATGGACTAAATTTCATAAACTTTTGTAGATAAGTCATTTGTGTGTGACCCTGATGCTGATTAGATTTTGGCATGATTCATGATTATAAAAAAATCCGCCTTTTTGGGGAGAATGGCTTGAAAAACTTCATGCATGAAGTCTAGCTATGAAACTATCTGACCAAATTTCACAAAATTTGGTAGATAAGTCTCCTGTGGGATATCCTGGTTCTGATTAAATTCTGGTACGATTCGGAAAAAAAAAGAACCTGCCATTTTTATGAAATGGCCCGCAACAATCGCCAAACTCTATAAAATAAGAGACTTCGTATGTTCAAATGAATCAATTAAATGCGTGCTTTATACGCAATTTTTTACGGGGAAAAGAATAAGACCAACCCTTTTACTTTAAGACTAGTCGTTTTCAAGATATTTGAGATTTTGTCTCGCATTTTTCTTGTGCCGCCTTTGAAATAATATCCAGTTACGAAATAAAAACAGAAATTGAACTGAAAGGGGAATTTATGTGCAATTTAAAATAATTATGAGTGTTATCTTGTAAAATTAAACTCAATTTAATAAATTATTGAAGAAATAAAGAAAACGTAAATATTATTCTACAGCGAAAGTCTTTGCTGCCCACATCAGATTTTATACTTTCTTTATATACATAATGTATAAGGAAAGTATTGTGACGGGGTCGAAAATTCGAAATCGAGTTTTCGACGGGAGAGAACGTTTCAAGCATCCCTGGTCGCCAATCAAACATTTTTGAAGTGATGTCTGTGTGTGTGTGTGTGTGTGTCAGTGAGTCTGTGGAGACGAAAAACTGACGAACGAATGGACTGATTCAAATCAAATTTGGTACAAAAATTACAATCCATAAACTCTGGAAGCCTATAGTTTTTATGTGCAATCGAATGTTCAGAACCTCCCCTAAATTTTCGAATGAAATTTTGAAAAAATCGTCAAAAATCAAAACCACTAATAAAGTTACGCAAATAGACATTTCTTATGTAATTTTTCATTAGAAAACGATTGATATAAATTTTAGAACGCTAACATAAACCGTTCTCGAGATATTGTACATTTTTCAAAAAAATTGTCAAAAAGTCATATAAAATAAAAAAAATATATTTCCTATTGAGAAACATGTTCACTTTTCATATGTAATACCATGCGATAAATTGAGTGACATCATTCTCGTGGATCTAGCTCGTTCCATTCATGAAAAAAGATACTTTGAATAATACTTTTGTATTTGAACGCCAATAGTCATTTATCTGCTGTAAGAATAACTTATTTCTTAGTGCATAACGCTTGGCGAGATTTTGCCGACGAATTTGGCGGAATATCGCCAACTTGGCGACTTTTTTGAATTGTTGACAAGTTAACGAAAATCTCGCCAAATGGTTAAAAATGACGCTAAATCAATGAAAATGACGATTTATTGTCGAAAATTTAATATCTTGGAAAGAATATCAGTATCTACTATAAGAAAAACCTATTTTTTTACTGTAAAAGTAGTACATTCATTACATTATATAAGGAAAGTCATGTGTTGCCGACTTCAGATTTTTTATTATCGCAGTGAGAGTAAAAAAAAAAAATTGCAGCTATTTCAGTAACGGATCTTCGGTGCTGACTCAAATAAATAACCAAACATGAATGTAGTTTGTTAACGGCAAATACTTCACGAAATCATTCAGACCAGAATTTAAGATAAGTTCGAGATACATGACGTCTGTAAGGGTATCTTGATAAAAAATAATGAATGATCAGTCTAGCAGTTGATCGCTTTGTCTTCCGTGAATAAACACCCATCCATCCACTAAATATTTCACAAGAAGCATGGGTTTGAATCATGTCGGATTAGCAGCTAGTTGTAAATATCCAGACTATGTGGCGGGGCAAATCAGTTGACTAAAAGTCTTGGAGCACGTTTCTATATAAATAAAATATAGTATATATAAATAAAATTGAAAATAGATTTTGTGTGTGTTTGTTTGCCTCATCATCGCAAAAGAACTACGACACCGAATTTCAAGAAATGTTGAGGGTAGACATGAAATAGCCCCTCTTAAAATTTAGTCCATGTTTCGAATTTCTAGAAACAAGGAGTTGTCGAGATATTAATGAAAAACGAACTTTCCATAGAAATTTTATCTCCTCTCTAACTCCATGTTTCCTTCAAGCAAAAAGATTGGAAATCGCTGGTTTAAAACTTGAAATTAAATAAAAACTATTTGCATGGCTTATTTTCCACAGGTTCTTATTCAACAATGAAAAATATGACAATATCGAAGTGGCTAGTTACTTAATTATGAGAATTTTATGAAGAAGATTCTTTTTCATATGGTGCTCAGCAACTCAATTAAATCAAATGTGTTTATACGGCAGATGATATTAAGTTTTCTCCAATTTAGATAATATAGAAATGAATATGTAAAAACACATCTTATAAATGAGCGGTACTGTATTTTTGACTGAATTATATTAATTTCGGACTTCGTGTTTAAAGATTATGGAAATTGGTGATATTTTCCATTTCTTACATCATCTGTTTTATTTTAACAACGAGATTTTAACAAACTCATATATTGTGTTTATATATTGCGTTTAGCCAATTTTTGAAACAGAATAAAAGTTCTACGGGTATATCTGCTAATACAATTTTAGCGTTTTCATTTTGGCATATACAAATGGGATAAGGATATTTTATTCTTCAGATATTCGGATTTACAAATTTGAGGGATATCATCTACTTGACAACTGTTTCTTAAATGTTGCCAAATCGACGAAAATGTTGTCAAATCGATAAAAATGGCGCCAAATTGATAAAAATAGCGCTAAATTAAGGAAATTATTTGTATTTTGTTAGAACTTTTGTTGTATTTTGTTAGTACTGTAATGATGTTTCGGTAGCATTTGTGTCGAAGGCCAGACCACTCGGCTGACCCAAAGGCTTGCAGCCGGTAATTGAGAGGGCGACTTTATAAAGTATAGCCAAATTGATAAAAAAAATCACCAAAGTGATCAAAATATCGCCAGAGTGATGAAATAACGCTAAATTAATGACAACGAATCTATAATCGAATAAACTTATTGGACTTTCCTTCAGATATATTTTGCAATATGCTAATCACGCAAAATATTTCAGCTCCATCTCATTGGAGATAGTGGTGTAGCTCAAAATTTGAATCTCAAAATTTGAGCGTCCTCTGTATAAAATCTAATTTAAAGATAATTTTATTTATAATATTTTTAATATAACTTTGCGAATATATATGCGTTTTTAAAAAACTGTTACACTTTATGTACTTAAAATGAGACGTTTCAAAGTATTTTTCCCATTAAAACGCATATCTAGAAGCTGAAATCATCTAGCTTTTACGCTTCATTGAAAGAGGCATGGTATTAGCCCGGCCTATCTGTTAAACTCCTACCTTGTTAAACTCCGCTTTGGCTGATAAGCTAGACCTATAATCTAGCTTACAGGAAGGCGGGCTATTTCTTCCCTATTTTCAACCCTTTATAAATAACGTAATGACAGACAATGACTGGATATGGGACATGACGTTTCAAGAATGAAAATTTCTTGAGCTAGGCGAAGGAATCCGCCATTTTGGTCAAACATGGCTCTATAATTAATATTTACAGAAAACAGTCATATAATACTAAAAAATATGAATCATTTCCCACGAATAACATGACATTCGCCTAAATTTAAACAATATCAATACAAGGAAACACACTAATAATGACTAGCACTAATCTTAAGTAGTTTGTGAAGTAGACTTAGTCACAGCAACAATATGGAAAAGCATCCGTTTGCGTATTTGTGAGATTTAGAAAGAATAAATCTGATTTTCATTTAAAAATCACGTTACACTAGACTCTCAATTAAACAAAAGCCATTGATAATTTCCTATTGGATTTTTAGCATACTGTGGTTGAGATATTTTAAAGATTTTACTTTTAAAGTACAGTATTTGTAAACAATTAATATGCAAAATTGTTTAAATACGTTGTTTACTACAGTGTTCTCACCCATATTTAAGTGCACTCATTTGAATTGCTTTATTTCGTTTTCTAGCTGTTTATTTTTAAAAAACTGATATATTTTTTCTATCAATTGCTAATAATATTCTAATATATTTCTATTTCATACATAAGCGCCTGTAAAACTTTGTCCAAGGGGGGGGGGGGGGGGCAAACTCAAGCCCATCATGTACAACATCGACAGGCCTGATGCTCACCTTTGTTATATTAATGTCTAAGGGGGAGTGTGACCCCCTCTTTACATCCCCTGTGGGCGACTTCATATTTAATAAAATGATTGCAAAAGTTCATCTAATGTAGAAATAAGAAAACATTTAAAATGTTATATCTTGTTTTCGTCTTACATAAGTAACATTTTAAAGTATCGTGCATTTTATCCACTCTTTGTATATTTATTTAAAATTATTTTATTTTATTTAACACTAAATAAAACTTCTTGAAATAAAACCTATGAAAATGCGAATTCCAATGATATTTCCATTGTAATACCAAATATTTTACCAAATTTTCAGCTTCCCCAGTCAAAATCTCACGCTACACGCCTGATTGAAGATACCGCCAATATTTAGTTATAGATCATATAAATGCATGAAAGCTCAAAATTTGCCTTTATAAATGCATATTTCAATTATTTTTATTTCTTTCAACGTGCTTTTTAAAATAACTCTTTTTTATGATTATAAAATGCTAAATAAGTTAAAATCAAACACAACTGGTAGTATTTCTTCCACTGATTTAGCACTTATGTACTTCTCATCCATTGAATGGTCATTTACTATTTCAGGAGCTGGGCAAATTGTTAAAGGTGTTTAAAATGTTCTATTCAAATCCGTTATAAAATTATATCATAATTCAGAAACAGCTCGAGCATCGATACAATACTGGGCATCTCTGCAGAAGTATTGACATATAATATATACAATACACATAATATTAAGATTTGTTAGTTGTTTACGAAATAGCTAAATAGCGGCCAACTACTCTAAATTAACAGCTGTGAAATTTTAAGCAACTCTCTATAGGGGATTTCTATGCAGCACAGCATGCTTCCTTACAGCCAACCAATCCGGAAATGACAGACTGTGGCAATTTGTTCTGCCTATGTCAATTATCTGCGACTGTATCAGCGCATTGTCCACGATAACATTTCAGAAACATATCGTCCAGAACAGTTATTGAACGAAATCATTTAATAAAAAGCATGAACTTTTGAAATTTTATCGGTGACTATAGACGATATGCAAAATATTTCGTTTTTAATTTTTCACAATCTCATACTCTGTGGGGAGAGAGAAAACTGTTATCTGTTTTGGGTTTAGCTAATGGTTGTTGAATTGAATGCAGTCAAAAATATATATTTACCAATGACCTGTCAGGATATACATGAAATTAAATAAAATTCAGATTTGAAATGACATAATTGGTGTTAAAATGAAACCCACATATTTTTTATCAATTTCAGAATGTTTCCTTGATTATATTAACAGCTGCGGAAATAATGATTTAATGACCTACTTAAAAACTGTCCCTATTTCATATTTATTGAAAGTAAACACTATTTACGTAAATGCAATAAAAGACTCCGACTGGTTAAAATGGGCGTGTGAAGAACTCTAGAGTTCTCTAGATTCGCTAAGTCTGTGCACAAACCGCATCGTCCACTAAACAAAAATCCATGCCTACAGGAGCTGCATAAACTCTGACACATGATACAATTCTTTGATATGTATTTGCACCGTCACAGTTTCGCCTGCAAAACCGTGACGGTCCGTACAGCCTACTAAAGAAAATCCAACCCAAACTATTGCACTACCACGGACAATGCTTTCTTCAGATTTGCACACCTCTACTGTCTAATTTTCTCAAATCAGACAGTATTCGTGTAGGAAGCTTATCAATGCATACAAACATGTACGTACATAATTCATATGTATATATGATAGATTCTTTAGCGAGCGCTCTCCATAAAATTGTAAAATCTGTTTGTGCTGGGTAGTTGGTAAAAGGTTGCCCATCCTTGAACTAAACCATCATATTCAAGATGGAACATCGATCAACTAAACATCATTTTCAGTGAAACCAACAAGAGCAAAATACACTATCCTGACATAGAAAATACAACACCATGGAGCTCTATCCGTATAATTATGCAAATTGCGAGACAAACGCAGCTGTCCGATGAATGCAAATGATCTGAAATGCAAGTAGCTCACGTGATTAGAGCGCGGGATAAAAGAGATGGAAATGGCAGATTGCAGATGAGCAAACAGTTGTTACTGTCTGTCGCCAACGGAAACCCATTTTCCGAGCTGTTTACCATTTCAAAAGTCACGTGTAGTTGATACCTGACCGACGACGCCGAATTAAGTTTCAGTATTTGGACGATCATGCGAGGTGATTCATTTTAAGCCTAGGTACGGCTTGTTGCTCTTACCGATGTATTGCCTCTGAAACGCGCATAGATGCGTCCACTGTGCAAAGGATTTGGAGAAGATGAATTGGAGAAGGGCATGTAAATCGTTGCAGTGGTGCAGGTCCATCCAGACATACGTCAGCACCTGTTGATCGACGCATTCGAAGGCATGTCGTGACGATCCCACAAATGACGACTGTCTACATTTTGAAGAATTTGCAGGGTACATTGGATGTTCTAATTTCAACTAGAACAGTTTCTCGACAATTGGCTGAAAGCGGCTTGCACTTAAACCGTCCTTTACGAAGACTGTCATTAATGACAAGTTTCCGATGTGAGAGATTGCAATGGTGTCGGGCCCGATCCTCTTGAACAACTGAATGCGGCACGGTAATGTTCAGCGACGAGTCTCGGTTCTGTTTGTCAAATGACAGTCGCCGTGTGGGAGTCTGGAAGTGATGTGGAAACATAAACAATCCTGCTGCGACTGTTGAATGTCATACTGCTTGACAACGCGGCATCATGGTTAGGGGTGCCATCGGCTTTGATAGCCAGTCACCTCTGATTCTTATCAGAGGCACAATGACGGCACGACGATATGTGGATGAGGTGCTGCGGACGGTTGCAATGCCCTTCCTTCAGCGGTTGCAAAATGATGTTTTCCAGCAAGATAATGCACGACCGCACACAGCAACCATCTGCAGACAAGCCTTTCAAGGTAACCAGGTGTTTTCTTGGCGTCTGCTGTCTCCAAATCTCTCACCCATCGAGCATGTATTGGACGTGATTGGCTGTAGTTTGATTGCCCTGCCCGCGCCCCAAACAGAGGACGACGTGTGGAGAATGGTTGAAGGCATGTGGTCATCTATCCCCCCAGGAAACTATCCACACGCTCTGCATCTGTTCCTCGAAAGGTTGCTACTTGTATTGTGGCAAGATGTGTTCCTACTGCCTACTGAACACCCTGTCTGTGTCACTACTGTATTGCATTACCCTTCTCGAATTAACATCACTTATTTATATATGGCATCTCTGTTTGTGTGTCCTTATGTGTGTTGCATTTTTTGTGATGGGTAGTGTACTATATGTACTGTCCAATAATATCAGTTGATGTTGAAATAAGATTTTAGGCATTAAGAATGATTTTAGATGATGTGTGAAAACTAAGTGGTGAAAACTTATACGAGCAAATAGTTGTTTACTGCAATGAAATTACTCATTAAAACATCAAAATTTTAACATGTTAAAGTTTTAACAGTTTAATCAAAGTTTTAACATGTATATTGATTTAATAATAACATGAAAACACTTAAATAACATTTTTCTTCTGGTTGGAGGAAATCCCCCTTTTATAAATCTTTTCAAAGGCCTAAATAATACTTTAGTGAAATGTATAAATACATATTTTTATTTTATAAGTGCACATTTCCTTAATTTTAGCTGCATATTTGCATGCATATTTTGACAATTTTAGTGCATATAATCCGTGCTAAAGTTGTGTTTATTTATCTTTTCTATATAATATGCACCGAATCTTGCTTTGGTGTCATACGATCCCTCTCAGCTTTAAGACCAAGGGGAAAATTTATAATTTAAAAAAATCGAATTAGGTGTGACGGTGCAAATAAATAATAAAAAACTCAAAACCAGTTTAATTAATTATTAAGCACTTCCACTCTAGAATCTTGATTTTGGACTTATTCGATCCTCCTCAGCTTCCAAGTCAACAAAAAAATCAAGTATTTAGAAAAGTCAAATTAGAGATGACGATGAAAGGGAATAATTAAAAAAACAAGAAAGACAAATCATGCACAAATAATTGATTATGAAACATTTTCCAACTGAAATTCAATCAGCTGAATGTATCGGTTCTCTAAAATGCGATACTTTAAGTTGTTTTTTAATTATCACAGAACTACAATAATTTATTTTACTTGAAACCTTAAAACGTCATTGAAAAAAATGAACTTTATTAAAATGTCTTAATTGAAATATAAATCGTCTGGCTCTCTATGTAAAAGCAGTGAATATTTCATTCACACACTTTTTACCAGAGTCCAGAGTTAAATAATCTTGCTTGAAAAATATTTAGCAATTCTTATACAACTCAACTTACAATCGTTTATTTACATGCTGCATTCATTAAAATCAGGCTTCGTTGTAAAAATAATCAAAGTTTGATGATCATTTAGACTCAAAAATATTGTGATTGTGTTGGCGCAGAATATAGATGCACATAAAGTGGGCAAAATAAATCCGTTTTAGGACGGATGCAACAACATACTAAAATTCCAGACCAAAGAAAACATCAAAAATTCAAATTAGGTGTAACGGTACAAAAGGATTTTCAAATGAATTACGCCATATTCCTTCACAAAAGCCATAACATTTGATATTATTTAGCTGGCAACAATTAAAACAAATTAATTTATAATTAAAACTGGCAGCAAATTGTTTATCAACAATTTTGAATAAGTATGTAGGTTTCACATTTAACGACCACTAGCCATTGAGAACGCACGAAGCGCGTGTCAAATAGGTAGTAATAATTTACATTAGATGCTTACTGATTTATTTGCTCTAACAGGTAAGCAAATAAATCCCTTAAACATTTTTTTTTATATACTATATATATTTATAAACTTTCAAACATTTTATTATGTCCAAAATCACTACGACAACTGAATTTTAAAACTTTTGATAAATATTTCATGACGTTATGCATCTCATATTAAATAAGATTTATATTTTCTACTCTACTGATTTATACATTTGAAACCTTTCAAGCTGTAGACACAGACGTTCCTACTTGATTTTCATCCATTGATTTTTGAACGCTAGTGTTTTTTCACCTATGGTAAAAATATTAAATGTATTCTCTGAAAATCGAGTAGATGTTTATCGTCTAGAATTCTATTTTATTTCGACGTTTTCTTTGGTGAAACTTAAAATTTGCGAGCATTTGATATTCGTTTTGGATTCCTTTTATGTACTTTATGTTTCGAGTATTTTATCAGATGTGCTTGAAGATATGTTTCTGTTTTACAGTTTGTTGGGGTATAGACAGAAAAGTGGTTTTAAAAGGCTTTTGAATGATTTGAATTAGCATACCCTTTAAAACCAAGTTTCAATTACATTTACACTTTATTATGAATTTTATATACAAAATGCCATCATTATGTGTTTCCTTTTAAGTATCAAATAAGCACATTCGGGGGCCCTATTTTAAGCTTTGTCGTTCATATGTTTCCGTTGATCGATAGAGGGCTCTTTTATAATACAGCTACGAAAGTTATTTTGTTTTCAAACGTTTGTATCTCCGCTATAGGAACTCCTTTAATCGAATGACGTGGAACTCCAATCAGCTTGAAATAATCTCTAGCGATAGAATCCAACTTCATTTGAATATTCCGATAGGAGTTAAACTGAAATTGAAATAGGATGCACATTTTTCTGATCTAGCTATATTCGATATAAAAAATAATTAATAATTAAGTTTTAGAGTTGTGCATATGATCAGACTGTCAGCGCCAATGATCTTATAGGGTTTATCCAACGCACATAAGAACGAAGCATTGTGCAGCGTTTAAAACGACCGCTGTTCTCACTCACGGGAAATTGGAATTGGATTCTCTGCTTTGATATTGCAAATTATGTGCAAAGATGCCTTTTTAGACGTACTTGCGCTGCGAACAACCAACTTGGTCGGAGAGATATGGTAGTTGATCGGTGTTGGCAACAGGGGATCAGAGAAGGTTCATGTAATCATCGCAGAGGCTTAGGGCGCCAGTTTCTTGAGGGAATAGTGCAGACAAGAGAAGAGCCAAAAAGCCGATGATGAAATTTTAAAACGACGTAATCAAAGACGCCACGCAGAAGTAACCAAAAGATTTTAAGAATTCAAAGCTAAAAAACATTGTCGCTTCTTATATAATTCATCTGCTTTCTACTAAACCAAAAAGGATGTATGTCATTGGTTAGGAATCTCAACCAACATTTCATAAATAATGCAAGGTTCTTTAATATAAGCTCGGGCACTCAACCCGGCAACTAATCAAAACGTTGCTTGACGTCATGGGAATTAAGTTTCGGCATTCGTGATGTCACGATCAAGAATAAACTTTGAGAGGATATACCAAACCACACCATTATTACAGGTAAAACTAGTTTTTTTTAATTTTGAAGTGGCAATATTCAAGTGTAAACAACTTGCGTCAAGATTTTAAATTGTACTGTGGTCACAGGATCCAGTGACGACCAAGGAAATTTAGTGACGTATTTAACATGAGTCCAAAACACGAAATTTTTCTCATTATTGCAGTTAAAAATTGCTTGTTAATTTTTAAGTGGCAATATCCAGACATAAACAACTTGCGCAATGATTTTAAATTAGGCTGTGCACATAGGATCCAGTGCCGTCCAAGGAAGTTCAGTAACGTCTGTGATGACAGTAAGATGACAGTCTCAGTTAATAAGTTCCGTCCCTCTTGAGAATCCAAGAACAAAATACGAGTTCTTAATTCCCATGTAGTCATATGCACAGGGCTAATTAAACATATTGACGCTAGTCATGCCCGGGACCATAGCCCCCTGAAATAGTGTAGCATTTCGCTCACAAAATGGGGACTTTTCATATATTGTTATTTCCGATGTGATCAGATATTTCGATATGGTAATATACAATACCACAAATGATATTTGAGAGCAGTGTTTCTTTCAGGCATACCTCCGGGAGTGCGACCCCCCCCCCCCCCGGAGATATTTTATGTTAACATAGTTTCCAGTTATCTGAGAAAACATTTTGATATATTTATATAAGGCACATAGGAAACTTGCCTCCCCCCAAATTTTATTCGCCCCCCCCCTACCGAAAAGTTCTGAAAGAAACATGTTTGAGAGACCCCGAAAAACGTTTACAGGAATATGTAAAATAATAGAAGGTCTGAAGAAACACTTTCAATATTAGTTTGCGAGTTTTTATTCTGATAGAAATATTTAATCAAACACACTATAGAATTAGTGAGAACTGCTGAGTCTCTTCACAATGTGTTAATAATTTTCAAACACGAAAAATAATATAAATTTGTAGGATTTCTTTAAACCACATAATGCATGGTTTTAATATGTTGTTCTGCAGCTGCGAGTTATTTCAAAAGAAATAATGTCTGATTTCAGGATATTAATCACGCCCACCAAATTTCAGTAAAATTTGTATTTTCAGAAAAAAAATATATTGAATTTTTAAATATTTGTCAAAAAAATAAAAAACGGCATAAAGTAAGAGTTCGCTGTCTGTTCTTTCTAAAGAAATAATATGTAGGTTGAGCATATTAACCACTCTCACTAAATATAAGAATGATTTTCATTTAAAAAAATTATTTCATTTTAACAAAATCTATTTTATATTTTAGAAATTTGAAAATCAAACTTTCGCAGGCGTGTAGTTTGATTTTCATTTATTTAAAATAAGTGTGATTCCAGGATATTAAACAAGCTAACTAAATTAAATTTCAGTTGTTAAACTAAATTTCAGTAGGGTTTGTATTTTCAGAAAAATTAAATATTGATTTTTTAATCTTGAAAATTGAAGAAGGAAATTCATTGTTGAGATGGAAGATTTTCAGTCTTTTAAAACGAATTGTGTTTTCAAGATATAAATTACGCCCCCTACTAATCTCTAAGATTTGCACTTAAAAGATTAAATGAACATTTGATTTTTCAAACATTTATCAGTTAAATGAAATACGAACTTAATAAAGGATGATTTAGATGTGCATCACCGAAAAAAATTTGAATTAAATTTGAAATTTACAGTTTTTTTAAACTACATTAGTGTGTTTTCGGGATATAAACTACGCCTCTTACATTTCTGTTAGATTCGCATTTAAAGTAAACAAATAGATGTGTTCATTTTTAAAAAAATTAGCTATTAAGGAAAATCCTAATTTCATAAGGGGTGATTTACATTTGTATCACCGAAAAACAAAATTTGAAAGAAAGTATATTTCTGTGTTCTTTATGTATCATAAAAATGAAAAGAAAAGGAACTGATTAAAGGTGAACTTCATCAGTGGTGACGCAAATTTTCATTTTCGGAAAATATAATTTTTTTAATTGCGTTTTGAATATGAATAGGTGACCCCAGGAAGCATGAACACCCTCCCCATCTCCCTCCCCCCATTCATTAATTTGACACATGTGGAATTAAAGCGTAGATCATGGAGGTTAAAATAAGGAGTTAAAACTTCATATTAAAAATCGCCAATATCGTTTGAGACAATAATTCAGAAGGTGTTGGGATAAGATAAGTAGTCCTGAATTGCTTGCATTCCTATGGGAAAGGCCTAAAATATTTCTTTTAAACTTTTCATTTGCAAAAATAAAGTATTAGCGCAGTGTAAAGCAGAACTGAAAGTGGATTCTTATGCATTGAAAATTATTTTACCTCTCAATTTATTATCTCCATATATTCTATACTCTGTCGTACAACTATGAAAAATACCAGTCAATTATACTCAAAACAAAGGAACTCTTCATTTAAAAATAATCAAAAGTACATAAATTAAATACTACGCATTTCTGTTGTGTCAACTAACATTGGCAGCTACGCTACTAACACTGGCAACACAATGATAAAATATTATGCTGTTAATAAAGCTTTATGGCATTTTCTACCTTTTCATCCATAGGAGTTTTATCACCTTCTTTTTAACTCCATGGCGTAGATATTTTTGTACAAATTAAGTGTAATGCAGCAATATTCGTCTCTGTCGCCATCCTGGGTATAACTACGATGTCCATATGTTCTTTTTTCAACTAGCTGTCCTTTAAATTTATTTATATTTTTTCCAAATTTAATAGTGTCCTTTATTTTCATGAAGGATTGATCAAATGTATTAACAGAGAGAATATTTTCAACCATAAACATTTTTTGGACAAGTAAAACAATGCAACTTGAAACTGAAACACTGGAAGGTGGCATTAATTGCAACAAAATACAAGTAAGATGATTTTTCTATATGATTTTGTCATATTATGATTTTCTGAAATTTGATCACGTTCTTTTATAAAAAAAATTCATTCATCTGAGTACTGTTAAAAGTATACATTTTTAGTGTTTATTATTTTAATGTCAATCAAGAATTATCAATGTCAATTTTTAATGTCAATGAGCAACTTTTAATGCCACTTATCATTTGCTATGTAAGCATTTACTACATTTCGTTACAATAAAAATGTATGTTTACTAATATCATTTTTTCATTTTTTTTAATTATATTTTCCAATATTTCTTTTTAAGTATTTCGAATTATTTCAAATTTAAACCATGCAGGCGCGCCCCCTGGTGTGGGATTGGGCGTTACCGGACTTCAACAAACCCCTTTCCCAGGAACCCATTAAAGAAGTGTATCTAGATGAAAAAAATGTACTATTAAGACTAAAATAAAAGCCCCAAGTTTAGTACAAATTATAATTATGCATTTAGTGTGAGTACCAAGGTTCTTATATATAAGGTTGAGTCCTCTCTCTGGCAACTAAGGAAAAAGTTGTCAGCTTGTTGAAATGAGAATTAAGATTCTTCATTCGTGATGTTATGGTCCAGCAGAATAAACTTTTAGCAGTGTTGCCAAATTACTCGCATTGTTACAGTTATAAATTGTTTGTTAATTTTGAAGTGGCAATATTCAGGAGTAAACAACTAGTGCAAAGATTTTAAATTGTGCTGTACACACAGGATCCAGTAACGTCCAAGGAAATTTAGTGATGCTTTTCTTGGAGATGAGAGTTGCAGTTAACAAAGTCGGTCCCCCTTGAGAGTTCGAGAACAAAATGCGCGTATTCTTAATTACCATGTCGTTATATGTACAGAACCAAGTAAACATAATGAAGTCAGTCATGCCCGGGACGATAGCCAACTGAAATAATGCAGTATTTCGCATACTAAATGGGGACTTTTCATATATTGTTATTTCCGACTTGATTAGTACGTATATACAATATCACAAATGGTATTTGAGAGACCATGGAAATTGTTTACAAGAAATTATTTAGGGTTGATAAATATACTCTGTCTAAGAGTGGTCGCGTGTTATAGATGCATGCCGATTTTCCTAAATTTCCGTATATAGAGACTCTCAAGACTTAACTTTGAAAGCAATCGATATCGTTAGATGGCAGAAACATTAAGTCGAATTGAGTTGCTTCACATTTTTTATTTCATATTATTTGATGAAAATCATGAAACCCTCTTCTTGATTTTATAAGGAATAAATATGATAGATCATTACCCGATTCATTTTTATAACGCTCAGATTGCGTTACTTTTTGCATACATGTGTGCATTTGAGTGGGTGCGATTGCGCAATAGTGTGCGTATGCCTGCGTATTATTTGTATGTGTGGTCTGTGAGACACTTAATAACTCAAATGTAGCCCTTAATTTATAAAAGGTTGAAGACTACTTCTTAAATTATGATCAGACAGTGTAAGTACGGCAAATAAGCAATGCGAGCAATTTACTGGTTGTTTGTTGTTTACAGCGTAATTTAACTTTCATTTAAATCGACACAATGTACTATGTAAAATATATGTACACAACTGCTCAGTAGGAATTATACATTCAGCTGTTTGATAGGAAAAATCAAGTTTCTCTTATTACAGAAACATTTTAATAAGAAATATTTTTTTGGTTTATATGCTTTCAGGTTTTGGATTGAAAGTAATCGGTTTATTTTAAAACTCCTTTGTTCTTTTTATGCACTTTTGCAGGATGGTTTAAGTGGATTTAAGTGGATTTTCCACTATTCTGAGCATGAGTGCCTAGCATTCAAGCCCGGGTCCTACGCACAATAAGGAAGCAGAGAGTTCTGCCACATGTAAGCTTTGCGACTCCCAGAATGTCCCTATAAAAAGCATGTCTGTGTTTCCCACTCTAAGAATTCTGTTGCTAAAAGATCTCTTGGATCGGAAAAATTTATGCTAAATAAAACAGCTATCTTTTGCGAACGCGTAATTTCCCAAATCTGGAAACCCTTCTTGAACTGCGAAATTCTGGAAATCCTACGATCACGCCATGTTCACGTCACAGACTATTCACGTCATCGTGTTTTCTCCGCCGGTCTTCGAAGGGGACGAAAGGAAAGGCGCCAGTGAGGTTAAATTACGCGTTGGCAATCATCCCACTTCTGCCACCAGTTGTTGTGACGTATACTCTGGAATTGTGGGTGTACACAAGCAGGATACAAGAATAAGTTCTAAATTCTGAATAACTAAACACGTTTAGTCACAATCACAAAGTAAACAGGAACAATATACAATCAAACAGCACTTAAATGCTCCACTCATTTCACAAAATAAGTGATATTATTCTCCAAATACTGTAGAAATTAATTGCACAAAACATCTGCTACTTTTCTTAAAACATTGACAAAAGTCCCAGTTCACTGTAGCTTGTACCTTGTCAATTCGTCAACTAAACTTCCACGGAGTGATGGCTTCGTTTATAGATTCTCCATGGAAACTTCTGGAAATATCTCCTATCACGTAGAATAATCATTATTTGGAGATGCTTCTTGAATATTCGGGAAGTCACAAAATGTCGTCAAATTAGCGATAAGTCTGCCAAATCTGACAACCCTTCTTGAACGTTGAAATCTAGGAAACCCTACTCTCACATCATGCTTTCGTTATCGTTTCTTCTCTGCCGGTCTTCGAAGGCGTCAGTTAGGGAAAATTAAGCGTTCGCAACATATCTTTTCAAAACGTTTCTGTTTCTGTAAAAAAATAACATTGAAGTATTTTACAGCGTAGCGACAAGGTGCGACTTCGATTACATAGAATTTTTCATAAATTTTCCTGCTTCTGTCAAAGCTCCCATAAATTGATTATTCATACACATTGAAAATTGGGGATTATAAAATAGGGAATAATGTCAAATAGTATTTAATAGTTCAAATAATAATTTAATGGTTCTAATAATAATAGCTTATAGTTCAAATAAACCAACTTCGAGTCTTCCATGCGCTACTGTCTAAAAATAGCTATGTCCACACATTTGCTTTATCTATGGTATTTATTACTTTCTACTACATTTTTATTTTCTACTACGTTATTTCGCAGCATATTAATATAATTGTCAGTAAAATTTCACTTTTTCTTCTTTTATTCACAAGTGCTAGTTAGATTGTGATTCGAACGTAATTGAAAATTTTTTATATCAATAAAAACTACAACAATCTAGTTTATAACTTGTGTGATGCCTTCTTTCTTGAAATTAGTTAATTTAAGTATTTCCATCTTAGTCTTTTTCTTCTCCCCATTTCGGTTTTTTAATACTTTACAACAAAGTTTATAAGTGTTTATGACTTTGTTCATTCTGTCTGTCTGTCTGTCCGTTAGCACGATAACTGCCGTAAAAATGACTTAATCAAAATGAAATTTTAGTATGTTGTGCAGACTGTCTGTAGGACCTATGGGAATATAAATGAATAATATCATCCAATTAGTTTTGGATTGAACCCGGGTTGAAAAAATGAAATACACTGAGCCCTATGGATCCTTATTTTTCAAACATTTTTTTAGCGGATTTAAAATTCACAAATTGTTTCGAAAATTTTAGGTAATATTTAAATTGTTCCATAAAATATGTAAAAAAAAAATCACCGAAATATATTCAGTAGTTTTTTAAATAAAAATTAAAATAATAATTACACTTCTTATATGAAACGATCACGTGACCATGATATGAAAAGATCACATGAACCACTTCAAAATGATATATGGCATCCATCTTGTCTCAAAATCGTGATTTTTTAAAGTTCTTTTTAATTCATATTGAGCGTTGTATCCGTCCTAAAACCACTTTATTTTTGCTTAAATTTTGTGCATCTACATTCTGAAACAACACAATTACAATATATTTGAGTTTAAATGATCATCCAAATTTGATTATTTCTACAACCTATTTTTAACTTATGTAAAATGTAAACAGCAAAATATGTAGAATGAGTTGTATCAGAATTGCTGTATTTCTTTAACACAATATTATTTAGCCCATGGAGTCTGCATAGCTGATATGAATGAAATATTCATTGATTTTACAAAGAGAAGGACGATTTTTTCGATGAAATTTTAAGCATAGAGTTTAATTACTTGTAGCTCCGTGGTCTTAATTTTTAAATAAAATAAATTATTATAGTATTGTAATGAATGAAGTGAATGAGAAAATGTTATGAATGAAATGCTGTTTTTATAGAGAGATCCAGGCGTGTTATTTTTTTCTATGACGTCATTTGAATAAATGTCAGTTGTTTTCGATGAAGTTTTCAAATATAATAAATTATCGTAGTATTATGATAGTTTTCAAAATATTACCGAGGAATGTATCGCATTTTAGAGATGTTTAAACCAGGCAATTTATATTTCAATGCCGTCATTTGAATGAAGTTCATTTTTTTCGATGAATGTTTAAGTTTTTAAATATAATAAATTAATGTAGTATTGTGATAAGTTTTAAAATATTACCGAGAAATGTATTACATTTTAGACTTGTTTATATAAAATTGCATTGAAGTTGGAAAGTGTTTCATAATCAATGCTTTAAGCATGATTGAACTTTTTTGTTTTAATTCTTTTTTGGAGGAAATAATATTGTGTATCGTTTCTACTTTGTTACGTTAGGTGACGCCACTGCTTATGTAGACTAGCATGTAAGTTCAGCTTATTTTCACTGCAAATTGCGTGGTGATATTTTATTCATATCTTGATTAATTCATTTTATATACTTGTTGTGTACGTACTTATAAATAGCTTCAATAAATCAAACTTGATTATATTTAAATAATGATTATTTCATTATTATAATATTTGTGTAAATATTTAAACCATCTTTGTAATTAAGTAAAAATTGTCTTCTTTCATAAATATTACTTAACGTATGTGAAGTACAAACCACGCAAAATTCTCTCGAAAAATATTCTTTCATATTTTACCACTCCTTCAAACTACAAAATGCAAATTCTTGTTTACATAAACATCCTCGAAAGGGAAGCTTTGTAATTCTGTTACTAAAGATAAACAATCTTCAGATCCGAACGTCAACATTATGTGCAGAAATAAGAACTTGCGCTTCGTCAGCAAGTTTATGTAATCGCATCTGCACAGAGGATGCCACTGTGCAGAATTTTTGCCGCTCTCTGTAAATAAGTAGGTAAGAGATGAAGAGGTATAAGTGAAAGTTATACGAGTGAAAGGTATGAGTGAAGAGGTATAAGGTCGAGCATAAAAATGATCTGTGGCCTTACTAAGCTTATGAAATGTTTTTTTTATGTTTGCAGACTGGATTATGTTTCTATATTTCTTTTAAATAAAATGATATAATATATTCTTTTTTTCGACCTAGTCCATCTGACCTACCCCAAAATGTAAGATATCATTTTTAACGGCATGGGGAATCACACATATTGGACGAAAACCCAATTTACGTAGGTACATTTACCCTCCTTCCCCTGACCTCCCTAAAGTAATCTCGGACCTACAGATTTATAGTTAACACACTCCGCGTGGAGACAGGGGTAGTTTTTTACTGACGTCGAAGATCGAACTGGAATCCTCAACATGCAATCCTCCCTCCCAAAACACTGAGCTATCCAGATCCTAATTTAGATGAATTGCAACTGTTTAATTAGGTACTTTACTACTAATCTCTTTAAGTTTTACTTCCTGGCAAATCTGTATTCAGATCCTCTTTATAAACTACTTTTTTAAATTAATGTCAGTGTTTGCCCTATACAAGTTTAATTGAGTATTATTTTGTAAAATATCCTCATTAATTGCAATCTTAGTGTAAGGATTTGCAACAACAGTCTAAATTTAAACCTCTTACTGAACATTACGATGAAAAAGATTATTTATTTTAAATATAAATGACAGGGAAAGCAGCAGAGCAAGCAAAGTTCTGTACAAAATATGAGGAGTATTGGAAATATTTCGATGAAAAGGTGGTGAATCGAAGTGGTTGTCCTTAAGTAAAATCCTGATGATGAGTGCAAAATGTAGAATTCTTAACATTTTAAAAACAAAATTCGATATAGAAACCAAGACGAAGGTAAGCCCCAAAGATGACCCTGGCCAAGGTGATTCCAACAAAGGATCCTATAACACGTATGGTATCCACAGCAAGTGCTCCTTTTGCTTTTACGAGGAATTCGCGTTTGTTAAGAAACAGTTTATTTTAAATCACACTTCGTCATGACACTCGTCCAAGTTAAATTGAAAATGAATACAAATTAAAAATTATTAATTGAAGATGTTAGTGAAAAGTATATATTTGTTAAAATAAATACCTTTTTAAGGAAATAAAAGGTGTCTTCTATATGTAGTCCATAATTAATATTTATCTTTCTGGACCCGTGTTTTGTTATAGATGGATGCCGGACTGCAGAAAAAGTGGGATATATGATACACGCATGCTTTTCCACAAACTATTTCAATCTCAAACCTACAATAAATTAAATATTTTTAAATTTAATTGAATATATTAAAATAAATAATATTTTTCATCACAACAACTGTAACGTCAAAGGCCGTGACAGTTCAGGATAATTCATCCCTAAGTCCTCTGTTGAGATGCAACCAACGGCTTAGAGGACAAATGTAAATGTTCCAGTAATTTCTCAAATACAAGCAGTCCTATAAATAAAATTATCCGATTTGATACGAAATCCAATAATCTATATTGCTGAAAAAAAAAACATTACGTCCGTTGAACCTTAATTTATAAAGCAATTTTTATTGCGTAAAATATTCAATCATCGATAACGGAATTTGTGTCAGAAATAATTTCTTTGCATATACGAGATATATATATACACACAAAACAGAGTATGCATTTTTTTAAATAAGATACTTTCCTTCATTTGTATTTTGCTTAGAAAGACTTAGTTATAAAATTAGATGAATGTAACAATTTAATTAAATATCGTACTAATAAACATACGTTTTATTTTAAGTTTTACTGCCTGTCATATCAGTATTTAGCAATCACATGTCATAATAAACCACTTATCAAACTACTATAAGTATTTGCCATACGCAGGTTTAGGTTTAAATACACGTTACCTTGAAGAATAATATCATCATCAGCCACAATCCTTGTGCGAATATTTTCAACAGCAATATAAATAATTCAAATCTTTCTCGACCACAAACATTATTTAACATAAGTGAAGCAAACCCACCCGATATTCTGTCGCAAAATCTTCTTTTAAATTTTATAAGTTCTTCAAACTACGAAATGCAAATTTTTGTCCACAGAAGCACCCTTGAAAGGAGCGCTATGTAATCCTGTTACTAAGATAAACAATCTCCAGATCCAAACATCGACAATATGTGCACAAATAGGAATCTGTGCTTTGTCAGCAAGTTTGTGTAATCGCGTCTGGGGAGAAGATGCAACTACGCAGAGTTTTCTCCGGTCTTTGTAAATAAGAAGATGCAGGATAAAGAGGTGAGGGAGATTGTAATGAAGAATGAAATTTGAGCTTATTATCCGTGTATTCAGCAATCAGACATTGAAATTGATGTAAAGCTTTGATGATTTTAAAATCTATTACAGTGGGCAAAATCAGACCATTGAAATATTTGAAAATGTATCTAGTGATTAGGAAAACAATATAAAGAGGAATTTCTTTTAAGACCAGGATTTTTAACTTCTTATATTGCACAAAAAAAGAAAGGAGAAAAAGGTTGAAGAAATTAAATTAATAAAAATTACGGTTTGAGACCTCCTAAAGTGTTCTAAATGAACACATATTTAACAACCACATGTCTTAATAAATCATTTCTTAAACTACTATAAGTATTTGCCATATGCAGGTTTAGGTTTAAATGCACGGTATCTTGTAGAATATCATCATCATCAGTCACAATCTCTGTGCGAATATTTTCAACAGCCATATGAATAATTCAAATCTTTCTCGACCACAAACCTTGTTTAACATGAGTGAAACAAAACCACCAGTTATTCTGTCTCAAAATCTTGCTTTAAATTTTACAGCTTCTTCAAACTACGAAATGCAAATTTTTGTCCGCCGAAGCACCCTTGAAAGGAACTCTATGTAATCCTGTTACTAAGATAAATAATCTCCAGATCCAAACATCGACAATATGTGCACAAATAGGAATCTGTGCTTTGTCAGCAAGTTTGTGTAATCGCGTCTGGGGATAGGATGCAACTAGGCAGAGTTTTCTCTGGTCTTTGTAAATAAGAAGATGCAGGATAAAGAGGTGAGGGAGATTGCATAAAATTGGTAAAGCATAAAATTAATATGTGCCTTTAAGTACAGCGAAATAAGAATGTATATTAGTATAAGAAGTACATTAATGCATTTATTCCAAATGCTTTGGTAATGTTGAATAATGTAAAATTGTTTCATAACAGTCTCATACTTGAAATTTTTAATAGGCTGTCTCTCTTGCGACACAAACGAAGAAGGATATCTAGCTGCATTTTACATAATAAAATAGGATGTTTGTGTTTCTTTCTATCTGTGTATGTCGTTTATAGTGGAAAAGTGTCAGCAAAATTTGCTCCAGAGGTACTTAATGTCCTCGTCACAATGCACCGCAGGAGATTTTTTAGAATTCAAAAAGTTACAAATTTAAAATGCAGAAATAGATCATTCCTCCTGTTTACGTCAAAACAAATCATATTCATTTTTTGCCGCTACATATAATATTCGAGAGCAGGTGATTAGAATAAATTGAAAACATTTTGTCTGGACTAAAAATCATATATTTGCAAACTTTACGAATTTAAAAGATTTTATTCTATTTTTTTTAATTTGATTTTATATTATTAATAGGATAAATTATTTGCTTATACAGAAGAAAAAAATTTAATTCAAACTCATAAAAATAAAACAACACAAACTTTATCGAACTTTAAAAAAAGGCTCCGTCATGTAAATACTCAACTATGTAGGGTACATGCCTGTAAAAATGTGTGTGTCTTATGTGTGTGTGTCTATTGATAGTCTGTTCGCGACGCGAAATCGTAGCTCGAATATTCTTTCTTTGTCATATATTTCTTAAACTAAATTTTAAATCGTAAAACTGTTTATTTCAGCGCGGTCTCTTAATATGTCTCTACAAATGTATCAGATTTTATATTTTTGTATACTATAGGTTTGCGGTACATGACAGAGAATCTTGAAAGACCCGAAAATTCTCAACCGGGGCGGTGAAGCAGTTACATTTTTAACATTTTTCAGCATAGCTGAAAAGTGTTTAACTTTATTCATTCTGCCTGTCTGTCTGTCTGTTCGTTCACACTATAACTGCCGTAAAAATGACTTTATCAAAATGAAATTTCAGTATGTTGTTCAGATGGTCTGTGGGACACATGGGAATGTAAATGAATAATATCACCCAATTAATTTTGGATTAAACCCAGGTTGAAAAAGTGAAATACATTGAATCCTGTGGAACCTAATTTTTCAAACATATTTTAACTGTAGTTAAAATTTTCGAAGTAATTTGTGAATTTTAAGAAATATTCAAAGTACCACATAAAATATATAAAACAATAAAAACTTTTCAACTATGTTGTAATGTGTTAAAAATATCAGAAACATATGTTCGGTAGTTTTTAAAATAAAAACTAAAATAATAATGACACCCATATTATATGAAGAGATCACGTGACCCACTTCAAAATGAAATGTGTCATCCATCTTTTCTTCCCAGTGTAAAAATAGTGATTTTTAAAGTTTTTTTAAATTTATATTTAGTGTTACATCTGTCCTGTATTGAGTATTTTCATATTTGCGTATTTTTCTGTCCTGTATTTGCGGGTTTTTTTTGTATTTTCTGTGCATCTATATATGCTGTGCCAACGCAATTACAATATGTTTGAGTTTAAATGATCATCAAACTTTGCTTATTTCTACAATGAAGCTTAATTTTAATGGATGCAGAATGTAAACAAGTGATTGTAAGATGGGCTGTATAAGAGTTGCTGATTTTTTTCAAGCTGGAGGAATATAAGCTATATGAATGAAATATTCATTGCTTTTACATAGAGAGCCAGGCGATTTATATTTCGATGACGTCATTTGACTATAGTTCATTATTTTACATGAAATTTTAAGTTTTCAAAAATAATAAATTATTGCAGTAGTGTGAGAATGTAAAATATATCAGCGCTGAATGTATCGCATTTTAGAGATATTTAAATAAAATTGCATTTCAGTTGGAAAGTGTTTCATAATAAATGGTTTATGCTTCACTGATCTTTCTTGTTTATTAGAGATATTTATGATATTATTATAGAAGCTTAATCACCTTACAATTAGGGATTTAGTTTTAAAGTTACATAAAACTTCTTTTTTTAGCTTTATGCAAAATAGTTTTGCAAAGACTTTTTAAAATGTTTCATTTTATTGTGTAATTATTATTCACCCATTTGAAAGGGCATATCAGAAAAGAAATTCACATTCCCGCATTTATCCCGCTGAAAGCACCCCAAGGGATTTAACCAACTTTATTTAGACTTTTAAATGAGTGTATCATATTTCCGGTAGGTGGATTTTCCTACCAATGGGATATTATGATGGAATTTCAAATTTTGAATAAATATGCAGCTTATTTAACATATCATATATATGCTAGAAAATATTTTTAGAAATATGAAATGAAGATGCAATGATTTGTGAAATTAATAATAGAATATTGTTCAAATGATAATGGTAATAAAAAGAAAATAATTAGAACCAGATAATTATTTAAACTTTAACATATAATATGTTTGAAAATTTAAATATGTTAATCTGCCTATATCGTAATTAAAGCAGACGTTTTTAATTTATTATTTCTTTAAAAAAATTAAAATAGTGTCAAAGAATTAAGAAATAAAAATAATATTCAATGGATGATCGTGAATGGCCAACGATGTGTGATGACTGCAGTTACCGGTTTTGATGATTTTTTTCTGTGTTTCTGGTTCAGTTTTCGATTAGAACTTTATTTAAGCTTTTCATATTTATAGAAACTCACTAGTTAATGATATTTATACAAACTGCCCGGTTAATGATATTTATACAAACTCACTGGTCTATGACACCATATATATCAAAGTTAAAGCACGATTATATTTATGTTTTTCTCTATCGCATCTTTTGCACTTTTCACTCTTATGTCGTGAAGTACTTCTATATTATCAACCTAGGTGGCGCTAACACACTTGGTACTATAACTGAACATTTCCCCTTCACGGCGTATTTGAGCTTATACTGGGCTTTCATAATGGAAAAACAAATCCAAGACGTTTCGGGAAGATCGTCTGATATTATTATGGTTTTTGCACTGCAAATTACTGCAACTTCCTTATTCATGTTATTAAATAAATGTATGTTCTTAATACTTGATGCAAAATATTTCTTGCTTTAGAACAATAGATTTAAAGACAGGATACTTTTTTCTAGGCCTCTTAAGTGAGGTTTGATCTATAGTCTTTACAGACTTCAGTTTAATATAATATGATAGAAACACTTTACGTTTGGGAAAACAGATTTTCCTAGTTACTTTATTTATGTCTATGCCATTAGCTATTCTATCTTTTTAGATACTTCTATGCCTCATTAGATATTTCTATGTCTTTATCTAATCATAAGGCTACCGGTGGAAAATTGTGAAAGGAACTGGGTAAACAGTGTTTGCCCAAACAACCCGCTAAAATCCACACTATAACTGTATATTAATCGAAGAATTTATATTCATATTTCGAATAATATACAATTAAAGTACAAATGACTTGTTAATGGTTTGTTTGGCAGAAACTGTCCATCTAAAATTGGTTGTAAAAAATGTTTTTGACAACCAGTACAATAAATTATTTTACTACGAAGGAAGTAAAATCATTGCATTATGTAAGGAAAGTCAAGTGCTACCGATATCAGATTTTTACTTTCCTTATATACATAATGTATAAGGAAAGTATTGTGACGGGGTCGAAAATTCGAATTCGAGTTTTCGACGGAAGAGCACGTTTCAAGCATCCCTGATCACGAATCATTTCTTATGTAATTTTTCATTAAAAAACGATTGACATAAATTTTAAAACGCTAACATGAACCGTTCTCGAGATATCGCACATTTCTGAAAAAAATTATCGAAAAGTCATATAAAATAAAAAAAAAAATATTTCCTATTGAGAAACATGTTCACTTTTCATATGTAATACCATGCGATAAATTGGGTGACATCATTCTCGTGGATCTAGCTTGTTCCATTCATGAAAAAAGATACTTTGAGTGATAATTTTGTATTTGATCGCCAATAGTAATTTATCTGCTACACGAATAACTTATTTCTTCTTCCATAACGCTTGGCGAGATTTTGGAGACGATTTTGGCGGAATGTCGCCAACTTGGCGACTTTTTAAAATGTTGCCAAATTAACGAAAATCTCGCCAAATGGATAAAAATGACTCTAAATCAATGAAATTGACGACTCACTGACAAAAATTCAATATCTTGGAAAGAATATAAGTATCTACTATAAGAAAAACCTATTTTTTTTACTGTAAAAGTAGTAAATTCATTACATTATATAAGGGAAGTCATGTGTTGCCCACATCAGATATTTTTACTACAAAAGAAGTAAAATCATTGCATTATGTAAGGAAAGTCAAGTGCTACCGATATCAGATTTTTTGCTTGCAAAAGTATTTCAGGTGCCCTATGGTAATTTGGAATAGAACATTCATAAAGAAAAGTTCTACCAAACCTCCAGATCCCTAGTGCTTCTAGAAAATTCCGCATATTGTTCCGGGGCCGTATGCAGAAGTTCAGATGAGTTTCGAAGACTTTGAATCCAGGGATATTTCTTCCCGCCTTTGAATTGACTGTAATGGCAATAAAAAACAGAAGACATGGCGGAAAAACAGAGGAAAAATAGAATTTGAATTTTGGTTCTTTCCCTGAGGGAAATCAAAGTTTCATGAACAGATGGAGTCCCTGACCTGGTCAGTGATCTGCAAATCATGGGGACGGGTACCAAGACAGAGATTTAGTTTATAAACCAGGAAAGAAAAATATTTAGAACCGAGGCTACACTCGCTTTTCTCATATGTTCAGTTTCCATTTACTAATGGCCCTTTGTATTATAATTAATATTAGAATAGGAAAGCATGTACCTTTTTATGAGCGTTCGTTCACAAATTATTAATTTTTGTTTTTAATTCCTTAAGTGTACTGTGGACATTTACTATTATCAAATGCTAAGAACACATAAATTGGTAAGCAGAGTATTTATTTAGTGTCTATTTACAAGTTCATTACATCTTAAATGTTTTGATACTTTTTGCATCCAAATCCTGGTTATGACATTTTTATTTATTTTTTTCTGGCGGGGCAGGTCTTATGCAAATAAATCACTGGGATTTTTTATATAAAGATTTTTAATCTGATTCCCCCACCCCCGTCCATTAACTTATCAGTAAACATTGCAGACTGGTTATTTAAACGTTTATGATGAAATAAATCAGTGATCGTTTTCTTATATAAAGGTTTGTAGTCTGATTCCCCCATCCCGTCCATTAACTTATCAGTAAACATTGCAGACTGGTTATTTAAACGTTTATGATGAAATAAATCAGTGATCGTTTTCTTATATAAAGGTTTGTAGTCTGATTCCCCCCACCCCGTCCATTAACTTATCAGTAAACATTGCAGACTGGTTATTTAAACGTTTATGATGAAATAAATCAGTGATCGTTTTCTTATATAAAGGTTTGTAGTCTGATCCCCCCCCCCCCGTCCATTAACTTATCAGTAAACATTGCAGAGTGGTTATTTAAACGTTTATGATGAAATAAAAAATTTTAAAGGTAAACTTTCAGAAAATACGAGATATATTTGATATTTTACACTTATTAACTTTTTAGTATGATATTTTTGTGCTTCAAAGATGCAAAATCTGGTTGCAATGTATTAACATTTAATATAAATTTCAGTGAAATCTGTTTAAAACGGAATCTCGTGGTGCCTATTGCTACGGTAATTTTATCAGGATTTGTTATTATCAGCGGGGGTGTTACTTCATTTAAAGGAATTGCTGGATTTCAGAACATTCGGGAAAACTCCGTATTAAACAGATTCCAGTCTTTTAAATATTATATTTCAAGCCAAATTTATTGTACCTTACTCAAAAAGTAAAAAAAAGAAATATCGAATGGTTCATGAGGCTTTATAGGAGGAAGTATTTTTAAGCTTAAAGAAGTTCATTTGTTTAAAATTTCGCTGCAAAACTAGTGCATCCATGTTAAAATGCAGCAGTAGATGCTGAAATACGGCGCTATCCAACATTTCGCAGTTACTTCATTTTCCCTCGTTGAGTTCTAATACTCGTAGACATCGACCACGGTATTTGCTAGCAAACCGAACCCCTTGGTTTGATATAACTTTGAAAGTGAGGGAAGCTAATTGATTCAGTTGCTCACGATAACGCATCAGAGCAAGTGCATGGTACATGGAGGAAAAAGTAAGGAGTTAAATCTTCATATTAAGAAAACGCCAATATCGTTTGAGACAATCATTCAGGTGGCGCGGGGATAAGTTAAGTAATCCTGTATTGTATGCATTTCTATGGCGAAATACCTAAAATATTTATTTAAACTGTCAATTTTGTAAAAATTAATTATTAGTACAACGCAAAGAATAACTGAAGCAATAAAGAATATCCCTACGTATTCAAAATTATTTTACTTTCCAATTCATTTTAATCTCCGCATATTCCGTACTCTATCCTACAACGATGAAAAAATACTGGTTAATTATACTCATAATTAAGGAATCCTTAATTTAAAAATTATTAAAAATACATATACTAAATACTACGCCTTTCTATAGTGTCAACTAACAGTAGCAACTACTTTTCAAACACTAGCGACACCTAGATATAATTCTCAAAGCATTATGGCTTTGTCAAGTTTTTCATCCATAAGAGGTTTACTTCCTCCTTTCTAACTCCATGGCATGGTACATATGTTGGCACTACTAAATTAACTCGCTTTTCTCATACCAAAATTCAGTTAGTTTTTTTTTCAAATTTTACAAGAAATAAATTTGAAAAATCGGTATCGTGGGTCCAGATTAAAACTGTAGTGTGCTACCTTTCACATTACAGGACTTTAAAAAAATCTTTCAATTGATATCATACTTGACACTATACCCCGGAGGCTTAGCAATGTACCTAATGACGTCACGAGAAATAAAATTGTATTGTGGCTATTTTTCACAACAATGACTGAAACTATTAAGTTTCATGATCAGCGAGTCATAAATTCTTTTATGCGTGATTTTATGTCAAATTTTGTTCTATGCTGCCATGTTAAAAAAATATAAGATTTCGAATAAATTTCGAAGTTTTGGTTTGAATTAGAAAAAAGTCCATCTAGTTCCAGATATTTGGATAACAACGCTGGATATAAAATTTTATGAAAATTCATTAACATTTGTGGCTGTTATCATGTAGATTAGAATTCGACCACAGACAGACGGACTCAAATAGTCAGAACGTATTCAGGAAGTTTTAAAACATATGTTGGCATCAAAATCTCGAATTCGAAAATTTGTGTGAAAACAATACTTTCTCTATTATATTACATAGCATGAGAAAGTAAAAATAGGCGTGGATGACTTAAACGGGGGGATGCTTTAAACTGCGGCTTTCCAAAAAATATACTATTGTCTATACTAATTGTCTTCTCTTAGGATAAAAAAGGAAAGGAGATGAGAATATTTCGTAAACCTGGATAGTCATGATGTAAAAAATATTAAAAATTACCACTTGTTTATAAGGAGGGTATTATCAGGAGTGTCATAAGAAAATGAAACATCATTAATGTTTCATTAAAAGCTATTTTTAATTATTACATCTAATTGATTACATTGGTTAATAATTTTAATCTTTTATACATATATACCTAACATATGTGTGGAAAGTATGATATGACGTGGTCAAAAGTTACAATTTAAGATTTTGACAAACGCATTTTCAGCACGCCTGGGCTCAAACTGAAGGTTTTTGAAACGATAGATGTGTGTAAGTAAATATGTGAACAATATTATCTCTCTATATTAAAAAAACGTAACGCGATTATTTTTCTCGGCATTACAAATAAACATACGGCAAAACGTGCAGTTGTGAAATTTGTCATATACGCTATTAAGAAACCGTAGGTGTGTAAGACGGAAGTAGTATCTATAACACCGTATGAGCGCACATGTACTTTTTAGTGTATAAAGTACATGTGCGCTCATACGGTGTTATAGATACTACTGACGGATTTAGAATTTTGATCATAGTCATTAGTAAATTAGATATTAAGTAAATTTTACATTGCCAATATGGACAAGTATGTAATTAGTCGACCCGATTTCCAACTTCTCAATGATTGGTTGCTGCAAAAACATCATGCCTACGACAAAAAAGTTTGATTGGCAGTGGTTAGAGAGTGACATCGAACAGGAGCGAACTCCTTTGGTTTGCAAGAGTCACCTAGCGGGAGGCGGAGTGTCTTATTCTCTAAAACAAATTAAGCTATTCAAACAACATATTTGCTTGATTATTACAATTAGTGTAAATATAATTAGCACTGCTTTAGAAAATTATATATTACAATAATGATAATCAATTACGCCCACTAAACAATATTTCTAGATATTTAATTTTACGCTACGAAAAAGTCGAAGTTTTAAAACACTGGGCAGTACTGTATATATTTCTTTAAAGTGTTTTTTTAAATGTGGTAGTGTATGTTATTTTAAATGATATACTTAATAAATGGATAATATATAAATTATGTGAGTAGCACATAAAATTGCCTATATAATAATTTTTGACAGTGTCTATCTCTATGGTTATTTATATTAATTAAATTAGTACAATTACCCTTTTCATATGAAATGAAAGGAAATGAAATCATTAATATTACGTCAAACTTCTAGTTTATCAATTATGTAATATTTATTTGGTAATTTGCTGATTTATTGACTTGAAATTGCTAAAGTTCCTCTAAAAGGGAAAATGCATTAAACCGATGTATCTTAACATATTGGATTCATTGCATGGCATTCCACATGAAATATTTTACAAAAAAAAACAAATTTCTAAATATACATGTGGGTATTTTATCTTTTATTTAACTTTTTTTTATTTTTTCTTGTCATAATGTAAAAAAGGGCAACATTTATTTTCTCTATTATTTTTTAAGGAATTTTAGTGAGCACTAGAATAACTCACAAAATCTGGACATTTCATTAATATTCTTAATTTATGCAGTATCTAGAATAAACTAAGGTCTTTAAAAAACAGAGAAGTAGTACTCAATTGCCCTAAGTCAACATTGGGCAATCCTACTGAGTAGATTTTAATATCGGGTAGCACAATTCCTTATTACCAGCAAGTGTTGTCTAGAACCAATGGTGCGCGGTTATCAGTTCCATCTATTTAAATTATCTGCGACCTTATTCAGTGCAGATTCCTGGATTTAACGATGCGTATCTCAATAAAGTAGATTAAAGAAAATTATTTATTTCATAAATTATAATTTTAAAATATTATTGTAACATATGAAAGATGCATAAATTATTTCATTTTAAATTATTTGCAATCTCATACTCGGAAGAAATCGTGCATACATACATGCGTACATACACACATACATACATACATGCATGCATGCATATTCCTTTTCTTTAAGTTGGATCAATAATTATTTTTAATTTGCGAAGTTAGAAAACCAATAAATAAAATCCACTTCGTAGATAAATGGCTCTTTTTAACAAGTATCTTCCATATCTTTTTTACCTGGAAAACTGATTTTGAAGTTTCGACAGTTTTTAGCTGTAAATGCAGCAACGGGGCTGCAACCTTGTCATAGGTAGTTTTGGTGCATGAATCATAAATACTCAGATACTCAAATACTCAAATACTCAGCTGTTTTTCTCCATTTGCCATCCAGCTTTAGTCCAAGATTTTGTTCTAAACGTAGTCTTAGCGTATTTTCGACACTTTGTTAATTGCTTTAGCACTTCACAATATTTAAAAAAATCTACAATATCGCAAAATCGTCAAATTCTGAAACAAAAGATGTATGAAAAAGTAAGCATGAAATTATTAATTAATGCTTATTCTTAACGAAAATTTTGACAACAAAATGAATAATATTAACCCCATTTCTCCAGGGCGAACAGTTTTTGATATAGTTTTTTTTCGGGGTCTATGACTGTGTTTAACCTCTATAGTTCAAAAACTAGTTCATGAAATTTCTTAAAATTTAGTAGTTAGGCCTTTTGTGCGTTTTCCTCTTGCTTATTAGAGAAAATAAAACGCGTTTGTTGTTGAAATGACCAGTTTAAATCGTGAAAATCTGAAATTAAAGACTTATGTATGGTTACGTACATAATACGTAAAGAGCTTACTTTATACGCAATTTGTCATGACGGAATTAATACGACCACGATAAGATAAACTGTTCTCGAGGTATATAAGGCTATACGAATTGTGAGGAACTGGCGATATATTGAAAATTCAGTAAAAAATTAAAAAGTGTGTGTATTTAAACTGAAAAATTGATTTGATTTTAATTAAGTATCTCTGTCATTTTTTTCAATTAAAGTCAATTTAGTGGAATATGAAAAAAAAATGAATTTCAGTGTGTAGGGAAAATAGTGTGCTACCCAGATCACATTTTTAAATAGGTTTGTTTCAAAACGGAATGCGAGTATAATGAGATTATTCTAACTTTGAATGGTTTTCATTACATATTTTTTAATTACTATCACAGAAGTAAATATTTTTTTATGTAGACTATGGTAAGCAACTAAATATTTATAATTAATTTTGTAATAAAATATGTTAACCATCAAATGCTTTATTTTACCAAAGTGTTTAAGTGCAATTTAATTTTATTATGTTTTTGTTTTTATATGGAAAGGAATACTATGTGAGTTTTATTTTAACAAAGTATTTAAGTACGATTACATTTTATTATGTTTTTGTACGAGAAGAAATAATATCTGTGTTCATTTTAAAGAAAAACGTGTATCTCAGCTTTTGTGTTTTTGCGTGAACAAACCGTTTTAATTAAGAGTTACAATTATGCTAATATTACATAAGTTACGTACACCTGAAGAGTATATATCAATAAGTATCTAGCATATACGTACGATAAATTAACAATTTGATATATATTTGTTTATAATTTCAGTGAACTAAAGAGGAGAAGCTGTGTTTATGTTAATTTTTAAAATATTTGTTGATTTCATGCTTATGTTAACACCTAAGTTCGCAATTAAATAATTATAAGAAAATTATAAGTTTCCAATATTATCCCCTATGACAGCCAGTTGCAGGCTCATTTGGCGTAACGTTCTTTACACGCTCGAAATGAAGAAGGACGCCCATAATGTGTTTTCGAAACGATCGTTTGCTTTTAATATTTTATTTGAGTAACATTCTATGAATTTATTTTTTTTTAAGTTTTAATCCCGTATTTAAAATATTTTCTTAATATTTATTCAGATTTCAATAAAATAAGTTAGAACTTGATCCAAACGAAGGCTATACAAATTGATTTTATAAGTTCCTTATTAACCTCATAAAACATTTTTACTTTCCTTATATACATAATGTATAAGGAAATTATTGTGACGGGGTCGAAAATTCGAAATCGAGTTTTCGACGGGTGAGCACGTTTCAAGCATCCCTGATCACGAATCAAACATTTTTGAAGTGATGTATCTCTGTGTGTGTGTGTGTGTAAAAGTATGTGTGTGTGTGTGTGTGTGTGTGTGTGTGTGTGTCAGTGAGTCTGTGGAGATGATAACTGACGAACGAATGGACCGATTCGAACCACATTTGGTACAAAAATCACAAATCCGTAAACACTGGAAGCCTATTGTTTTTATACGCAATCGAATGTCCAGAATCCCCTAAATTTTCGAATGAAATTTTGAAAAAATCATCAAAAAATCAAAGCCGCTAATAAAGTTACGTAAATAGACATTCCTTATGTAATTTTTCATTAGAAAACGATTGACATAAATTTTAGAACGCTAACATAAACCGTTCTCGAGATATTGTACATTTTCCAAAAAAATTATCAAAAAGTCTAAAAAACAATATTTCCTATTGAGAAACATGTTCACTTTTCATATGTGATACCATGCGATAAATTGGGTGACATCATTCCCGTGGATAGATCTAGCGCTTTCCATTCATGAAAAAAGATACTTTGAGTAATATTTTGTATTTGAACGCCGATAGTCATTTATCTGCTGTAAGAATAACTTATTTCTTAGTGCATAATGCTTGGCGAGATTTTGGCGACGAATTTAGCGGAATGTCGTCAACTTGGCGACTTTTTGAAATGTTGCCAAATTAACGAAAATCTCGCCAAATGGATAGAAATGACGCTAAATCAATGAAAATGGAGACTAATTGTCGAAAATTCAATATCTTGGAAAGAATATTAGTATCTACTATAAGAAAAACCTAGTTCTTTACTGTAAAAGTAGTAAATTCATTACATTATATAAAAAAGTCATGTGTTGCCCACATCAGATTTTTTTTTGCTGTAAAAGTAGTAAATTCATTGCATTGTATAAGGAAAGTCATGTGCTGCCCACATCAGATTTTTTTTTTGCTAATGGTATCCAAATACTTCCACGATTCTCAATTGCGTTTGAAAAATATTTTTACTTTGTAAAATAACAAGACAGTAACAGTAAGAAATTCTCTCCAATAAGAAAATGCCTGTAAGTCTGCGAAACTTTGACGTTAATCGCATGAACCGCTAATGCTGGTCTTAGCTTCTTTTGAAAAATAGCCTATAATGAGCATCGACAGGGGAAGCTTTCTTTCCTGACTAAATATTTTTCCTTGAAACAAATGGTATGTGATATTTTCGTTTATGTTTAAAGGGAAAATTTACATGAAAAACGCAAAATTAAATTTTAAAGAACACATCATTTTAAATTAAAATGTAATGCATCTAGATTAACTGTAGAAATCTTTGGATATTTATATACATATATGTATATATATCCATCTATATATATAATATCGAAATAGAAAGATTATATATTATTATAGAATGAAATAAGTTTTAGAAATTGTAAACAGCTTGAGTTTTTATTTTAACCGTTGGATGTAGACGTAGTCCCAATTGCAAAAAATGCTTTAAATTAAATAGGAAATTGTAAAATAATAATTTAAATTATGTGCAACATTTTTGTAAAAAATTAAAATAAAATAACCTTTTATATAGCACCCACATTGAAAACAGCTGAATTATAAAAGTGCTACTCCAACCGTATTTAAAAAGGACAAAAATTTGGGATAGGTATCATTGATTAACATTTTCATTGGGAAATAAGGAGACATCTACAAAACAATTTCGGTTGAAAGTAGTTACTACAACTTTTACTAATTCTTCAAATTTATTTTATGTAAATATTTCAGTAAAGCCATTGCGTTACCGTTATCACTTTGCATTTATGCATCCAAATAATTCTGCTAAATAACTATAGAGTTTTAATTATGGCTCTGTTCAGTAATGACGAACTCTATGAGATGATTTGTGATTTGCAACAATCTCCAACCGATTACAAAAATTAAAAATCCTTGTTTATTTTCCCACAGATTTTGTTAGGAAAATTCCTGACCGAAGAACAAATTTGCAATTATCAGATTTTTATCTCAATTAGAGGTTAAAATACTTTTTAATCAGAACCATCTGTCTCTTCTTAATTGGCTCAATTACATATTGCTGAAAAAGAAATCGTTTTAAAAGCTTTACTAAATGATTTCTGTTAATTAATTCAATTTCTGAGCGGACTCTGAATTCTTGAATTGCGGTCATCATAAGCGTATGGTGAAACCATGATAAAGTGATTTGAGTCAGAATGTTTGACAATTTATTTCGTTTCAAATGTGTTCTTCTGGAATCGAATTTTTTAGTTTGACTAAATAAAGCATGGACGACATTATTATAATTTACATTATTTTATTATAATTTATACAGGCTATCTAGTGAAAAATAAATTTATTCACTAGTTACTCTGTATAAAGTTATTTTTATTTTTCACAAAGTATTGCATATTATTTAAATTACTATTGTGCAATTTCCTACCTTAAAGCATTTTTGCCGTTGCAACTACTGTACAACCAACGGTTCAAAAAATCTTCAGCTGTTTTTTAAACAAAATCTTCAGCTGTTTTTTAAACACACCGTTTTCAAATGCGTCACACTTCTTAGGTCGGAGCAGACAATTGAAAATTAGTGTACTACAATTGTTTACTATAAAGCAATGTGTTTTAACTTAAAATTAAAATGCCACTCGGCAGAACTGTAATTTTGATGTACGAATGATAATTTTGTTACTGTCAATCTGTGTTCATTTTAGAATGAATAGCTATCGTGGTACAATGTAAAAATACGTTGTTATGAAAGGTAGGTGCAAAAATACGTTGTTATGAAAGGTAGGTGTGTATATTATCATGTCATTAATAAAAAAAGTAATTCATCAAGTTAAATTTTAATTAATCAGTACAATATTTTTTAGCATAATGGTTTAATTATGAATAAAGACAACTTTATTAAATGCATGTTTATAGTGCATTTTCATGACATACTTTTAAATTGTGCATCTTTAAGATTTGTTTATATAGTTTAATAATGTTATTTATTATATATTTATGAAAATATGATTAGTAGAAAAAACAAACAATTAAGAAATTAGGAAGTCAGTGCTTTGTTCATTTAGTACAACCGCTTCTATACTTATTGGGGTCTTGGAGGATCTATTTACATTATACGTAACCAGTAAAGCATGCTATTGCAAATATAGTAATCATATCAAATATCATGCATTTTGTAAAACTATTAATTATACTTAAAAAGCCAGACATGCTAAATGGAATACATTAGTCAAACCTCAATCCTACATCTAAAATATTACATCAGAATGTTCTTCAATTGAAATTCTTATTCAATTGTATAAGTACCTTTTGCCACTCATGGTTTCCAAAAATATGGTGATTTCTGATTTGGATATAATTCCCAACAAAAAAGATAAATTTTATTATGAATGCATATGAAAACACCATCTTTCCCTATGGGTTTAAGGAAATTTATGATACTCCAAGTATGGTTAGACATCAACTTGATTTTGTAAGTTACAGTGTATCACTTGCATATGAATTATCAAAAAATTAAATGTAAATCTCGTAACTTACAAGCTAGATATGAGAAAAACATAGGTTGAACAAAATTTGGCAGTAATAATTTTAAACATGGATTAATGCAACTATACCATCAATAAATAGCCAACTACAATTGAAACGACATTAAAGCTTGGATATTTTCGATAAAATAAATATCTTTGGTTTGTAACATCTGTCTAAATTAACAATTTAATAATCGCAAATATGAATATTTCTTTATCGACCTATTACTAATACGAGCAAATAATCTAAAATATTATATATATATAGAAACCACAAAGTCAATTTAATCGTTTTTAACTCTAAAAAACGGTTGGAACCTTAACAGTATATATGAATGAAATTCATAACTTGTACCTGGCATTTTGAAATGTTATTAAACTAAACTGTATGTTCCATTTCTAGATGTTTCTTTAACCAACCGTATTTTATTGCATCGTTATATTTATTTCCAGTATGTAAGTTATTTCTTCACGATATAGTAAGCCAGGAAAAGTTACAGTAACGTTTCCATAATAAAATGCCTCTATCTTTCTGAATCTTTGCCGTTAATCTCATTAACTGCTAATGCCAGTCAAAGCTTCCCTGGAAAATAGCTTCTAATGAGCATCGACAGGAAACTTTATTTACGTTCCTGTAGTTTTTCCCTCAAGGAAATGAAAGCGGAATCTATATAAATAAAGAGGAAAATATGTCTATGGCCATGTATGTGTGTTTATCTCATCATCACGGGGAAAACGGCCGCACGAATTACATGAAATTTAGCAATGAAATAGTTCAACTTAAAATTTAATCTATCTTTCGCGTTTTCTAAGGTCAGGAGTGGTAGAGAAATTAATAAACAAGAAAGATCAATCATGCACGAAACATTGATTATGAAGCACTTTCCAACTTCAATGCAATTTTATATAAACATCTCTAAAATGCGATACATTCCTGAGCAATAGTTTTAAAAGTATCACAATACTACATTAATTTATTATATTTAAAAACTTAAAACTTCATCGAAAAAAATTAATTTTATTCAAATGACGGCATTGAAATATAAATTGTCTGGTTTAAAGACCACTAAAATGCGATACATTCCTCGGTAATATTTTTAAAATTATCATAATATTACAATAATTTATTATATTTGAAATCTTCATCGAAAATAAATTAACTTTGTTGAAGTAACGTCATCGAAATAAAAATCGACTGGATCTCTCTATAAAAGCAGCATTTCATTCATAAACGTTTTTCCATTCCATTCATTCATCACAATACTATAATAATTTATTTTATTTAAGAACTTGAAACCATGGATGTACAAGTAATTTAACTCTACGCTGAAAACTTCATCGAAAAGATCGTCTGGTTCGCTGTGTAAAATCAATGAATGTTTCATTCATATCAACTATATTGCAGACTCTATGAGTTAAATAATTTTGCGTTAAAGAAATGCAGCAATTCTTCTACACCTCATTCTACATCTTTTGGTGTTTAAATTTTTCGTAAGTGAAAATTAGGCTTTGTTGTAGAAATAATCAAAATTTGATGATCATTTAAACTGAAATATATTGTAATTGCGTTGTTTCAGTATGTAGATGCACAGAATTTAAGCAAAGATAAAGAAGTTTTAAGACGGATACAACACTACATATGAATTTAAAAGAACTTTAAAAGTCACGATTATGACAAAGATGGATGCCATCTTTTATTTTGAAGTTGGTCACGTGATCTCTTCATATAAAGGTGTAATTAATATTTTAATTTTCATTTTAAAAACTGCTGAATATATTTTGTTAAATTTTTTTTTACATATTTTATGAGATAATTGGAATATTTTCAAAAACTTTCCAAGCAATTTGTGAATTTTAAATTCGCTTAAAAAATGTTTGAAAAATTAGGTCCCATAGGCTTCAATGTATTTTACCCGGGATCAATCCAAAACTAATTGGGTGATATTATTCTTTTACATTCCCATATGTCCCCCAAACCGTCTTAACAACATACTAAAATTTGATTTTGATAAAGTCACTTTTACGGCAGTTATGGTGTGAACAAATAGATAGACAGACATAATGAACAAAGTCATAAACACTTTACAACTTTGTTGGAAAGTGTAAAAAATTATGAAATGATGCACATGAAATAAATTCGTCACCTTCGTGATCGACTGTCCAACTTCAAGGCTCCCAACAAGACTTCAACGTTGTAAATAGCCTGTATGCATTTTCTCAGCTATAGCAAATCGCTATGCAAAGATTCTGCAAAGAATGTTCTTGTTGCAATGAAAAATGTAGATGCAATCGCATTGTTTTCACAGAATATCAAATTTACACATCTGAAATGAAGACAAACGCGCTTTTTGGAGCGCTTTTCGATATTTAAAAATTATACCCGAAGATCACAGCTTATAGTAAGTTTTGCAAGTTAGTAAGTTTTGCAAGTTAGTAAGTTTAGTAGCATATAGTAAGCTTTGTTCATTTCGGTAAAACAAAGGGATATTCTAAATAACAAGAGTAAAATTTCTGAGAATAAACTGAATTCTATATATAAGTTAAAACATAATTTCAGGTTAACGAATAATGAAATAGAAGTAAATACTAAATTTAGTCTCCTGTTTATTTTTCTGCAAAAGAATGAAATACATACTAAAATTTCCTTAGTAGTTAATCTAATGTTTCTATCAAATATCATGCCAAAATTGCTTTTTCGATTTCCTATGTTGGAGCCACTTCCGTTGAAATCGATTTTAATTACCTTCACGAACCGCATCCACAACCTAGAATCTCATACGTCTCATTAAAGATTTGTTTTCTGGAGGCTTTCGTATTTGTTTCCAAAAAATGATTTATTTTATTCTAGAAAAAAATATTATTTGTTTAACTTAATATAAATTTAATTTAATTTAAGGAAATGAAACTACGAGATATGATTATATCGATTCGCATTTCCCCTATGATTTCTTAACAGACTTTTTAATGGCGTTTGCTAAATGTTTTACCTAATTTATATTTTAAGTCTATTAGGGGGCTTTTTATATAAGACACTTTCCAACATAGTTGAGAAATGTTTATGACACTTTTAATTATGTCTGTCTGTCTGTCTGTCCGTTCGCACTATAACTACCGTAAAAATGACTTCATCAAAATGAAATTTTAGTATGTTGTTGAGACGATCTGTAAGACATATGGGAATGCAAATGAATAATATCACTTAATTAGATTTGGATTGAACCCGAGTTGAAGAAATGAAATACATTGAACCCTATGGGACCTAATTATTCAAACATTTTTTAAGCCAATTTAAAATTCACAAATTGTTCCGGAAATTTTGGAAATATTTAAATTGTCCCATAAAATATATAAAAAAAATTCACCAATATATGTTTGGTATTTTTTTAAAATAAAAATTAAAATAATAATTACACCCATATTATGATATCACATGATCCACTTCAAAATTAAATATGTCATACATATTTGTTTCCTAGTGTCAAAAGCGTGATTTCTAAAGTCTTTTTAAATTTATACTTAGTGTTGCATTCGTCCTAAAACCATTTTATTTTTGCGTATTTTCTGTGCATTTATATTCTGTGGCAACGTAATTACAAAATTTATTAGTTTAAATGGTCATCAAACTTTGATTATTTCGACAACGAAACCTAATTTTAATGGATGCAGAATATAAATAAGTGATTGTAATATGAATTGTATAAGAATTTCTAAATTTTTAAGGCAAAATTATTTAGTTCTAGAGTCTGGAAACAAAGTGAATGATATATTCATTGCTTTTACAAAGATGTTTCGATGACGTCATTTGAATAAAGTTCATTTTCTTCTATGAAGTTTGAAATTTTCATATATAATGCGTTATTCTAGTACTGTGATAATTTAAAATATATCAGCGCTGAATGTATCGCATTTTATAGAATTTTAAATAAAATTGCATTTCAGTTGGAAAGTGTTTCAAAATCAAAGCTTTATACATGAGTGATCTTTCCTATTTCATATCCAGACAATCCGGTCGGCGCAAATGTGTTAGGTAATTATTTGGACGCCTGGACAGTGACCTTAGACCATTTTAGACCTTAACCAATAGGGGTGGAAACCAGACGGAACACAACGAATTTCCCTTATCTCATCACATCTTGGATGGACTGGCGGATCCATAGATATAACGTGCTCATATTCTGAGTAGACACGAAGATAGTTTTTGGCCTGCGGAGATTGAACCCTGGTCTACTGTTTGCGATTTCATCTACTTCCAATGCACAATTTTCTTTTTAACACTTTACAACATAGTTGAAACGTGTTTATGATTTTGTTCATTCTGGATGCTGTTTGTCTGTCTGTCCGTTTGCACGATAACTACCGTAAAAATGACTTTATCAAAATGAAATTTTATTATGTTATTCAGACGGTCTGTGGAACATATGAGAATATAAATGAATATCATTCAATTAGTTTTGGATTGAACCCGGGTTGAAAAAATGAAATACATTGAACTCTATGGAACATAATTTTTAAAATATTTTTTAAGCGAATTTAAAATTCACAAATTGCTTCGAAAGTTTTTGGAAATATTCAAATTATCCCATAAAAACCTGGTGTGGGCAGCACATGACTTTCCTTATGTAATGCAATGAATTTCCTACTTTTATAGTAAAAAAAATACGTATAAGATCAAGGCGCTGTGCCTTCATCGTTGAATTGTACATTTGGGGATTTTGCGGATGACAACTTATACAATAATTTAAAAATACTCAATTAACTTATACATCGCGCAACTCCAAATAATCATCAATATTGATAGCATCCTCAATACGCGATATAGTCCATAATATTAAAATATCCTAATAATTACATCATTAATTAGGCGTAATTTTCATTAATTTAACGTCATTTTTGCAATTTTGGCGATATATTTTGCCAATCTCGGGCGAAATATCGCCAAGTTGGAAATACTTTGCTAAATTATTCGCTAAGTTTGCCAAATGCATCACCAAGTGTTACAAACAATCGGAGAGAAGAGTATTTCGTATATACTAGAAGGTATGCCCGTCATATGACGGAAATCAGAATTTGCCAGACATTACTTCCCATTTGGCGTCATTTTCATCAATTTGGCGACATTTTTGTAATTTTAACAACATTTAAAATAGTCGCAAAGTTGGAGACGTCCCTCTAAATTTCTCGCCACATGTTACGGACGGACGGAGAAATGTGTTATTCTCATAGTCTACGATTATGTTCTTTCCAAGATATTGAACTTCATCATCTAGTTGTCATTTTCATCGATTTATTGTCATTTTTATTAATTTGGCGACATTTTAGTTCATTTGGAAACATTTAAAAACGTCGCCAAGTTGGCGACATTCTGCCAAAATCTCTTTAAGCATTATGGACGGGGAAAGAAGTTATTCTTGTAGCAGAATGACTATTAGCGTCCAAATGACTATTATAGCGTCCTAAATGACTATTAGCGTCCAAATACAAAAGTAATACCTAAAGTATATTTTCACATGATTGAAACTAGATAGATCCACGAAAATGATGTCACCAAATTTATCGCATGATCATTCTTATGTAAAGTGAACATATTTCACAATAGGTAATAATTTTTATATGATTCTTTGATAATATTTCTGAAAAATGTGCAATAGCTCGAGAACGGTTCATGCTAACGTTCTAAAATTTGTGTCAATCGTTTTTTAATGAACAATTACATCAGCAATGTCTATTTGCGTAACTTTATAAATGTTTAAATTTTTGATGATTTTTTCAAAATTTCACTCGAAAATTTAGGGGAGTTTTAAACATTCGATTGCGTATAAAAACAAACTTCTAGTATTTATGGATTGCAATCTTTGTACCAAATTTAATTTGAATCGGACTATTTATTTGTTCATCAGTTATCGTATCCACAGACTCACTGGCACACAGACAGACACACACAAACCATATTAAAAACGTCCGATTCGTATTCAGGGATGCCTGGAACGTGCTCTCCTGTCGAAAACTCGAATTCGAAATTTCAACCACGTCACAGTACTTTCCTTATACATTATACGTATATAAGAAAAGTGAAAATATGAAAACAATTTCAGCAAAATATATTCGGTAGATTTTTAGATAAAAATTAAAATAATAACTACACCCACATTATATGAAGAGATCACGTGATCCACTTCAAATTAAAATATGTCTTCCATCTTGTGTCAAAATGGTGATTTTTAAAGTTCTCTTCAATTTATATCCGTCCTAAAACTGCTTTTCTTTTGCTTAATGTCTGTGCATCTATATTCTGAAACAACGCAATTACAATATATTTGAGTTTAAATGACCAACAATTTATTATTTCTACAACGAATCCTAATTTTCACATATGGAGAATGTAAACACAAGAAGCTGCAAGATGAGTTGTAAAGAATTGCTGAACTTTTTAATTCAAAATTATTTAACTCTGGAGTCTGCAATATAGCTGATATGAATGAAACATTCATTGATTTTATATAGAGAAGCAGACCATTTTATTGCAGGCTTTTTCGATGAAGTTTTAAGAATAGAGTTAAATTACTTTTACCGCCATGGTTTTAAGTTTTTAAGTATAATAAATTATTGCAGTATTGTGATGAATGAAAGGAATGGAATAAAAATGTATGAATTAAATATTTACCGCTTTGACACAGATAGCTAAGCAAATTTATATTTCATGGACATCATTTGAATAAAGTTCATTTTTTGGATGAAGTTTTAAGTTTTCAGATATAATAAATTATTGTAGTATTGCGATAATTTAAAAAATATCACCTCTGAATGCATCGCATTTTAGAGATATTTAAATAAAATTGCATTGCAGTTAGAAATTGTTGCATAATCAATACTTTATGCATGATTAATCTTTCTTGCTATATATATAGTGTGGGTTGATATGTTAAAAATTTGTACTCAAGCCTCAGTTGGGGTGTTAAAAACGGTCAGCTTGTTTTGAAAGATAGATTATCGTTCAGGGACTGAGAAACATCATTTTTTTTTAATTTGATGTAAGCAGCACAGGACTTTCGCTACAGATTCAAATTCATGTTTATCTTTAGTTCATTAATAATTCGTTTTATTTCACTACATAACACGCATAATTATTTGAAATTACACTGAAGTTACACTTTTAGTTCAGTTTTCGTTTTCATTTGGTAACTGGATGTATTTTCAAAATCGGCTTAGTAGAAATGCGAAAAAACTGAAATACCTCGAGAACGGCTAGTCCTAGAGTAATGGGTTGATCTAATTCTTTTCATAGTCAAATATTACTTACAAAACAAGTATTTAGTTGATATATATGAGTGTACGTAGTTTTTTGTTTTAGATTTTCACGATTTTTCTGGGGGTCATTTCACAAAAAAAAGGGCTATTTTCTCCAAATCGTACCAAAATCTTATCAGCACCAGGGTAACCCACAAATGATTTGCCTACCAACTTTTGAGAAACCGGGTCAAATTAGTTTTTTGACTAGAGTGAATACATGCGAATTTTGCGGGCCATTTCTCAAGCAAGGCAGGTTCTGTTACCTGAATTCCACTAAAATCTAATCAGCACCAGTGTAACCCATAAGTGATTTATCTGCTAATTTTATGAAATTTTGTCCATTAGTATATGAGTTAGAGTGGATACATACATTGCACAGACAGACACATACACACACACACGCAGACATACACACAGACGTCACGCTAAAAATATTTGTTACATATTCTAGAAGTCAGTCCCAAAACGTGTAGATCCTTCGAAAACTTGAGTTGCGATTTCCGACATGATTCCAATACTTTCCATATGCATTACCCCATTGTGTTGTAGGGAAAGCAAAAATTGCACCGTACATAAAAAACTCAAGCTGGCGTCAAACAACATTTTTATTTTCTTTGTACAAACCGTATGTGAACAAATCGGTACTATATAAGAAAATATTACAGTAAAATTTGTATTGTAAGGTTTAATTATTTGGTTAGTTGTCTCATTGAGCTCACTTGATTATAAAGTTTCTTAAAATTAAGTTTTTTTCCCCAATAGTAATGTATAATTACATTAAAAATTAGATTTACAAAAAGTTTATTTAAAAGCAAATTAATCATATTTGCATTTTTTGCACCTTTTAATTTTTATTATTTTCCTGTTTATAAGTAAATATCTGACGATTAAATATGGAAATCTATTATGATGCTGCAATTAAGGTATTATTACCTAGTAGAGTTTCAGTGCGATTTTACGAAATATTTCAAGTGTTCCTTGAAACAACAACTGTTGGAACTCATTGTTCACAATTATTTCATAGTTTAAAAACTGAAATAAAATCTCAAGGAAAACGAATACTGAATACTAGACATAAATATATCATTTGATAAATGAAATTCTCTCTCTTACAGTTGTGAAATTTTTGCAACGGCTTCTGCTATGATATAAAATATTACACCTTACATACATTTCCTACTTCAGAACATAATAATAGGTTCAAGCATCTATATCTATGTTACCATGGAAATCCACTTTAATCTACGCCATAGAAGCACCCCTCTTACCGTTCTCTTTCATTATCTACTCCGCATATAGTTCGTTGAGTTATGGATATCTACCCATACATTCCAATGCATCCCTACATATCTCCCCCTCCAAAGATTCCAAAGATATTACTCCTTGCAACGCATTTCATTGCTTCTTCACCCCTGAGTAAGTGCTGATCTGTATTGTATTCGCGATCCAGATAAAGGACAATAATAGGCCATATCTATGCGTATACTATAACATAGAGAAGTGCTGATCACAGCGTTACTGGATTAAAAGTATTTGAAGTGTGAATTTTCACTCGATTTTCGCATTCATGCATCATCCAGATTGTTTTGGTCCACTTGCATCACATAAGAAAAAAAAATACATCTGGCTATTAATTTAACTCCTCTAACTCTAAGTTATTAATTTAACTCCTCCAACTCTAAGTTATTAATTTAACTCCTCTAGTTATTCATTTACTACAAATTATACCACCATCTTTGTATATTATCGTGGAAATAATGCTTTGAGAAAATCTTATAGATGCTAGGAAAGTCCACCCATAAGCGCACACATAACATTTTATAGAAAGTTGCGTTAGATCTATCTATAATAAAGTGACCATGACTGATTAACAAAATATGATGAGTGCAGCACATGACTTTCCTTATAATGCAACGAATTTACTTCTTTGAAAACAGAATGTATAATCACCATGACAACAGGTTATTAATGTTGATACATTTGACGTATTTTTTTTTTCGATCGTAACATGTAAAACATATTTTGGAGTACCCAATTTACTTATATTTAGCGCAATTCTAAATTTACATTTAGCAATATTGATAGCATTCACAATAAACAATATAGTCCATTTTAATAATTAATTAGTCAATTTGGCGTCATTTATGCTAATTTACCGTCATTTTCGTAATTTTGACCATATTTTAGTTAATCTGAGTCAAACTATCGCCAAGATGGCGCTACGTCGTCAAATTGGTGGTTAAATTTATCGCCAAGCGTTACAGACAAACAAAGAGAAGAGTTTTTCTTATATATAAATGGTTATTGGCGAAATGTTAGGTGTCGAAATGCAAAACCCTTACTCAAAATATTTTTTCTCATGACTGAAACAAACTAGATTCACGAGAATGATGTTGACAAATTTATTGCATACCATCAAGGTTTTTACTTTCCTTATATACATAATGTATAAGGAAAGTATTGTGACGGGGTCGAAAATTCGAAATCGAGTTTTCGACGGGAGAGCACGTTTCAAGCATCCCTGATCACGAATCAAACACTTTTGAAGCGATGTCTGTGTGTGTGTGTGTGTGTGTGTGTGTGTGTGTGTGTGAAAGTATGTGTGTGTTTGTGTATGTGTGTGTGTGTGTGTGAAAGTATGTATGTGTGTGTGTATGTGTGTGTGTGTGTGTGTGTGTGTGTGTGTGTGTGTGTGTCAGTGAGTCTGTGGAGACGATAACTGACGAACGAATGGACCGATTCGAACCAAATTTGGTACAAAAATCATAATTCGTAAACACTGGAAGCCTATTGGTTTTATACGTAATCGAATGTTCAGAACCCCCTTAAATTTTCGAATAAAATTTTGAAATAATCGTCAAAAAATCAAAACCACTAATAAAGTTACGCAAATAGACATTTCTTATGTAATTTTTCATTAAAAAACGATTGACATAAATTTTAGAACGCTAACATGAACCGTTCTCGAGATATTGTACATTTTTCAAAAAAATTATTAAAAAGTCATATAAAATGAAAAAAAAATATTTCCTATTGAGAAACATGTTCACTTTTCATATGTAATACCATTCGATGAATTGGGTGACATCATTCTCGTGGATCTAGCTCGTTCCATTCATGAAAAAAGATAGTTTGAGTAATACTTTTGTATTTGAACGCCAATAGTCATTTATCTGCTGTAAGAACACCTTCTTTCTTCGTCCATAACGCTTGGCGAGATTTTGGCGACGAATTTGGCGGAATGTCGCCAACTTGGCGACTTTTTTTAATGTTGCCAAATTTACGAAAATCTCGCCAAATGGATAAAAATGACGCTAAATCAAAGAAAATGACGACTAATTGTCGAAAATTCAATATCTTGGGAAGAATATTAGTATCTACTATAAGAAAAACCTATGTTTTCACTGTAAAAATAGTAAATTCATTACATTATATAAGGGAAGTCATGTGTTGCCCACATTAGATTTTTTAATATAAGGTTGGGCGATCATTGTACAACATCATAAATACTGGTATCTGCAATGGGAGCTCGATAATATTTATAGAATTTTATGTGAATTGTGGTCAATTCCATTTAAAAATGAAGGGATTTTATCAGTTATGAATTAATTTGCAAATTAAATTCTATACCATGTACTTCAAGTTTAGTTTTATTTAATGAAATATTAAACTCTGAAATCCCGGATGCATTTTAATAATCTTCCAATTTCAGGTCTAGAGGGTTTTTCGCAATTTTATTTTATCTTAAGATAAGATCAAAACACAGTTCGGAAATTATTTTAAACATAAATGGGTGGAACGGAGATTTCGGTAAGTAATGTCCTCGTAAAATGTAACTTTTAACATAATAAAGCGATTAATATTTTATTCTCATATCCTAGCAAATAAAGCTGCATTTTAAAAATCTTAATTTGGAAGGAAGAGTGTTTAAAAAATCTAAAATTATATAATTGTATGTGCATACGGTAAGCATTAAATATTTTTTATAAAGACTATGAAAAGATATGTCATCACAGTCCATAAAAATCTGATGTGATCAGTACATGACTTTCGCTACAGACTTAAATTTATTTCTTTCATAATTCATTAAATTGAGATTAATTGCAGAAAACAACACGGATAATTATTTGAAATTCCACTGAATCTGCAGTTTTAATTCAACTTCCGTTTTCATTCAGCGACTGGATATTTTCAAAGGCGACGTGTTAAAAATGAAAATAAAAACTAAAATATCTCGAGAACGGTTAATTTTACACTTATGGGATTGACTTAATTCGTTTTGCAGTCAAATATTCTGTATAAAACAACCCTTTAATTGATAAATTTGAGCAGATGTAGACTTCCATTTTAGATACTGACTACTTTTGCGAAACATTTCGCAAAAGCAGATTCTTTTTTTTCGGAATCGCAGTAAAAAATATAATATGCACCACGGTCATTCACAAGTGACTTATCTACCAAATTTTGTGACATTTGGTCAATTCAGTTGCAGTAGATAAATACGATTTATGTGCTCCATTTCGCAAAAAAAAGGCAGGAACTATTTTTCCCGAATCGTACCAGCATCTAATCAGAACCAGAGTAACCCCTAAAGGATTTAACTACCAAATATTGTGAAATTTGGTCAATTTTTCAGCTAGAATGGATACATACAATTTTTAAGGGACATTTCGCAAGAAAATGCAAACTTTTTTCCCATATCGTACCAAAGTCTAATCAGCGCCCGGGTAACACTCAAGGGATTTATCTACCAATTTTTATTACATTTTATCAGCTGCTGAGTTAGAGTAGATACATATATCGCACAGACAGATACTAGACACACAGACATACACATATTCAGACGTAAAGCTAAAGATAGTTTATTTGTGTTCTATGTTGCTCGAAACGTGTAGCTCCGTCGAAAACTTGAGTTGCGATTTTTGACACGATACTGCGTTCGTCTATCGGTAATATATTGAAAGATATAAGCTACGAAGTTTAGAACAGGGGAAACTTTTGTCGTGCGACGATTAATCACAGATCGACATATATTTAATTCTAACTTCTGAGCTACTTGACGTTGCAGCATAATTTTGAGAATTTTTTTTTACAAATACACTCGTCAAAAATGAAATTGCAACACCATGAAGAAATGGACGTACCCATATGCAAATCATAGTATCGGTAGAAGAGTGATTTATGTACAAATGATTAAAAGAAGAAAGAGGGATATGCAAAAGAAACATGTTATTCAGTAAGAAATGTGGCTTCTACAGGCAGTTATACAGGCCGCTAAACGATGCATACTATCTAGGACGCGATGCATACTATCTAGGACGCCATTAATGGTTGCCTGAGGTAATTCTTGTCAAGCAGCGCCCACTACGGCACGCAGTTCGTTTACGGTATATACAAGTGATCCCCGGTGCACCTGCTGTCCATTGAGGGCCCACACGTGTCCAAAGGAAGAGAGATCAGGCGAGGTCTCCGGCCAGGAAAGGATGTGAATTCTGTTCAGGCTGTTGAGATTTCGTCAAGCGATGTGGCATTGTCTTGCTGCAACACTGTGCTGAAAACGGCTTGCACAAGTGGCCGAACCACAGACATCACAACTTGTGTGACGTACCGGTCCGCTGTCAGATTACCTGCAATGTGCAGCAAAGATGTCGGCTGATAGAATATAATACTGTTCCAAACCATGATACAAGGTGTGGGGCCGGTGTGACGTTCTGTTATATGGTTTGGCAAGAGGCGTTCCCTGGGAATCCCACCACACCCGTCCATGACTGTCATTCCTCCATAGGCAGAAGGGAGATTCATCCGTAAACGATACCTGATTCCATTCATTATGGTTCAGTTGCGATGACGATGACATGACGCCAGACGTGCCTTCCTCTGTCGAGCGCTTATTGCCACCCCAGTGGCTGGCCGCCGTGCCCACAGCTGTACTTCATGCAACCTGTGGCGAATGATTTGGATGCACGCAGGTGCAACCCTTGATTGTAGCATACTGTATCGGATATCACTACCGTTGCGAACGGATCTCGACCAGCCGTTCGGTGAATCTGCCGGCCTGTGAGTCTGTTCGATCCAATCCCTCTTCTATATGTTCTCTGATGTTCCTGCTTACATCATCGTGTCACACATCGCTGGATGGTACTCACGCCGTGTCCAACACGCGTGGTAATTGCCCGCATCGACAAACCCACGTCAAGCAGCTCCAGGATACGGTCTCGTTCCCTAGCCGTTAACTGCTGGTATACAGCTCGCTGACGTCTTCAAGGCATCGCCTCTTCACCTTTTCGAAAGTTCGGCTGCTGAAAATCGTCGCTGATAGCATTTACGCGACGAGCCGTCTGCTGGTCTTAATCACCCAAAACTGGGGGTCACGAGCCCGGATACGTGCTGAAACTTAAATAATTGCAAATGAATCTCTTTTCTACCCGTACTGGGATTTGCATATGGCTATGTTTACACCTCAACACCATCAGAAAGATTGAAGAACGGGCTTTCCTTTAAATGTTGGAATATATAAATGGTGTCTTTTAATATCTAAAAGACTTTCTGTAAAATAAAAATAATACTCGTTTTGCAGCATTTTCAACAAAATTTATTTTTCAATATTTTATTTTACTAATAATGTACGTGAAAATGCCTGAATATATTTACCCATGCAAATGAAAAAAAAAGCTGATGTGGGCAGCACATGACTTTCGCTGCAGACTCGTATTCATGTTCTCTTTATTTATTCAATAATTTATTAAATTGAGTTTAATTGCACAACATAAGAGCCATAATTATTTTAAATGACACTTAATTTACACTTTCAATTCAATTTTTATTTTCATTGGGTAACTGGATTTATTTTTAAAAGTGGCGCAGCGAAAATGTGAAAATACTAAAATATCTCGAAAACGGCTATTCTTGTAGTAATAAGGCGGGTCTTATTCTTTCATCGTCAAAAATTGCTTATAAAATAATGATTTAATTGATATATTTGAGCATACGTAGTCTTTTATTTCTAGATTTAACGATTTTTGCGGGTCACTTCGAAAAAAAAATTTCTTCTTTATTCAGAATCATGCCAAAATTTAATCCGCACCAGATTAACCTATATATGTGACTTATCTACAAAGTTTTGTGAAATTGGGTCTATTAATTTTTTAGCTAGTGTGGATACAGGCAATTTGTTTGGGCTATTTCCCCAAAAAAGCTTTTTTACCCCGAAACGTACCAATATCTAATCAGTATCAGGGTCGTCAACAAGGTACTTACATACCAAATTTTATGAAATTCGGTTATTTAGTTTTTCAGTTAAAATGGATACAAAATCTGTACCACAGACAGACAGACACACACACACACAGACGTTAGGCTAAAATAGTTGTTATCATGTTCTAGAAGTTTCAAAACGTGTAGATCCATCGAAAATTCGAGTTGCGATTTTCGGCATGATTCCAATACCTTCCCTATACGTTACCATCTATTGCTGGGAAAGTAATATGTATGTGGCGCTATTTGTGAAATTGTACTTATATTTCCATCATATTTTTTCATCATATTTTCATCATTATATTTTAAATTCATCTCTAAAATTTCGAGCGAAATTTGGGGTGTAAAAACGCACTTCTATTTTCCATGTCCACCGGAGTCATATACCGGAGGGAATGCTTCAAATAATAGATGCGTTTGCATTTATCTGAATCTTGGATTTTGTGCCATGAAATGTAAATGCACCAACTAGACAACCAGCTAAACAACCAATCAAAATGCCGTAGTTACCTCGTCATGATTGTTCAGAACGCCTTGTTGTCATGTAGGGAGACTTTTCATCCAAATTAAAAAAAAATTTCATACGTTTAAATGGATATTAAAGACGACAATACAACTTTTTGGCCGTAAATGTATGTAACCATTTATTTTTCCTAAATTACACATCCAATTGAATCCAAATTTGAAACACATTCAAGTTGTTACACAAGTATACAAAAATGTCACATTTGTCTACTTTGTGCAATATATTTTCGAAGATACTCAACTACTTGAACCAAATTTGTTTCAAATTAGGATGCCAAATACACATGGAAACCACGTTACAAAAATTAAAACTTGTCTCTGTTGGATACAGTACATATATATATATATATATATATATATATATATATATATATATATATATATATATATATATATATAATATTGCAATTCAATATACGTTTTATATGCTTTTCTGATTTATACCAGATGGAACAGTCTGAGAACCACAACGATTATTCTCTGCCTTTCCAACTACTTCAGGATATCAAATTTCTGTCTTTAATTTTTTACTTCCCCAGCAATACGTGGTAATGTGTAGGGAACGTATTGGAATCATGCCGAAATTCGCAACGGCCGTTTTCGACTGATCTACACGATTTGGGACCTCTAGCACATAAAAACACTATTTTTAGCGGGACGTCTGTGTCTGTCTGTGCAATGTATGTATCCACTCTAACTAAAAAAACTATTAGACCGAATTTTATAAAATTTGGTAGGTAAGTCACTTGTGTGTGACCCTGGAGCTGATTAGTTTTTGATATATTCAGTATAAAAGAACCCGCCTTGTTTTTCGAAATGGCCAGCAAAAATTGCTTGTATCCACTCTATCTGACAAAATAATTGATCAAATTTTACAAAATTTGTCATATGAGTCACTTGTGAGTTACTTTGGCGCTGATTAAATTTTGGTACGATTCGAAAAAAAAAATAACCTGGCTTTTTTTTTTGCAAAATGACCCTCAAAAATCGTCAAAATCTAAATTAAAAGAACTACGTATGAACAAATATATCTATTAAATGCTTGTTTTATACCTAATTTTTGACGAGGAACAGAATAAGACTAACCCCATTATTTTAGATCCAACCGTTTTCAAGATATTTGAGTTTTTTTTATAATTTTTACTACGTCGCCTTTGAAAAAAAATATCCAGTTACCAAATAAAAACAAACATTATATTAAATATTGAAATTTAGTGTTATTTTGTGCAATTAAACTCAATTTAATGAATTATTTAAGAAATAAAGAAAAATGAATTTCACTCTGCAGGGAAAGTCATGTGCTGCCCACATCAGATTTTTTCGAGTTATGACCATGTTTTGTGCTTCTTATCCGGGAATTGCTTTGTAAATTGCTGAGCACTGATGGCATCAAATAAAACAAATCTGAATACCATATTTGTACTTGTCGTCAAAAAGTCTGACATTTCAATTTCTGAAAATATGATGAAGGCAACGACTTTACACACCATATAAAATTATTTTGATATATTTCGAAAATGGTTTTCACTCTCACTTCTTCACTTTCTCACCCACGTTGAAGATCTTGTAGCAAAAAAAAATTTAAATCTTTATTTGTCAAATGAAATCATTACTTTGTACAAACGTACAAATTCTAACATCAAAATAACATAGATTATTAATTAATATTGAATAAAAAAATCAAATTCAGCGACATACTTTGTCTCTGAGTGAATTTAATGTAGTAAATCTAATAGAATCACATTAACAAATTTGTCGTAAAATAATAGAATCACATTAAAAATTTGCCATCTAAATACCACAGCAATATTTTTAACGATAATCAGCACTTCTTTAATTTTATTTAACATTTTTGATAAATTGATTGGAAAAACTTGAAATATATCTGTAAAAGTTTAGAGACGCTCTCTGAAATTATTACTATTCGTTGTCTTATGACAAATTATATAAAAAAAGTTTATATATTTAGTACAATTGACGATCCTGATTCATCAAGATTTTTTTCAAAAAATCATTCTAAAATTTTCATGGTATCCAATTTGTTGACAAAGTTTATAATAATCAATACGGTTTAATTAATCACTAATTGCGATGATCGTAATATATTTAAAGCAAAACGATTCATTTGTTCGTTAGATATCGAGTCCACAGGTTCATGGACATACAAAGCGGCACACATAAATACATACATACAAAAATATATACACACAGACGTTGTATTCATGAATGCTCAAAACGTGTAAATAGTATACCGAAAACTCGAATTCGAAATCCAGTCTTCTTCATATACTTTTCTTATACTACATTAAGCAATACATGCAATGAAGGTAATAATTATTAAATAATTCTTACATTTTATTATTTTAAAAACTAAAAATCTTTTCCGCGTATATATTTAATACATCTTCCCCCTTAACACTGAAAGCATACGTGACCTTACCAAATAACCATAAAATTGTAACATACGATACCCCCACACGAACGACGAGACACTTAAATGTTATATTAACACCAGCACACGAAAAGGAAGCTAATTCCTGTAAATAAAGTTCTCATAAAAGACTATCCTGAAAAATGATAAGGCAATTAATATAACTCGGATCATAATAACGCTCGTAAAGATACCCTTTACAAGAATTAATCTTGAAGATGGCGCAGGGTTGGCATGTGTTTTGAATCTATATTTAATATCACCGATAACTTATTACTATGGCTATAGAGTAAAACGGGGAGCCTCAAACTACGACCTCCTCCCCCATAAATCCACTCCGTGGGCACCATCCAGCCCGTGGACATTTTGAAAAAAAACCATTTTTTGTTTTTATAAATTTGCAATTAAAAAAAATATTTATGACCACACGAAGGAATGGGGGTGCCTTCTGTATGCAGTACATAAAATACCTTATTTCGTTGCCTAGATTAGGATTGAATGAGCAGATCCAACGTTTACCTCAAGTTCACTGGCCAATACTTATGTTGATACTGCAGGGTCATCAGTCGCAATCCTCCGTGCTTGTTGCGCACTTTCCGGTGTCCTGGCTGATCTTGGTGCATCCACATTTCCTTTACGAGCATCGATAACAGGACCAGTTATCTCAAATTTCCTAATAAAGTCCAGAACTGCTGATTTTGATGCTTTTGGAAGATCTTTGTAAGCTGTAAGACCACTTTGTCAGTGTTTGAGAAGGACTTTTGGTGTATTTGATACAAAGCTTCACAAGAAAATGCGTTATTCGGTTGAGTACATGATTTTAAAAGTTCGCTCAAACACAAATCAAACCAACACTCAATCCAAAGTTCTGTAATATAAGTTTGGGCGTTCAGCCTGGCAACCAATGAAAAAGTGATTACCTTGACGACATGAGAATTAAGTTTTCTCATTCGTGATGTCAAGGTCTAGCTTAAACTTTGAGATGTGTTCCCAAACCACACGCATTATTACAGTTAAACATAGTTTGTTAACTTTGAAGTGGGGATATGCAGCGGTAAACAACTCTGCGTAAAGATTTTAAATTGTGTTGTGCACACAGGATCCGTGACGTCCAAGGAAATTTAGTGATGTCTTTGGATTAAAATAACAGTCGCAGTTAAGAAATTCGGTTCCTCATATATAATTCCGAAATCGAAAATGTGAGATGAATGCAATGTACCAAAAATGGCCGGGGGTAGGATATGTCATAAGGTCAAGTTGTCCTTATCAAAATTATTATACTAGGACTAACCTTTGATGCCTTCACTAAGGGTGGAACATGTAACCTCCCGGTTCTCAAGCCGGAAAGACAAATACACAAGATATACATAAACACACTTATCTAAATTTGACCAATTTATTTAATACTTAAGTTATAGATATCCATTTATGTCTTGGTTATTAATACTATCCATATATTCATTATTATAATACATCTAGCACTACCAGTATTTCATTAATAAACATATTTACTCACATAATATAATTGATACATATATTTAGACACTTTCTTTTAATTTACCGAAACTCAAAATAGTTCTTTTAGTTTAAAATAAAAGAACTCGTTATTACGCACAGATTCGTACGAACTAATTGTTCATTATTAGATAGCCGTTAAATGTGTGCCTTCCGTGCTAATTAGTGACAAGTGAAATACATAAATACCTACGCTTTCTTGCATTCCAACACTTATTCGCGCAATCACTATGCTGTAAGATTCTATTGCACATCACACTTCTGAGCCACGCTTTCTTTTAGCGCTCATAGTAGTTATTTTTTTGCACAAAACTCAAGAGACATGTTGCCAATTCGTTGTCGAAATTCCGATCTGCTGAACTTTCTGGAACAAAACTTTGGGGCACTTTTTTATTTCCCCCTTTGGTTTCATACCACTTCTCCCATTTGTCGTTGATGCAGAAGGGGATGACACTGTTCATCTATGATTGTGTTCCAATTGGTTTAATCTGCTACATTTAGATTGCTCACTATCTTTCTTGGCATTTGTAATTGGGAGTGCAACATGTTGTACAAGTATTGTACTACAGTTTGTGATCTCCTCACCTCGGTTAAAGCAAGCTTTATGTCCCAGACATTAACCAGACATTTCCTGTATTTACAGTTATATATTTATGTTATATATATATATATATATATATATATATATATATATACAGGAATAACACATTAACACATTGGAACTATGGTAAGGAATAAATATCTTGAGGCTATTTTGAGTTATCAATAGACATTTTTAACACTTTACAACAAAGTTGAAAAGTGTTTATGACTTTGTTCATTCTGTCTGTCTGTCTGTCTGTCTGTCCGTTAGCACGATAACTGCCGTAAAGATGACTTAATCAAAATGAAATTTTAGTATGGTGTTCAGACGGTCTGTAGAACCTATGGGAATATAAATGAATAATATCACACAATTAGTTTTGGATTCAACCCGGGTCGAAAAAATGAAATACATTGAGCCCTATGGGACCTAATTTTTCAAACATTTTTTAAGCGGATTTAAAATTCACAAATTGCTTCGAAAATTTTAGGTAATATTCAAATTGTTCCATAAAATATATTAAAAAAAATTCAGCGAAATATATTCAGTAGTTTTTTAAATAAAAATTAAAATAATAATTACACCTCTTATATGAAACGATCACGTGACCATGATATGAAACGATCACATGACCCACTTCAAAATGATATATGGCATCCATCTTGTTTCAAAATCGTGATTTTTTTAAGTTCTTTTTAATTCATATTGAGTGTTGTATCCGTCCTAAAACTACTTTATTTTTGTTTAAATTCTGTGCATCTACATACTAAAACAACGCAATGACAATATATTTGAGTTTAAATGCTCATCTAAATTTGATTATTTCTGCAACTAAGCCTATTTTTCACCTATGTAAAATGTAAACAGCAAAATATATAGAATGAGTTGTATTAGAATTCCTGTATTTTTTTAACACAAAATAATTTAGTGCATGGAGTCTGCATGGCTGATATGAATGAAATATTAATTGATTTCATAAAGAGAAGGACGTTTTTTTTCGATGAAGTTTCAAGCATAGAGTTTAATTTTTTGTAGCTCCATGGTCTTAAACAAAATGTTTAAATAAAATAAATTATTATAGTATTGTGATGAATGTTAGAAAGTTATGAAGGAAATCCTGTTTTTATAGAGAGATTCAGGCGTTTTATTTTTTCTATGACGTCATTTGAATTAATTTCAGTTGTTTTCGATGAAGTTTTCAAATATAATAAATTATCGTAGTATTATGATAATTCTAAAACTATTACCGAGGAATGTATAACATTTTAGAGAAGTTTAAACCAGGCAATTTATATTTCAATGCCGTCATTTGAATGAAGTTCATTTTTTTCGATGAAGGTTTAAGTTTTCAAATATAATAATTTAATGCAGTATTGTGATAAGTTTCAAAATATTTCCGAGGAATGTGTTGCATTTTAGACTTGTTTAAATAAAATTGCATTGAAGTTGGAAAGTGTTTCATAATCAATGCTTTAAGCATGATTGATCTTTCTTGTTGATACATTCATATTCCAAGTTGTTCGCACTACTTCTATCGCAATCAGCATCAGAGTACCAATTAATATTACTTACCTTACTTAATAAAGCAAAAGTTTTCGTACAAAATGAGGACAACAAAAGGAAACTAGAAATTGAAAATCTGTACATTGTCGTATGGTTTCTTAAAAATATCAAGTTATTCTTTAATGGAAAATTGAAAAAAAAATATCAGCAATAAAGTACATATGCTACTCTTATGAATACGTTTACAATTCAATTTAAAATTTAATACAAAAATGAACTATATTTTGCTACGTACTTCAGGTTTTACTTTCTGTGATTCTTTAAACTTTTAACTTCTACTTAACGCATTTTTATTACTTTCCCAATTTCACGGATAGAGTGACAACAAAGTATAACAAGCTCGCTTCACCGTAATACAGGATATGGTTTAATACATACTATTTAAAATTTTAATACGTACAGGGGGCATATTTCAGTAAATAATCTTCTCATCATTGTCAACGCTTTAAATTAATAAGGCGATTTTTATATCCTTCTCATACTCCAATGAATAAAGCCGTCTTCAAATATCTTAATTTTAAAAGAGTTAAAAAGCTTTGAAGAGGAAATTATTTTTAGGTATACAGGGTGTCCTAAAAAGATTGAAACGCTCTTTAATTCTTTACCTGTTGGAGATAAGTGGGCAATGCAAATTACAAAAATGTTGAAAGTAAGGACGGACATAAGATTACGTTAATAAAATAGTCCATCCATAAATTTTTTAAAAGTTACACTTTTTAAATTTTTTATGATCTCCTTAGACAAATTTGGTCAATCAGAAATTTTTATTTTTAATGCAACAAGATCATTAAAAAATCTGATGTGGGCAGCGTATGACTTTCCTTATATAATGCAATGTATTTACTAGTTTTACAGTAAAAACGAAATAGGTTATTCTTATTGTAGACACTTATATTTTTTTCCAAGATATTAAATTTTCATCAAATTGTCGTTCTTTTCATTGATTTAGCGTCACTTTATCCATTTGGCGAGATTTTCATTGATTTGGTAACGTTTAAAAAAGTCGCCAAGTTGGAGAAATTCCGCCAAATTCGTTGTCAAAATCTCGCCAAGCATTATGGACGGAGAAATAATTTATTCTTATAGCAGATAAATGACTACTTGCGTTCAAATACCAAAGTATTACTCAAAGTATCTTTTTTCATAAATGGAACGAGCTAGATCCAAGAGAATGATGTCACCCAATTTATCGCATGGTATTACATATGAAAAGTGAACATGTTTCTCAATGGGAAATATTTATTTTTTATTTTATATGACTTTTTGATAATTTTTTTTACATGTGCAATATCTCAAGAACGGTTCCTGCTAGCGTTCTAAAATTTATGTTAATCGGTTTCTAATGATATATTACATAACAAATGTCTGTTTGCGTAACTTTAGTAGAGGTTCTGATTTTTTGATGATTTTTACAAAATTCCACTCGAAAATTTAGGGGGATTCTGAACATTCGATTGAGTTATAAAAACAATAGGTTTCCAGTATTCACGGATTGTAATTTTTGTACCCAATTTCGGTCGAATCGGTCCATTCGTTCTTCAGTTATCGTCTCATCAGACTCACTGACGCGGGCGCACACACACACACACGCGCGCAAACATCACCTCAAAAATGTTCGATTCGTGATCAGGGATGCTTGAAACGTCGACAACTCGAATTCGAATTTTGACCCCGTCACAATACTTTCCGTATACATTATTGTTTTTAAGGAAAGTAAAAAATCCGCATCTTTAAAATTGAACGAGTTTTATTTAATTGAAAATTGAACATTGTGAATGGAGACCGTATATCAAATTAGAAATGTAAATCTGTGACATATCACAAAAAAGATAACACTGGATGATAGTACATAGGATACCCAACCGTCTAGTGATTACCACTGCTTTACAATCAGAAAATTTTTATTTGTAATGCAACAAGATCATTAAAAAAAACACGCATATCTGTATCTTTAAAATTGAGCGAGTTATATTTAATTGAAAATTGAACATTGTGAAAGGGGGCCCTATACCAAATAAGAAATGTAAATTTGTGATATATCACAAAAAGATAAAACTGGATGATAATAGATAGGATACCCAACCGCGTAATGAGTACCACTGCTTTATATGATCTCTGCTTGTGTAATGCTTTATTTAGATGCATTTGCGATAAAAAATTTTGACACATATTAACGTATTTTTGATCTAAACAATTGTTATCGTCAATTTGTTTATGATCCCTATTTTCACTGATGAAACAGCCTTTCACATCGGAAGGAAAAGTGGCATAAGTCAGTTGATTTTAAAAATACAGATATGAGGCTTTCTTTAATAATCTTGTTGCATTAAAAATAAAAATTTTCTGATTGACCAAATTTGTCTAAGGGGATAGTATAAAAATTTAATAAGTGTAACTTTTTAAAAATTAACGGGAGGACTATTTCAGTAACGTAGTCTTATTTCCTACCTTACTTTCAACATTTTTTTCAATTTGCATTGCTCACTTATCTCCAGGTAAAGAATTAAAGCGCGTTTCAATCTTTTTGGGACACCCTGTATATTGGCATTAAAAAAAATCATGACATTTTGCCGAAATTATAATATAATTTATAATCTCCATTTCAACACTTTTAACTATAGATAATTTCTGTCTGAGTATGTATTTGTGATACCATTTGATGCACAACGACTAAGAAAAGACGATTAGGTGGGAGAGTAAATAAATCATAATAAATCATTTAATCATTTAATTAAGATGGTAGAGAAATATATACGTGAGATTTTAGGTACCCATCTGTATTATATTACTGAGGCGCTCAGCAAATGCCAGTCAGTGGTTGATTAGGCATGGCGTATGGCGTCAAAGATTAATGGCGCATAACTGCTACGAGATAACGGTGTCTTGCTCGAAAACATATTATAAGGCAAGGGTACACACTGATTCAAGGGGTCGAAGCTCATGTGATATGTGAATTGCCATCCATAATGTCCTTTAATTAAGGCCGTCGATAGGAGAGGTCAAAACGATGCTTTGTATAGATGCCCAGGCGGTTTGGGGGTAAAGGTCGCAAACAGTTTATGAAAAAGTTTAAAAACTTAAAAATAGAAATAGTAGGGGGCTTAAAAAGTAGACATAGTAATGCAATTCATAGACTTACAAAAGATCTTATCCAAAACACATTACCAGAAAAATATTTAAATAAACAAATCGCTTAATGGCATTTCTACAGCATATTTTAATCTGAAAATCTTTAAAGAAAAATAATTTAATACAAAATTACTATCCTCTTTAAATGTATACAACTATATTTTCTTAGTAAATGTATATTGTTTAGTTAGTACCCATTGCTCATCCGGCCCATCGGACAGAACTTAGAAATAGCATATTGGGCTATCTACAGTATTTGATAAGCTAAGATCTAGCATAAGTAGTGTCCAAATAAATGCCTTTAAATTTTAGAAATAGTATATTGCGCTATACAGGGCGATTAAACAAAGATGGTCCAAACTTTACGAAGTGGTAGTAGACACCAAACCAAACATTTTTTCGTCACAGTTTACCGGGTCGGAAATGAAACATAAAGGCGCCAGTGGGCGCTTAATGGTGAAACCGATGAGGTGAGACGAAAACACAAGAATGGCTTAGAAGTTATAAAGACATTTAAGAAACAATATTTACAGTAATGGCTCTCAAAAGGGCGATCGCCAACCTGAATGCCAGTCTCACAGCAGCGATGAAGGGATTGTGGAACTCTCTCGAACGGACCAGGAACATCGCGCACTTCGACAGCAGCGGCCGAAATTCTGACGACGAATTCCTCTTCAGATTTAAGAGGAATGTGATAGACGAGACTCTTAAAATATTCCCACAAAAATATGTCAAGACAGGACAGATCGTGTGATCGGCCTCTCAAAAGTTGGAGCTTCGAATAACTGCTACAAACTGGTAAGGCCGTACACTCGGTATTACGAAAATTTTATTAAAGGTCATTCTTCTTCCCCAGATAAAATTGCATACGTGGTTTCTTTCTTCAACTAGAAAATAACAACCAGAATGACACTTTTGAATTTGCAAAACGGCAGTTTCTCAACGAGTAAGCACCCTGTAACTTATTTACTTTTCATTTTCGACTGGGTAAACTATGACGAAAAATGCTTGGTTTGGTGTGTACTATCACCTCGTAAAGTTTGATCCATCTTTGTTCAATCACCCTGTATATACCCTAATAGCATTTTTTTTCACAGTGACGCAAGATTTACGTCACACTGTGACTTCGGGACGTCGCAACACGTCTCGGCAATGTCATATTGAGGTCACAGCGAAGTCATTTTGGTCATTTTCTTGGTCGTTTGTGACGTCGCATATTAACTTGTTTGTGACGTCACATTGTAATTGTTATTGTAATGTCGTCACATTGTTACGTGTTAATTAAATTGTGGAAGCGTCATAGAATATAGTCACAATGAAGTTACAAAGTTACTAATACGTAACGTCGCATAGAAGTCACAAATATGATGTCATATTGTGACCCAGGTGTCACGTGACTACAACGTCACTGTCACACATGTGACGGTCTTTGCTGTGAGGGTAGTATTTGATAAGTTAAGATTAGCATAATTGGTGTTTAAATAAGTGCCTGAAAATTGAGTGGGATTATCGAAATTTAAATTTCGATAATCCCACTCAATTTCTTTAGTGCACTTTGAATTTATAAAAATATTTTTCTCATCGTATTTACAGCATATTAAAATAGATAATTTAAGATTTCTATAGCAACTGGCCACAGACGTGGGCCTGAAGAAAGTGTCGTTTTCGTTTATAATTTATGCAAGACATTTTAATTAGCTTTTAGGGAAACCTATGACAAACTACAAAAAAATTCATTAGTTTTTTTTTTTAGAATAGGAAGATGCACCCGTTCACCTTCACGTAAAATATTAGAATCGTGCGGAAATTCAATTTGTTGATGGGCGGATTTAAAAATACAGTTTCTCTGAAATACAGAATAACATGTTTTTTTAATGTTTATTCCGAATATTTTTTTAAGGATTCTGCTTTTGTCATGGTGTTAAAAAAAAAAAAACTCTGCGATATTACTTTCGAAAGCTAAGGGCTTCGATAGGTAACCGATTTGTTGGAAAATCTATCAAAATACCTCGAAATTCTGCTTTATTACAAAATAATTACAACACGAATTTGAATAAAAAAAATCGCTTTGTGGCATATTATTGACCTATCTGGGGTACCTTTGCAGTGACTATCGCGTCTGGTCAACGCTTAGATTTTTCACCACATTTCCAATGCAAGGACAGACCGTTTTTTTCTTTCCCTACAATACGTGGTAATGTAAAAAGAAAAGATTGAAATCGTGTCGGAAATCGCAACTCCAGCTTTCGTAGGATCTACACGTTTTGAAATATGTAGAACACGAAAAACTATTAGCGTGAAGTAAGTAAGAGAGAGAGAGAGAGAGTATGTGTGTGTGTGTGTATACAATGTTTGTATCCACTTTTTGGATCTGTAGAACACGAAAAGTTATTTTTAGCGCTAAGATTCTCTCTCTCTCTCTCTCTCTATATATATATATATATATATATATATATATATATATATGTGTGTGTGTGTGTGTGTGTGTGTGTGTATGTGTGCAATGTTTGTACTTATGAACCAATTGACCAATTTTCATAACATTTAACATGTAATTCACTTGTGGGTTATTCTGGTGCAGATTATATTTTGGTATGGCTCGGGATAAAATGGACCTGCCATTTTTAAGAAATGGCTAGTAAAAATTGTATGTATCCACTCTAGCTGAAACACTATAATAGACGAAATTTCAGAAAAATTAGGTAGACAATTCATTTATGAGTTAAGATTTGTTCTCTGATTAGATTTTTGTACGATTCGGGAATTTTGGACGATTAGATTTGGATTTGGGACGATTTGGGCCAGCTTGCAAAAATCGTCAAAGTCTAAAATATGAGACTAAGTATGCTCAAATGTGTCAATTATATGCTTATTTTATACGTAATTTCTGACAATGAAAAGAATAAGACCAATCCTAGTATTCTAGGTTAAACCGTTCTCGAGATATTCTATTTTTTTCGCATGTTTACTACGTCGCCATTTAAAATACATTCAGTTGTCAAATAAAAACAAAAATTGAATTAAAAGTGAAAATTCAGTGCAATTTTATATAATTATAAGTGCTATTTTGTGAAATTAAATTCAATTTCATGGATTACACAAATAAAGAAAAAATTAACTTGAGTCTAGGCAGAGTCATGTGTTGACGACATCAGATATTTTTATCATTATGCAAACACGAATTATTTGTATTCTGAAGCGTAGAAATTACCTTTCTTCTGCAAATTTCCTTTAATGACAAAATAAAAAATCTGATGTGGGCAGCACATGACTTTCCCTGCAGACTTATATCCACGTTCTCTTTATTTTAATTACATTTATTTCACTTTTATTCAATTTTCGTTCTCATTCGGTAACCGGGCTTATTTTCAAAGGTGGCGTAGGGAAAGTACGAAAAACTAAAATATCTCGAGAACGGCTAGTCCTAGTGTAATGGGGTTGGTCTTATTCTTTTCGTCGTTAAACATTACGTATTAAACGGGCATTTTATGGATATATCTGAGTATACCTAGTTCTTTAGTTTAGATTTTGAAGATTTTTGCGGGCCGTTTTGCAAAAAAAGGCAGGTTATTTTTTTCCGAATCGTACCAAAATCTAATCAGCACCAGAGTGACCTATACGTGACTTATCTACCGAATTTTGTGAAATTCGGTCCATTAGTTTTTCAGCTAGAGTGGATACAAGCTTTTGCGGGCCATTTCGCAAAAAAATGCGGGTTCTTTTATTCCGAATCGTACCCAAAACTAATCAGCACCAGCCCCGCCCACAAGTGACTTACCTACCAAATTTTGTGAAATTCGGTCCATTAGTTTTTTAGTTACAGTGGATACAAAATCTGCACAGACAGACAGACACACAGACAGACAGACAGACAGACACACAGACAGACAGACAGACAGACAGACACACAGACAGACAGACAGACACACGCACAGACGTCACGCTAAAAATGGTTTTTTCGTATTCTAGAGGTCTCGAAACGTGTAGATCCGTCGAAAACTCGAGTTGTGATTTTCGGTATGATTCCAATACTTTCCCTATACATTACCATGTATTGCAGGGAAAGTAAAAATATATATATTTCATCGTATTGTCTTATTCTACTACTAGGAACATTATTCAAATATTTATTCAACCGTATTGAAAGAGCCTGAAAACCTATATTTCTTAAAAATATTTTGAATGAAACATGCAAGAAATGCATTCTAGGAGACATTCAAAATTATATGCTAACAAATATAAACAACTATAAATCATAAACTAGTTACTGATCACATTTTCATGTATTTTAATCATATTTTTAAAACACTGATGCATATTGTAAAACACTAATAGAGTGTATATATATATATATATATATATATATATATATATATATATATATATACACTCTAAGACAAAAAAAAATCGACGCACCGAGAAAGAATTATCCAAATGAGATTTACAGAATGGGATTTACAGAAAAATAAATGATTAGAATTTTAGAACAATTGGATGATTTATTGCACTGAAAGATCTACTTGTGAGCACGACAATAGGGCGCTGGTCCACTTCTGGTCGTAATACAAACTGTTACCCAACATAGCATTGATGCATAAAGTTGCCGGATGGTAGGGATGTCATTCCAAATGGCGTCTAATTGACGAGCTAATTCGTGTACATACTGGAATGGTCGCAGGCGACACACCCATCTCAGCCTAATTGCGATCAATAGGCGAGATATCTGGGGATCTGGCTGGCCAAGGAAGTGTGTCGAAAGCACGTAGCAATCAATAGAGAGGCGTGCCATGTGTGGCCTGGTACTATCTTGTTGAAAAGGTAGCCCGGGGTGTCGCGAAAATAATGGCAATATAACGGGTCGTAGAATGTCTTCAACGTACCGCTGTGCTGTGATGGTGCCACGGAGGACTATCAAAGAGATTTGGCAATCAAACGAAATTGCACCCTAGACCATAACTCCCTGTTGTAGGGCCGCGTGGCATGTGACAGTAAGAGCAGGATCCTGGCGATGTCCGGGCTGTCTCCAGACACGTCTGCGCTGGTCGTCGAGACTTAGTTAGAAGCGGGACTCACCACTTGGGTCTCCTTGAGAATGAGACCGCTGACAAGTTTGCGAATCTGGCGGCCATTCCTTGCCCTTGCGTCTAGCTTTGTTCGAACGGAGGTGCTGAGGAGATGGCGGGCCCTCGGTGGGTCGCGGGACGGTGGCTCTCGTGCCAGTTCCTTCCATCAGGTTCTTTCTGTGGACTTTCAACTATGTGCAAGAGAACTTTCTTACTTTATTTCTGGACATGGCCCTTTACCCATGGATACCGTCATCGATCATCTCCGATATTCCAAATAGCTTCTCCTCATCTTCCCAATCCCACGCGGACCCGCCTGAAGCGCTTCAGCCCCTTCGGATATCACTTTACCGCCTGTCTTCAGAGTAGGAGCATCAATTGCACTTTTCGTCTTGAATCTTCGCTACTTTAGTGATCATAGCCAAATTGGGTTCCCATGAAACGGACCCATAAGAGTGCCAACATCGTCTAGTTGCTACATAGCTCCTACCCCAATGTCAAGCGATTAGTTTGTGTGCCAATCCAGCCTCATCCAGTCTGACCGCACGTCCTCTTTTAAACGCCTTCATATGCTCGTAGTGGCTCCGAATTCGCCGGCAAGACATTGTTACAATCAATGTATGTAAACGCAATCAAAATAAACTGCATGTTTTGTTCCTGAAAACGAGGTTCGCTCCTTGTATACACCACCATGGTGCTCAGTTTCAATGCTCTGTAGTTCGGACTAATCATTTATTGGCTGCGAATATTTGATCACTTGCATATTCGGTTGAAAGGTGTTTGCATGTAAAGTTTCATTACTATCGGATTATTTTGCGGGATACGTCGATTTTTTTGTCTTAGAGTATATATATATATATACTGGCTTCCAAAAGTTAAGAAAGGATGGTAAATCAACAAAAATAGAAAAGTAAAGCTTTGATTAACTGAAAATTGTACATGAAGGTAGCAAATGTGTTTATGCATTAAAGAAAACAAGAATTATGTACAAATATGGAAAATATATTTACTTTTCTTTACATATGGGTCATTAGCAAAATTATGTTTCAAAGCAAACAAACCAAACAAAATATTAATATGGTGTGTGACCACCCCGAACCTTCACACAAAATGTATAAAGATTTTCCTTGCTTTCAATAAGGTGATCAACAGATGCAAATGATCGCAGATGCGAATGAGTGCGGTGATCGCAGATGCGAAAAATGGCCATTCCTCTAATAGGGCAGTTTCCAATTCTTTGAGACGGGCTGGAGATAAAAGTTCAGAGATAGCACGCCCGAGGGCATCCCAAAAGTTTTCAATGGGATTAAGGTCGGAGCAATACGCCGACCACTCCATACGAGAAATGTCCTCAATTTCCAGGTATTCGTAAAATACGTTAGCTCTATGGCGACGGGCATTGTCGTCCATAAGGAGGAAATCAGGACGATTTTTTGCAGCGTGGAGTCTCACAATGGGGATCTAGGACTTTATCCCGATACCAAGCAGCCGTCATAGAACCGCCTTTAAAGATGAGCGGCTCTATTCAATATCCCATTGAAATTCCAGCCCAGAGCATGACGCTGCCAACTCTGAATGCGTGATGTTCAACGATGTTGTTGGCCTGATTGCGTGTGCTTCGTATTCTCCAGACCCTTACACGCTTATCATCTGATCCCAGGGCAAATCTAGACTAGTCCGTGAACAGGACGTTGTACCAATCTGAGACAGTTTAATTGACATGTTGACGACATCATTTTAATCTTCTCCTTTGGCTTGACGGTTAGTATAGCACAAAAGCGTGTTCCTCGGGCATACAGTCCCTTCGCATAGAGCCTTCGGCTCATAGTACTGGCAGATATTGTCTTACCAAGTTCAGCTGCAACCATGATTGTAACAATTGTGGAAATCTCTCCTTGTTTCCGCTTGTCTACTATTGCAATATACCGATTATCAGATGGAGTGTTAACCCTTGGACGACCGGGCATAGGTCTCCAGATAACTGTTTGACTTGTTTGAATTTGTTTCCATTATCTAGAAATTATCGAATGACCAAAGAATATAGAGACATCTTTGATTGACTGCTTGCTTCAATGCGTTCGACAGCACGACAGCATTCACTATCTGTCATTCTTTCTTCTTTCAGCCATAGAAACACGAATATCATCAGAAATAATCCTACAAAGTTATAAACACTTCGTATCAGCAGCAAAATGCACCTCTTCAAACCCTTCTGTATGCTGGTGTCTTCAACGACTGCCTAATTAGCATATATCCGGACAGTCAATCGTGACTGGCTGTAACATGCTATATTTGCATACTGTCATCAACATCCGAAGGGATTTTCAGTCTCTCAAATTCAAATATGCTTTCGAAAAATGAAAATGTCCTTTGCGTGTTTAACTTTTGGAACTCAGTGTATAATTATATGACACACAGTTGTTGTTACCAGAAAAAAACAAATAATATTTTATATATTATATATTAAATTATGATGCATTGACTTTCCTTTATTTCAGGTCCAGATTGTTTTAAAAAAGCATGACTATTAAAAAAGCCGGTCATGTAATTAGTAACATTCAAGTACACATCTGCACAGGTACATATTTAGTCTATAATATAACCTTCCCTGCATACATAATTTAATGTATAGGGAAGTTATTGTGATAGAATTGAAAATTCGACGGAAGAGCATATTTCAAGCATTCCTGAGTTCGATTCGAACGTTTTTTAACGTGATAGCTGTGTGTGTGTATGTATACATACTAGTATGTGTGTTTATGTATGCATATTAGTGTGTGTGTATGTGAACAGGTTAGTATGTGTGTGTATGTATGCATATTAGTGTGTGTATGTATACATGCTAGTACGTGTATCCGTGAGTCTGTGGAAGCAATATCACACGAATTGATGGAGCGTTTCGAAAACAATTTGGTTCGATTTTCATAATTAGTGAATACTAAAATTTGAAATACGATCTAATGTTTGGAAGAAACTGCCCTCCAATCAATTTTTGAAAAGTATCATAAATAAAATCAAAACATTCAATAATGTTAAGTAAATAATTTTTTTATGTGCAATTTTTTATGAAAAAACAATTAACGCAAACTTTAAAACTCTAACTTGAACTGTTCACTATACATTTTCAAATACATTTATCTAAAACGTTTTATAAATTGCAAAGCAGTATCGTAAAATACGTAATATTTGGCGATAAATTTAGCGACTTTGGCGGAGAAATTGGTTAAATATCTCCAAATTGACGACTTTTGAGAATGGTGCCATATTAACGAAAATGTTGCGAAATTGACGTTACAATTGGGGATATGACGAAAACGACGGTACAGTTGCTAAAATGACGGAAACGACGTTACAGCTGAGAAATTGAAAACATATGGATGACACAATAATTAACTATTTGTTTTATAGGGACCACTTTTTAAGTTAGATTTGAGCGAAATATAACTTCAGTTGGTACCTCGAAATAGATTTGCATTTTGCCATCCGGAAAATCGTCAATATTTAGTGTACATTTCAACATTGTTTCACATCATTATTTCACATATAAAAAGAAGTCATTAAAACATTGCATTATGTAGTGAGAGGCATGTGCTGGTCGCATCAGATTTGTTTTGTTATATTAAAAAAAATAATAGATTTTAATATCGATTATTCCAATTCCCGATACAGGGCTAGCTTAGATTTTATTTTCCAGTTTGACATAAAGTCACATTGCGAATTTAATAGTATATAAACGAGCTTATAAATAAATTAAATATCTGGCATGTGGAGTATCTGAAGTATCTATTAATATGGGGTTTCGCCTTTCTCCGACAGGCTCATATATGAATATTCCGAATTGGTCAGATTCATTTGTATCACGTAACTCACATTATAATAAAATGACCCCATTTATATTGGTCTAATATTCGCATTTTTTGCTTTCCCTGCAATACATGGTAATGTACAGGGAAAGTATTGGAATCATGTCGACAATCACAACTCGAGTTTTTGACAGATTTACTCGTTTAGGGACCTCTAAAAAACGAAAAGCTATGTTTAGTGTGATGTCTGTGTGTGCGTGTGGGTCTGTCTGTGCAATGCATATATCAGCTGAAACTCAAAAACTGATTGAACAAATTTTGAAAAACTTTTATAGGTTGGCAACTTACGGGTTACCCTGGTGTAGATAACATTTTGGTATGAATCGGGATTAAAGAAATTGCCTTTTTTTGCGAAATGATCTGGAAAATTTGTATGTATAGATTCTAGCTAAAAACCTAATGAACCAAATTTTAAAAAAATTGTGAGTTACCCTGGTGCTGATTAGATTTTGGTGCGATTCGGAAAAAAAAAGCCAGCCTTTTTACTTTCCTTATACACATATAATGTATAAGGGAAGTATTGTGACGGGGTCGAAAATTCGAATTCAAGTTTTTGACGGGAGAGCACGTTTCAAGCATCCCTGATCACGAATCAAACATTTTTGAAGTGATGTCTGTGTGTGTGTGTGAAAGTATGTGTGTATGTGTGTGTGTATGTGTGTGTGTCTGTGGAGACGATAACTGACGAACGAATGGACCGATTCGAAAGAAATTTGGTACAAAAATTACAATCCGTAAACACTGGAAGCCTATTGTTTTTATACGGAATTGAATATTCAGAATCCCGCTAAATTTTCGAGTGAAATTTTGAAAAAATCGTCAAAAAATTAAAACTGCTAATAAAGTTACGCAAATAGACATTTCTTATGTTATTTTTCATCAGTAAACGATTGACATAAATTTTAGAACTCTAACAAGGACCGTTCTCGAGATATTGCACATTTCTAAAAAAAATTATCAAAAAGTCATATAAGATAAAAAAAAATATTTTCTATTGAGAAACATGTTCACTTTTCATATGTAATACCTTGCGATATATTTGGTGACATCATTCTTGTGGATCTAGCTCGTTCCATTCATGAAAAAATATACTTTAAGTAACACTTTTGTATTTGAACGCCAATAGTCATTTACCTGCTGTAAGAATAACTTATGTCTTCTTCCATAACGCTTGGCGAGATTTTGGTGACAAATGTGGCGGAATGTTGCCGACTTGGCGATTTTGTAAAATGTTACCAAATTAACGAAAATTCAGTATCTTGGAATATAAGTATGTACTATAAGAATAACCTATTTTTTTTCACTGTAAAAGTAGTAAATTCATTGCATTATATAAGGAAAGTCATGTGCTGCCCACATCAGATTTTGTTTTTTAAATGGCCCGCAAAAATTGCAAAAATCTAAAATAAAAGACTACGTATGCTTAAATGTATTAATTAAATGCTTGTTTTATACGTAATTTTTGACGATGTAAAGAATAAGCAAACCTTATAACTGCAGGACTAGCTGTTCTCCAGATACCTCAGTTGTTTCGAATTTTTGTTACACCGATTTTGAAAATCCTTCCAGGTACAAATTGAAAACGAAAATTGAATAAAAAGTGCAAATTCTGTGTCATTTCAAAAAATTATGCATGCTATTTTGTGCAATTAAACTGAATTTATTGAATTTTTAAAGAAACAAAGAGTAAATTAATTTAAGAGTGTGTAGTGAAAGTCATGTGCTGCCCACATCAGAATTTTACTTTCCTTATATAGGGCAAGTATTGGACATGTGGAAAATCGCAACTCGTATTTTTAACGTATTTGTACGTTTTGGAACCTCAAGAACACACGCACACACACACAAAAAAAAACTAGTTTTAGCCTGACGTCTGTATGTGTGTCTGTCTGTGCAATATATTTATCCGCTCAAACTCAAAACCAAATTGACCAAATTTCATAAAACTTTATAGATAAGTCACTTTTGGATTACACTGGTGCTGATTAGATTTTGGTACGATTCGGGATAAAAGAACCTGCCCTTTTTTACGAAATGGCCCGCAAAAATCACATGTATTCAATCTAGCTGAAAAGTAAGTGACCAACTTTGCAAAAATTTGGCAGATAAGTCACTTGCAGGTTACTCTGGTGCTGATTAGATTCGGTACGATTCCAAAAGAAAAACCTACTTTTTTTTACAAAATGACCCTCAAAATTCGGCAAAATCTAAAATAGATGTCTACGTATGCTCACATGTATCAAGTAAATGCTTGTCTTATACGTATTTTTGACGATGAAAATAAGACTACCACTATTATAGGACTAACCGTTCTGGAGATATATTAGTTTTTTCACGTTTCTGCTATACTGTCTTTGTAAATATGTCCAGTTACCAAATAAAAACGGAAATTGAATAAGTGCAAATTCAATGCTATTTTGTGCTATTAAACTCAATTTAATGAATTATTAAAGGAATAAAGAGAAAATAAATTTGAGTCCTATGAGCTACCCATATCAGATTTGTATTCTTAAATGTAAACCAAATCTGTATCGTTCAAACCACAAAAATTGCTTGCAAAATCTTGTCAGATGTATTAACAAAAGAAGCAACTTAAATAAAATTCTTTCCATATTTAATTAATTCTCAAAATAAATAATTTTTTCCCTAGCAGTGGGTCATTACATCTTATGCAATATATGAAAATGTCTGTGTCTTTTTTTTTGTCTGTATGTGCAGTCTGCAGCGTGTAATCTACGCAACGACAATGAAATTTAGTACATATGCACTTAGAACCCGAATAGGTGCATCTTGGCGTTATTTTGTTATAATTTCGAATACGTTTTTTATTTATTTAATGTTTTACCCAATTTAGGCTGCTATTCCCACAAATCAGTTTCTTAGCGACCTAAAATAATATCACAGGTGTTTCTCGTTTGATACTAAGGGAAAGACTGGTGAATGACTTTTTCAGCAATGTTTGAACCGAATACGTGGGACAATTCCTTTTTTTAAACACTTTACAACAAAGTTGAAAAGTGTTTATGACTTTGTTCATTCTGTCTGTCTGTCTGTCTGTCCGTTAGCACGATAACTGCCGTAAAAATGAATTAATCAAAATGAAATTTTAGTATGTTGTTCAGACGGTCTGTAGGACCTATGGGAATATAAATGAATAATATCACACAATTAGTTTTGGATTGAACCCGGGTTGAAAAAATGAAATACATTGAGCCCTATGGGACCTAATTTTTCTAACATTTTTTAAGCGGATTTAAAATTCACAAATTGCTTCGAAAATTTTAGGTAATAGTCAAATTGTTCCATAAAATATATAAAAAAAAATTCAGCTAAATATATTCAGTAGTTTTTTAAAAAAAAATTAAAATAATAATTACACATCTTATATGAAACGATCACGTGACCATGATATGAAACGATCACATGACCCACTTCAAAATGATATATGGCATCCATCTTGTTTCAAATTCATCCGTTCAATCCATCCGTTAGCACGATACTATGTCTATCCTATCCCTATGTTATATACTCACCATGATATGAAACGATCACATGACCCACTTCAAAATGATATATGGCATCCATCTTGTTTCAAATTCGTGATTTTTTAAAGTTCTTTTTAATTTATATTGAGTGTTGTATCCATCCTAAAACTACTTTATTTCTGCTTAAATTCTGTGCATCTACATACTAAAACAACACAATGACAATATATTTGAGTTTAAATTCTCATTCAAATTTGATTATTTTTACAACTAAGCCTATTTTTCACCTATGTGAAATGTAAACAGCAAAATATGTAGAATGAGTTGTATTAGAATAACTGTATTTCTTTAACACAAAATAATTCAGTCCATGGAGTCTGCATGGCTGATATGAATGAAATATTAATTGATTTTATAAACAGAAGGACGATTTTTTTCGATGAAGTATTAAGCATAAAGTTTATGAATGGTAGCTCCATGGTCTTAATTTTTAAATAAAATAAATTATTATAGTATTGTGATGAATGAAATGGAGAAAGTTATGAATGAAATCCTGCTTTTATAGAGAGATCCAGGCGTGTTATTTTTTCTATGACGTCATTTGAATTAATTTCAGTTGTTTTCGATGAAGTCTTCAAATATAATAAATTATCGTAGTATTATGATAGATTTAAAAATATTACCGTGGAATGTATTGCATTTTAGAGATATTTAAACCACGCAATTTATATTTCAATGCCGTCATTTGAATGAAGTTCATTTTTTTCGATGAAGGTTTAAGTTTTCTAATATAATAAATCAATGTAGTATTGTGATAAGTTTTAAAATATCACCGCTGAATGTATCGCATTTTAGATATATTTAAATAAAATTGCATTGAAGTTGGAAAGTGTTTCATAATCAATGCTTTAAGCATGATTGATCTTTCTTGATATGAAATGTTTTTAATGTGATTGTTATCTTCATTGATTCTTCCAAACTAAGTTTAAAGGTGATGTTATTACACAATAGAAAAATTTACCCGTTGGAATTAGTATCATATTCTGCGAACAGGAATAAAATTCGCCAGAATATGGATTATCTCTATATGCTATGTATAAACTACTCCGAACACAGATGTCCAAAATGTGATGGTATTGAAATATTGGACTTCTAACACGAATACAACAAGAGTATACACATTATATTGTTTTCGTGCAAGTGGAAAAGTCAGGCTATGGAACATCATTATGTGGTCAATATATGGCCTTTGGAAGGACGCTTAGTGTGCTTGTGGAAAATAGCAAGGATTACTAAGTGTCGTTGCTTTCATCAAATTTTTTGTCTATGTTTCAAATCCAGTTAAACTTAATAAAACTTTTGCAAAATCTATGGATAAAAATTGCAATAAATTCAAGATTTTGAAGAAAAAGTTCCCTAGATTGATATTAAAAGAAGGAAGTTTCATTGTACCACAAATCCAGACTATTGCGCAAGATTTTGTATTCACGTCAAAACTCCCTGAAACCAAAAAATCAGCGTGGTGTGAATTTAACGTTATTTCCACGAACTTTCAGAAAAAAGTTAGGGCGCGGAAATATAGTGAACTATTTTAAGCGCTGAAAGGCATACAAACATCTGTGGTTCAATATTTCTCCTGAAATCTATTTCCTCCCCTCGCACTTGAACTTTTTTTACCAAACTTGTGTGACGAGAAAGAGAAAGTTTCCACCAAGTTATATCTGAAATAAAAAGACTATATACAGGAAGATGGCCACCATTTATGCTTGATGGTTATTGCTAGTTTCTTATTATAGAAAATCCAGAGTTCAGTTATAAACGGAAGTCTCCCAGGAAAAAGTTTAAGATATATATGAGTGAAATACTTAATTTGTTTAGATTTTGGGAATTTGGATTTTTGTTTAGATTTTAAAAACTCAATTTAGAATTCAGAATATCCTTCTTAGCGGGAATGACCCCTTTTAGCCAATTATTATATTGACATTTTACAAGAAATGAAAAAATTGCAATGAAAATTGCAGAGTCTACTTCGACGATAAGAGCTTAAAATGCCATCCGAATAGCTGAAGGATAAAGGGTTGGCTGGGCTGTTTCGAAACCCAGGATTCGATTTCCTGTTGGAGAAGCAAGGCTCTTTACAAAGGCCCCCGAACAGAAATACCCTGTAGGTTAGTGCAATGATGTCGGAGGTCTGAAGACCCCAGACCGTACGACTCACATAGTGGGTTTAGAGTAGATAGCTGAACGGCCGGGAAAGGATACCTCCTGCACCTAGGAGGTACCCAAGGTCTACCATCAAACTAAACGTACATTTATTTATTTAGGTCTAAAAAGATAACAATTGATGAAAAATATTGTGGTTAAACAGACAGTTTTACATTATATTTGAACTTGACAAGTACGTCCATTTTCAAAAATGGGAAAAGGATTATTGCGAATATAGATAAAACGATCATTGAAAAATGAAATTTAGAGTGAGGTATATTAGCATAATGAAAAATATATTAAAAGTAAAGAAAATAGTAAAATTTAGAAAATGTGTAAAAATAAAATATATGAAAAGGAAAATGAATTTAGGCACATTAAAAACAAAAACAGAAATTTAGAATAACATTTAGAATAGAAAAATTAGAAAAAATACACCGAGAAAATAAGAACAGTTAACATTTATAAACAGAAAATATTGAGGGAACACAATAAGTCCATATAAGTTAATAAGAATGAAATAAAGTGATTCATTGATCAAAATTAATTGAGAGCAGAATCTACTCATAAGTTTAGATCACTTTATTAGAAATTTCCATGGCAACAAGAATACAGTTTTTAATTTTATCAACTGAAGAGAGATTTGAACGAACTGCGAAGAACCAAATAGATTTAATAGAGGGGGAAGGTTTGCAGGGATGTAAATTTTTAGAAAAAGGACAATCGAAAATGTACTAATCAACGCCACCGAATATATTGCAAATACAGTTAGAGATGGATTTCATTTTGAAAAAGTATAGGCAATCAGGAAAGGGGCCATGACTAGTAAGAAAGTAAATGCGGTATTTATAAAAATTTGTAAATTAGGATTCACTATAGGGAGGCAAGACCTAATGTAGATGTCAGAGGTCTGACAGCGACCCTAATACGAACAGCACGGATTCAGTGGATCTGGGAGCGCCGATTTCAAGTCAAGAGAATAGCGACCACGCAGGAGGCTAACTTAAAGGATAAAAAATAGCAAGAAGTGGTCAGTTAGATTGTCAGTTGCACTCTCATCAGACATTAGAGAGTGGAGAATGCAGAGTCCACTTCGTCCATAACAGCTTGCAATTTCGTACCAGAAATTCAACGGAAGATCATCGGCTGCTGAGTTCGAAGATCCAGGTTTTGATTCCCTGTAGGGACAGCAGGGTTCGTTACAAAATGGTATTTGTTATGACTTTGAAAATATTAGCCTAAATTTCCAAATATATGATTCTTTCGACCACACTATTTTCAGAACAAGTTTTTAATAATTTAACTTTAGAAATTGTAATTACTGCTAAATGAATGGTTTTCTATTTAATATTGCACTTGGAAAGTCATATTTGTTAATGATATTCAGTACTTCTTTACTTTTATGTAACTTATTTTTTATAAATGTATTCGAAAAACACGCACTATATTGAGAATGGCCCATTGCAGTGCCTCAGAATGATTGCCATTAGTTTTCTCACGAATAATTACTTTAAAAAATGGTATTTAATTAACACGATTGATTGTCCAAATTTAATAGATTTCTTTTAAAATGCATTCCAAATGGTTGGTGGTAAACAGCTTTGTAAATCAGTATGGCTTCATAAATCAATAATTACGATAACCATACCAAATTTCATTTGAAATGATCCATTTGTTTGTGAGGTATCGCGTCCAAAGTCTCACAGGCAGACACACCCTCAATCGTACGAATGTAAACACCTACAATACGTCAAAAGCGTGCATGGACACTCAAACGTGCAAATATGTCAAGAACACAAATTCCAACTTTCTTTCCAGTCATACTTTCTCTGCATTATGCTATATATGAAAAGTAAGTAAAAAATTATAAAAATGGTTCTTTCATTTAAAAAAAAAATTATTTTCTTTTCAGAAGTTAATTGTGTTCCGGCGTTTATATTTAATAATTTTCTCCACTTAACCCGGGTAATATTATAGAAGCACACGTGACACCACAAAATAACCATAAAAGGGGAACCTACGCTGCTTTCAATCGAACCAAGCATAAATGTTATGTTAACACCCGCACACGAAAAGGACGCTGATTTCTATAAATAATGTTCTCATAAAAGACCACCCTGAAATATGGTAAGGCTATTAATAAAGCTCGGGTCATAACAAAGCTCGTAAAGCTAGCCTTTACAATAATTATTTTTGAAAAGGGCGCAGAGTTTGCTGTGAAATGTGATTTGAATCTGTATTTAAAATTGCATATAAATTGATACTGTGGCTATAATGTAAAATACAAAACCCTAATGTGTCCAATATACGACTTTCTTTACACACGAAAAAAATTTAATGTATGGGAGAGCAATAACAGATATTTGAAGGATAATTGTGACATGTATTTTTTTTAATTTAGAACATTCAAACTAAGTATTAGCAGGGGGATAAACAATGACGGCAGTCAGACTTGCGAGATGACGTGACTGTATCAAATATCAAACTTTATTCCAAAATTTGTTGCAGGCAATAAAGCCCTAAACACCAGACTTGTCAACTCAGCCAGATCTCAAGCGATTAGGGAGGGGCTGAATAAATTCAAACAGCGACCAATGCGTGAGGCTAAGTAATAAGCTCACAAATACTCTGACCAATCCCGACCAAGTGGATGTCATCCCCAACATGGGCCAGAACTTTTATCAAAATCTTCTGCTGGATATTTTTTTACTTTCCTCATATACATAATGTATAAGGAAAGTATTGTGACGGGGCCGAAAATTCGAATTCGAGTTTTCGACGGGAGAGCACGTTTCAAGCATCCCTGATCACGAATCAAACATTTTTGAGGTGATGTCTCTGTGCGTGTGTATGTGTGTGTGCGTGTGTGTGAAAGTATGTGTGTGTATGTGTGTGTGTGTCAGTGAGTCTGCGGAGATGATATCTCACGAATGAACGGGAGCGATTCGAATGACATTTGGTACAAAAATTACAATCCGTGAATACTGGAAGCCTATTATTTTTAAATGCAATCGCATGTTCAGAGCCCTCCTAAATTTTCGAGTGAAATTTTGGAAAAATCATCAAAAAATCAAAACCTTTAATAAAGTTACGCAAACAGACATTTCTTATGTAATTTTTCCTTAGAAAACGATTGACATAAACTTCAGAACGGATAACTTTAGAACATCAACCGTTCTCGAGATATTGCACATTTTTCAAATAACTTTATAAAAAAATCCCATAAATTATAAAAAATATATTAACTGTTGAGAAACACGTTCATTTTTCATATATAATATCATGCGATAAATTTGGTGACATTATTCTCGTGAATCTAGCTCTCGTTCCATTCATAAGAAAATATACTTTGAGTACTACATTTGTATTTGAACGCCAATAGTCATTTATCTGCTATAAGAATAACTTATTTTTCCGTCCATAACACTTGACGAGATTTTGGCGACGAATTTGGCGGAATGTCGCCAACTTGGCGACTTTTTAAAATGCTGCCAAATTAACGAAAATCTTGCCAAATGGACAAAAATGACACTAAATCAATGAAAATGACGACTAATTGTCGAAAATTCAATATCTTGGAAAGAATATAAATATCTACTATAAGAAACACCTAATATTTTTACTGTAAAAGTAGTAAATTCATTGCATTACATAAGGAAAGTCATGTGTTGCCCACATCAGATTTTTTTATGATGTGAACGTAAAAATAAGTGCTTCGGTCTATATGAGAACAAAAAGGATATCTTCGATGCCAATGATTGAATGGATGCTTCCAAGCAATGGCGTGCACATGATGACATTCAAAATCATCAAGGACCTCAATGTGAAGCCTTTTCCTTTCTTCACCTCTGGTAAGACTTTTACGTTATATATCCTTATATTATATTAATCGCAATCCTCCATAGGGTTCCGGTCTAAATTGGGCGACACTTCCCGTTCGTCCAAACAGATACTTTACACCTTCACTTAGGTCGGACGGCCTGGGTCGAAGAAGTATAGCCGCAATTGTCCATGGCCTCCCCCCCCCGTAAAAAGGGGGCCCGTCACACGATGGTGGTTTATGAAACTTGGCTTCCTAATATCCTTGATCCTTCTTTCTGTCGTGAAACTAATCTGTGGAGAGGGCGGCCGCTAAAGTGGTTTGGTTGTCAAAGCAGACTGTTCCAGGTTGCGGAGAGGAGCAGGCGCTTTCTGACCTGTCTACAGACCCGTCGGCGACTGGGGTTGAGACTCGACGGCTTCACTCTGCCCAGTCAATGATTCCGCTGACTCTTGCTCTGCGGGTCGTGGCCTCTCTGTATGGCGGATATATCTCCTTGCCTCCTCCCCTTCAGAAGCCTGCATAAATCTCCATGTCGTCGCTGGGGTCGGTTGCGATCTGCCCCTATCCTTCCCCTCTGGACAGATGAACAAAAATCTTTTGACTCAACATTTTATTACATTCACATTCTGCGTTGCTGCGGTCTACTTCTATCACAGTCAGCATCAGAAAATTTCAAAATATGACTTCCTCTCAAGGGGTGTTGAACACTTAAAATTTTAAAATGTGAAGAAAATCATCACATTCAACATTTATATAATAAAGTATATATTATAAAAGTACGCATTTCTAATGACAAATCTATATTTTTTTTAATATAGAGTTTTTTTCAAACATAATACAAAGAAATATATTTATATACAGTTTAAAACTGTTACCAATTTATTAAAATTTAAAATTTGTATGGTAACTTGCGTGAAGCTTTACACAGAAAATTTTGTATCGAAAACAAAATGTTTGGTATCTAGTTTTTCATATCAAAATACTAAACATTACTACTTCCCTCCCAAGGGGTGGACACGTAAAATTTTTAACCGTGAAAATAAGTATTCATCATATTCAGCATTTGATATAAAGTATATATTATAATACTTTATGCATTTGGAGTTTGATATTTTTCCCTTTTTTTTACTAATTACAAAGGAGTGGTTAGTACTTTGTTAAATACCAAATTGGTTCTACATTTAAAATATTCTACATTTAAACACGTATTTAATTCATATATATATATATATATATGTTTTGAATTAGAAACACGAAGAATGTATAGAATTCAAGAAAGGATATCAAATAAAGTCTCTCCAGCTTTGCCATGTGAACTTTTAATAATGCATAAATCAGTGAAATGGAAAATGCTGAGATTATTTAACTACAGAATTCCATCACATAATAAAATACCTATCAATAATTTTCGAAACTCCGAACGTAGTTGTTTTGAGCCATTGGTCTGCTGAAATTATTTGGAACTAATGAATTTCCCTGAATACGCAAGATCAGAAACATCATCTGCTGATTATTCGATTGATTACATTAAATCTGGACATTTCTGAAATATCAATTTTTTATATATTCTGAATTTTTTAGTGTAGCAACCTACTACTGGCAATTTGCTGTTCACAGTAACAAACTATGAACATCAATTGATTCTACACTTATATCACAAATAACGTCCATATGTTCTTCTAATGAAAACTTTTACGATTCAGTTTAAAATTTTATATGAAAATACTCTAATCGCATAACGTACATTTTACGTAATTTTTACTTTCCTTATATACATAATGTATAAGGAAAGTATTGTGACGGGGTCGAAAATTTGAATTCGAGTTTTCGACGGGAGAACACGTTTCAAGCATCCCTGATCACGAATCGAACATTTTTGAAGTGATGTCTGTCTGTGTGTGTGAGAAAGTGTGTGTGTGTGTGTGTGTGTCAGTGAGTCTGTGGAGACGATATCTCACGAACGAATGGAGTGATTCGAATGAAATTAGGTACAAAAATCACAACCCGTGAATACTGGAAGCTTATTGTCTTTAAACGCAATCGAATGTTCAGAACTTCCCTAAATTTTCGAGTGAAATTTTGAAAAAATCTTCAAAAATTCAAAACCTTTAATAAAGTTACGCAAATAGACATTTCTTATGTAATTTTTCCTTAGAAAACGATTGCCATAAATTTTAGAACGCTAGAATGAACTGTTCTCGAGATATTGCACATTTTTCAAATAAATTTATCAAAAAATTCCATGAATTAAAATATATATATATTAATTGTTGAGAAACATGTTCACTTTTCGTATGTAATATCATGCGATAAATTGGGTGACATCATTCTCGTGGATCTAGCTCATTCCATTCATGAGAAAAGATACTTTGAGTAATAATTTTGTATTTGAACGCCAATAGTCATTTATCTGCTATGAGAATAACTTATTTCTCCGTCCATAACGCTTGGCGAGATTTTGGCGGAATGTCGCCAACTTGGCGAGTTTTTTAATGTTGTCAAATTAACGAAAATCTCACCAAATGAATAAAAATGACGCTAAATCAATGAAAATGTCGACTAATCTTCGAAAATTCAATATCTTGGAAAGAATATTAGCATCTACTATAAGAAAAACCTATTTTTTTACTGTAAAACTAGCAAATTCATTGCATTATATAAGGGAAGTCATGTGTTGCCCACATCAGATTTTTTTTTCTGCAAATAACTTTTAAACGTTTAACTTCTCTACGGAACATTATACCACTTTTCTTATTTCACGGATAAAGCGTTACAAAAGGCCATGGCACCTTCGCTTCATCGTAAAGCAGGATCTTTAGTAATGGTCCAGTACATTCTATTTAAAACATAAATGGGTGGATTAAATAATGTTCTCATAAAAGTTAATGCTTTAAAATAATAAAGCAGTTATTATTTATTTTTTCCTACCCCGATCAATAAAACTTTCTTTCAGATATTTTTATCTTACAGGTCTTAAAAAGCACTGAAGAGAAAATTATTTTTGCCTATATATGAGTGTTTAAACAAAATTCCACGTATTGCGGGAATTATACTAGTACTATAAATCAAAATTTAAACACTTATGTGTTTTATGACTTTAAATAACTTATGTTTTAGTGAGGCATTGTTATACCTTATTATGCAGTACAACTAAGAAAATATTATACTTAATATTCAGGGAATTAATATTACTTCCCCTGCAATACGATAATATAAAGTATTGGAATCATGGCGAAAATCGCAACTCGAGTTTTCGCGTATCGGGACCTCAGGTTGTAAAGGTGTCGGAAGGAACACGTAGGTATATTTTGATAAAAACAACAAGCTCATTCGTAAACTGTAGAAATTATAAGATAAACTCCATTAACGTAATTTACAAATAATAAATCAAAATGTACATGGTCCGACCTTTCTATTACAGGCTTCATCCACACACGCCACGCTCTAAGTAGCAACTTGTAACATCTCGTATCATCTCCCACCATCTCGTGCTTCGCATTTCATCTTTTTATGACCTGGTTGCCAGCACCCTCTACCGTCAGCAATCTGCGCTGCTGCTATTTAAATTTAGACTCTTCTTTCCTCTGGGAAGACACTGTTTGAAAAATAAGAAGTCGAGAATAGAAATTGTTAAGCCTTACAAGGTGCGCTACAAAACTATTTTTAGCTTGACGTCTGTGTGTGTGTGTGTCTATGTGTGTAAAATGTTTGTATCCACTCTAGTCCAAAAACTAATGCACCAATTTTCATAAAATGTTATGCGTAAGTCACATGTGAGTTACCCTGGTGCTGATTAGATTTTGGTACGATTTGGGACAAAGAAACCTGGCTGTTTTTGAGAAATGGCCAGTAAAAATTGTCTGTATCCACTCTAGCTAGAGAAGTAACTGGAAAAATTTCTCAAAATTTGGTTGATGAGTCACCTGTGAGTTACCCTGGTGATGATCATAGTTTGGTACAATTCGGAGAATAAGAACTAGCCTTGCTTTGCAAAATGGCTCGCAAAGATCGTCAAAATCTAAAATAAAAGACTACTCATGCTCAAATGTATATATTAAACGCTTGTTCTATATGTAAATATTGACGATGAAAATAATAAAACTAACTTCATTACTCAAAGACTAACGCTCTGGAGATATTTTAGTTTTCCTTATTTTTGCTACACCGACTTCCAAAACATGTCCAGTTACCAAATTAACCTGAAAATTGAAGTGAAAGTGCAAATTCAGTATTATTTTTTGCAATTAAACTCAAATTAATGAATTATTAAAAAATGAAGAGAAAATTAATTTGATTCTGCAGGGAAAGTCATGTGCTGTACACATCAGATTTTGTTTCTCTGTCGTTTGTGTCGTTTCGATTGACGATTGTAGAAGGTTGAAAACGGCAGTTTTATTACCTACGTGTAGTTGTATTGTACAAGTATTGAGTGTAATGTATGGCAAATATTGCTCAAAACTTTTAGCAATAATATTTGTCATGTTCAGAAACATATGGAACACAATTTGGTATTCCAAACAGCAAATATACAGCAATCATCGTATTGCCAGTAGTAGGTTGCCAAGTATTAGAATATATTGGATATATAGATGTTTCAGAAATGTCCAGATTTGATGCAATCTATCGCATGATCCGTAGACGATGTTTCTTATCGTGCGTATTCAGTGAAATTCATCCGTTCCAAATAATTTCAGCTGATCAATGGCACAGAACAACTATATTCGGAGTTTCGGAAATTATTGAAAGATATCTCATTACTTGATGGAATTCTGTTGTTAAATAATCTTAGCATTTTCCATTTCACTGATTTATGCATTTGGAATAGTTCACATGACACAAATGGAAAGTCTTTATTTGATATACTTCTTGAATTCTATACGTCCGTGTTCATATTTCAAAACATATATTTATCTGAATAAAATATATGTTTAAGAAATTGAATAAATGTTTGTTTCATATTTTTGAATCATATAAAATGTTACTTCAGATTATATGCTCGTATTCCTGATCGGATGAATTGTTATTTTGATATTTCTATAGAACTATGTACAGTTGAGTATACACGCATACACACATAGTGCAACTAAATATATATATATATATATATACATTTAAGTCTTGAAATAATTAGAACAGGCTTCACCTGATAATAACTATAAAAATTTTGCTTAAAGAATATCACATACAACGAAGGTGGGCGCGGTAGCCCAGTGGTTAGCGCGCGTGAATTGCACTCGGTAGGCCAGGGTTCGATTCCCGCCACTGCCAAAACTTCCGCCGTGTTCACTCGGAGTACGATCACGTTAAACATGTGGGTCCGTAAGTCATGCCGAGAGGTTGGCGGTAGGGGAAAGAGGGTACGGTCACTGTGGATGTCTCCCCCCACTGGATTCCGATCTAAAGGGGGTAGGACTTCCCGGCCGTCCAAACAGTTACCTTACACCTTTCTGGTAGGTCGAACGGTCTGGGTCTCAACAACAACAGCATACAACGAAGGTAAGAAGTCGCTTTATTCGTCTGGATAAACAAGAAACGCAACCTTCACGAGTCAGAGTAAGATCATTAACTGATATTATAGCAGCAAACATGACTAAAGCATGAAGAGAGAGACTGTGAACAGGGAGAATATACAAGAAACATATAGGAAGGAACAAGAAGTAGGGCACTATGAATGATAAAATACCAAAAGTTGAAAGTGAATGTTCATTAAAAGATTCAAAGCACTTTTACAGCGAGTATTACTTGTAACTTTCTCCACTGTCATCGTGTTTTTTTAACTCTTTATCCTCTACTCTTCGTTAACAACTCCACTTCCCAGTTTCAGTTACACTTGCTGTTCTGACATCAGTTACCCCAAAAAGGTTGCGTTTCTTGTTTGCCCAGTCAAGGAAAGCTGTTACTTACCTTTGAAACTGACTATCGCTTTATTTACTCACTGTCGCCTTATCAATTGTTTACATATTACGAAAAATAGACTTAGAGAGTAGATTCAAACGTTATTCAGATTTTCAATGGTAAGAATGAATTATATTTTGGATTTAATAATCTTAATTCCATGATCTCATGTAACAAATTTAGTAAATGGCACCTGGCAGTTTTTAGAAGCAAGCTCGTTCATTACTGGTAATCTACTTGGAAGTTGCATTTCATCCACATTTTTTATATCCACTTGTTCGCGGGACTGAAAACATTAACATAAACAAAACTGAAGTGAATCTGCAAGCATTGATTCGACATCATCAATGCACCAACATTAAAGTGTTACCGTTCCAAGAGATGATATTCATCATGAGTCCTATAGTGAAATAATGTAATAATTCGTTGAAAAATTGCAATTTAGAAGACTCTCTAGTTCCTCTCATATTTTTCTAAAGACAAGTTACCGCTACTTCATTTTCTAATTGGCTAGTAGCAGAACACATTACTTTGTCTCAATTTACATATTTGGAAAAATACAAAATCTGTTATTCTAACATCAAATCAACACTTTGAATACTGTAAAAGAAATATTTCTACATAATTTTCATTAAAAATTTGATTATGAAATTGTAGAGTTCATTTCAAACATAAAATAAAAGGTAACCAGTAGCTCAGTAACATGATATTGGGTTTACCAGAGATAAAGATGTGATTTACTTCTTCACTGAAACATAAGATCTTTAAAAATTTGACTTTTGAAGAAACGAGTCTATATACCAGTGATTTTAGTGCGACTCAGAAGCCACGCTATATGATCCTGATTTTTTATATTTTGCATTATATGAATTTTATTCGAATTTTCTTCTTACATTTACCGTCGTATTAAATTTTCTTTTCATTACCGTCAGTTCATACATGATTACATTCAATTCCATGTGCATACTTTGAGAAAATTATTCCACACCATCTACAACTCAGATATTCTCTTATCCGTTGTAGAGTAAACTCCTACAATTTAAAATGATCTCAACTTTCAGTGGTTCAGAAAAACAAGACAGACTAGTTTTGCAACTTTTCGATAAATATTTCAAGAAATGTTCGAATGTTGAACACGAATCACATTTTCCATTTCACTGATTTATACACGTCAAATATTTCGGATGGAAGACATAGAAGGTTTATATTTGATATCTTTTTATTGAATTTTGTCCTTTGGTTTTCCTTCTTCCATATGTTTTGAAAACATGTATTTTACTATATAAAATTGATGCATAAGAAATCGAATATATGTTTATATTTCAAATTTTATTTGAACATATGGAGTTTTTACAGTTTCTTCACATTTGCTTCCTGCTTACTTTCAGAAAACGTGTCTGCATATTTTACTTATGCAAATGTTTCTATTTCGGAGTATAACTTCTTGAATGGATACTTCTGCATGCTTTGCATAATCTGCAATAGCTTAGTTTCTGGATGCAATAGTTTCATTGCAATCATGTGCACAAGCATCATATATCAAAATAAAAATATTATTATCACATTCACATTGTTGAAAAATTTATCACTATGCTATAGGTATTCACTTATTTACCATAAGATTTTTAGGTATTATTGATATACGGGAGTTATAAAAAAGAGTTATAAAATTGAAAACTTTATCACTATGCTACAGGTATTCACTTATTTACCATAAGATTTTTAGGTAGTATTGATATACAGAAGGAGAGGTATAAAATAGAAAGTGAAGCATGGGAATTCACGCTGTTTATCACACTGTTAAGATTCCTTGTTCATCCGTTATTATTTTAGTAGGTTTACTCACTATTCAATTCCTTTTATACACTTTCCTAGCCATGTTCTTACGACCTTGGGTTTATCAGCTCATTCTTTATTTTTCTGTTTTTTTCTTCCTTCTGTGATTTTGCTGTTCATTCTAAGTATTCTACCTCGCTTGCTGCCTCCATTGTTCTACCTCTTCCATGTACCTTCAGAGCGATGGCAACCTTTTCCCAACTTTCAACCACGTGTACGCTCTTCTACTGCAGATGTTGAAATGGCTTGAGTATGTAGGTTTGCTCTTCTTGCTTGTCCTGAAAAAGTAAACGGTTTTTCTTTCCTTCGAATCCAGTTGATGTATGACAGTTTTTACTCGCTGTATTTATACGAATATTTTATATTATTTTAGTTTTATCAACAGTGGTTTTGGGTCGTTCTTTTATTAAACTGTAGGTGAGATGCAGTGACATGCCGTGAGAAAAAAACCAGAGTTTCTATTTTATGAACGACCGTATAATTTTCAGAATTTTTTTCTTTTAATTCATGAATGGAACAATGAATAGGATATTATTCTGCATTTTAAAAACAGAAGTAAAGAGGGATTTTAGATATGGAGTTGTACTGCTATCTGAAAAATCTAGAGGGAAATGTAGGGTCTGTATGCGCCATAGACATTCAGAGTATAGTTCAAGTAACACAATGAATACATTGCCGAATGGCCCATCTGAAATCCATGGTACGAAACTTATTTGGGATAAGATATCTTTGTGACACCTATTAGCGACACCTTGCTTATTACCTGTCAAAAATCAAAACTATATAAAATTCAAAATCTTCAGTAGATATTTCTCAATTATTTATAAACAGAAATTGAGGGAAGGTACAGAATATTGATAAATTTTGTGTGATTTCTTTTCAAATTCACATTTCTTGAAGTAGAAGTTAGATCTTATATATTTTACCAATTATCTGTGGAATTCTGAACAAGGAATTCGATTGGTTTCAGAGTGATAACTCGCAGATGACTTTCAGAATCTCCGTTCCTTCGGATATACTCTATAGTGCTCTGCGTTTCTTAGTTTTCTATTTTGGGAATTGTCCCATTACCGTTTCGAAATGTTTACATATCATATACTTATTTACGATTTATAAACGCTCTATAAATCATGTGCTTACGTTCAGTAGCCCGTGAATAAAATTTTCAAGCAAGTTTTACCAGGGAGCAGATACAGAGCGAGCACCCTTGTACCAGGCGTGTACCTTGGCCTTTATATTTCTCTGAGTAAAAATAGTTATATCTATCCCTAATCGTAACCAAAATTTGTGCACCAAAATATGGTTATTAAAATTATTCTACCTGAAAGCAGTGTTTCTTCCAAGCATACATCCGGGGAGTAATTTCCCCCCCCCCCCACGGAGACGATTATTCGCCACCGGAGACATTTTTTGTTAACCTAGTTACTATTAATATGAAAGCTTATAGATATATTTATATAGTGCAAGTAGAAAACTGGCCCCCTAAAGTTTCCTTTGCCTCCCCCCCCCCCTGACCAAAAATGCTGAAAGAAACAATGTTTGAAAGGGATATTTATATCGCTTAAAGATTTTTATTCGCCCGTTATGTTTTTTATCTAATTCCGATTCTTATATAATAACTCAAATTAATCAAAGTCAACATTTGAAAATCTTATTTACTATGTAAATAAAGCCTAAAGTCAACATCCAAATGTAACCCAACTTTATTCGCTACAAATTAATTTTGATTTCATTTCTCTATACAAAATCCTTAAATACGGAGATAAAAGAAAACATTCTCGTTTTAAAAACATTCAAGAAAGCATTAATCAGGATTCCCATTGAGAGTTTTGAGGAACATATTCTTTAAAGTAAACAAACCGTAGTTTTGTTTAACAAATCTAGCTGTAATATATGTTTTCTTTAAAATGATTAAGGTCATTTAATCATCTTGCTTTTTCGATTGATGCAAATTGGGTAAAATAAAAAGATTTCTTTGAAAAAATATATTATGAGAAACTTAAATTTACTTTATGATTAGCATAATACATTTTTATTTTGCTACTTGGAGTAAACACCCTGTTTTGTAAAAATCTGTAATGATATCCCTCTGAGCAATGTTTCACAAATGCGTTCTCAAAGAACTGTGACATTTAAGTTATAATTTTATATCTATGCAAATGTAATTTTATATTTATGTATATTGTATTACTTCTCTATAAACAAAATTGAAATATTGCATCTCTCTCTTTCTCTCTGTATGTGTGTGTGCGGGGGGGGGGGGGGGGGGCGGTAATCATGGGAGAACGACTGCAGGAATAACATGAAATTTTATGGAAAGACCCACCTAAAGTTTCATCTATATTTCGAGTTGTTAGGAGCAAGAGTTTTCAAGATATTAATAACAAACGAATTTCCTACAGAAATAACAGTATGCAGACGATATTTTTTTGAAAAAAATTATATCATGTTCTTTTTAACAAAACTAAAACAAATTCTTATACAGAAATTGATGTTTATGAATTGTTTCCCCTTTAAATAATAAAGACAGGGGTTTAAAAATAAATTCTTTACATGAGCGATATTACATGTTCGACTGCGTTATATCAATTACGGCCTTCGGGTTTGAAAATTATGAGGATTATTTCTAACGCCATTTGTTTCATTTAGACCAAATTTTGTTAAACTCATATATTGTGTTTAGCCAATCATGGCCACAGAATACAAGTAGTCGTGTATACCTTCTAATACCATTTTAAGGCTTTCATTTTTGCATCGATTGATCGAATTTGAATTTTTTTGTATGTATGTTAACAAACTAAACCAGTGTTTTTCATTCTTCACTTCTGCGTGTGAAGATAATTTTTCATGCGAGAACAGAGTTTCTTATACTTATTTTTCGGAAAATAAATGTTATATTTTAATATTACGGTTTGAATAACAATGTAATTTAGAAAGGTACAGGAACTACACATATTTTAAATTAGGACCAACGTAGATTATACCTGCTATTGTCTATATAAATAACATTGTAAGTTTTGCTTCTATCTATCTGTTTCCTATATAGAACTAACCTATTTCCTTTTTGTGAGCATAATTTAAAAAATTCAAAAACAAAGACTCCACATCTTAAAAGTTCAGCATTGATTATGATACACTTTCCAACTGAAAAGCAATTTTATCTAAACATCTCTAAAATGCGATACATTCAGCGAGGATATTTTTAATTATCACAGTATTACAATTATTTATTATATTTGAAAACTTAAAACTTCATGGAAAATGGCAATGCTAGTTAAACAAAATTAATTTTATCCAAATGAAGTCATCGAAATATGAATCGTCTGTTTCTCTATGTAAAATCAATGAATATTTCATTCATATCATTTATATTCCAGAATTCAGAGTAGATAATGTTGCGTAAAATATTATTCAGCAATTCTGATACAACTCACCTCATAATTTCTAGATATTTTTATATTCTGCATTCTGTATTATAGCATTAAATTTAGACTTCGTTGAAGGATTAATCAAAGTTTAATGATCATTTAAAATAAAGAAAAATACTGTAATTGCTTTGGCTCAGAATTTAGATACACAGATAATTAGTAAAAATAAAGCGGTCTTTTGACGGATGCAACACTAGATGTAAATTTAAATGATCTTCAAAAATCACAATCTTTACACAACTGAAAAAAAATGGATGTCATTTTTTATTTTGCAATGAGTCATGATATGTCTTTATAAATCATGGGTGTGCATATTATTTCAGTTTTTATTTAAAAAATTATCAAATATATTCTGCTGAATGTTTTTTACACAGTTTATGCTATAATTAGAATATTTGCTAAGGCTTTCGAAGTAATTGCTGAATTTTAACTTCGCTTAAAAATGTTTGAAAAATTATGTCCTATAGGGTTCAATGTATTTCAACCTGAGTTTAATGTTAAATTAATTTGGTGATTTTATTCATTTTTATTCCCATATGCATAACAAACTGTCTCAACAATATCATACTAAAATTTAATTTCGATAAAGTCATTTTGATGGCAGTTGTTGTGCAAACGGACAGACAGACAGACAGACAGACAGAATTAACAGAGCCATAAACACTTTTCAACTGTTTTGGAAAGTGACGGGTATACCGTTAGTGATTTAACAATTTAGTTAAGAATAGATTATATGAACATTTATCATATTGCATTTAAATCTTCAAATCCTTTCAGTACATAAGTAAAATGCATTTATGTTCACAAATATTTATGTTATCAAAATATGCATTGACAAAGAAGCAAAACATAAAATTAATCATTCTTAAAGAGTGCCTAAGTTGCCTTCGAGTTCTTGGAAAAACATTTTATGTTCAATAAATTATCTCGTTTGCTTTGTATTAAATTTAATTTAAATTATAATTTATGAAAAGAATAATAGTTGTGGATTGGATCAATTTGAGTAAACTTATTTTAATTTTTAAAGATAAATTTATGTCACTATTAAATATATAAAGGACGTTTTATTATTTGATTTTTAACATATTTGAAATTAAATTAGGTTTTTAAGAATACGGTATGAATTGAATAGATGGTAAATTTGACATGTAGTAACGCCATTCATGTTAATATTAGAATCAATATTTAGCGCTTCTGTTTATTTTGATTTCTTATTTGAAATTTTAATTCTGTTTTTATTGACACGGTTACGGTGTATAGAATGGAACTTATTTCACTTTAGATTGCAATGGATGCACTCACCATAAGTATTACTTTCCTTATATACCTAATGTATAAGGAAAGTATTGTGACGGGGTCGAAAATTCATATTCGAGTTTTCGACGGGAGAGCACGTTCCAAGTATCCCTGATCACAAATCAAACATTTTTGAAGTGGTGTCTGTCTGTGTGTGTGTGTGTGTGTGTGTGTGTGTGTGTGTGTGTGTGTGTGTGTGTGTGTGTGTGTGTGTGTGTGTGTGTGTGTATCAGTGAGCCTGTGGAGACGATAACTGACGAACGAATGGACCGATTCAAACCAAATTTGGTACAAAAATCACAATCCGTAAACACTGGAAGCCTACTGTTTTTATACGCATTCGAATGTTTAGAACCCCCTAAATTTTCAAATGAAATTATGAAAAAATCGTCAAAAAATCAAAACCACTAATAAAGTTACGCAAATAGACAATTCTTATGTAATTTCTCATTAGAAAACGATTGACATAAATTTTAGAACGCTAACATGAACCATTCTCGAGATATTGCACATTTTTCAAAAAAATTATCAAAAAGTCCTATAAAATAAAAAAAAACATTTCCTATTGAGAAACATGTTCACTTTTCATATGTAATATCATGTGATAAATTGAATGACATCATTCTTGTGGATCTAGCTCGTTGCATTCATGAAAAAAGATACTTTGATTAATACTTTTGTATTTGAACGCCAATAGTCATTTAACTGCTGTAAGAATAACTTATTTCTTCGTCCATAACGCTTGGCGAGATTTTGGCGACGAATTTGGCGGAATGTCGCCAACTTGGCGACTTTTTGAAATGTTGCCAAATTAACGAAAATCTCGCTAAATGGATAAAAATGACGCTAAATCAATGAAAATTACGACTAATTGTCGAAAATTCAATATCTTGGAAAGAATATTAGTATCTACTATAAGAAAAACTTATTTTTTTACTGTAAGAGTAGTAAATTCATTACATTATATAAGGAAAGTCATGTGTTGCCCACATCAGATTTTTTTAACTGTAAAAGTAGTAAATTCATGGCATTATATAAGGAAAGTCAGCTGTTGCTAACATCAGATTTTTGTAACATATCAGCACAGTAAAAATTTGTCATAAACATTCATTAAAGGGTTTGGGGGGAACTTACCCTTTCCCATCGAGGGTACATTGTCAACTATGGTATCCAGAGAAATATTTTTCAGAAAATATGGTACAGCATCAATCCCTAACTAAGAGCTCCTAAAAGAAACAAACATTTGACATACCCTATCCTAAACAGTTCGATTCCCATTTGCTGGCTATGGCGTCCATGGACGCCAGTGGGTATTTAAAAGGAAAATATATTTTACTGAAGACTATTCTGACACTTTTTCTTAACATGTTTGAGACGGAGCCGATTTTGATATACTTTCCGTTCAGTCGGCGGAGAGCACTCAGTGGATGTTTGACCGCACAGACCGAAGATAACGCCCTCAACACAATACAGATTCTATTGCATATTGAGATATATACACTGAAAATCTGTAAATATATTTTTTAATGTTATGTAAATTATGATTTTGTAAATTTATTTATCAGATTCGATGCAGTCGGTCCACAGAATCCGATGCCAACTAAACTGAAAAGTCAGTATCGGCCCTTAGGGCCCAACACCGACCGAACGGAAAGTTCGGTGTCGGTCTCCAGCAACCAATACCGTCTCCAACGTATTAATTTATTAAACTTCGAATATATCAATATAATCATTCTTGTATTATAATGTGAGTTTCATACATATGATTTGCAAACACAATATGAAAATTTAATAATTCACGCTCATAAAAGTTTTAGTATAAGATTTTATCCCGATGGGCATAATTTTAACAAGTTTTATAAGGTTACTTATTCCATTGCCCTTGTCTATGAGAACAGATAAAATTTTTCCACTAGGGCGGAGCGATGATCCCCCCTACCACTCTCTCAAACGGAGTGCGTACAAGGTTGTGATTGGTGATCACGACTGTGATTGCAAAACCAAAAGGAACAGATTGGGAGAGGATGGTGTAACGGACTGTTACTTAGCTCTATTGAATGGTTTGGAAAAATCTGTTAGTGATTACGGAACTACAATGAGAGACAGATATATTTTTCTCATTCACACGCCTCACAGTCGGTCACATTTAAGGAGAAGGGAAATGTCTAAATTTCCACAGCTGTGGTGCTGGAGTTCATGGTATATAACAGTGGGAAAAGGAATCTAATCTTCTAACTGCGTTTCGTTTTTCTGACTCATGGAACCGTCCCGAAGAGCTGTGATCTCTGACCTGCCAACGTAGGGAGGAGAGAAAAACCTTTTGGAAAAGAAAGGTAGTTAGAATCCGAAGAGGATAGTTGCTTATCCTTCTGCAGCTCACGAACTTCAGTTCGGTCGAGAGCAGACACTTAAAATGAATATGCAATTACACATTCTTCTTTGTGGGCGCGGTAGCCCATTGGTTAGCACGCTGGAGTTGCACTCGGTAGGCCCGGGTTCGATTCCAATCACTGCCATAACTGCCGTGTTCACGCGGAGTACGATCACGTTAAACAAGTGGGTCCGTAAGTCCTTCCGAGAGGTTGGTGGTAGGGAAAGGAGGGTACGGTCCCTGTTGATGCCTGCCCCACTGGGCTCCGGTCTAAATTGGGTGGCACTTCCTGGCTGTCCAAACAGTTACCTTACACCTTTCTGGTAGGTCGGACGGCCTGGGTCTCAACAACAACAACATTCTTCTTTGTATATATTTTTAAACATTTGTTTTATAATTAAAGTTTGATTTTTAAAAAAAATCTGCTGTTTCTAAGTGCTCCTCGGCACTACAACGCTACTAGTGTTACGGCTTTCCTGCGTTGGATGGGGTTGGTGAGGACAGGAGGTGACACGCTTACAAAATTGAATGAAAGACATGAGATTACCCTACAAAGGCGTTTTTGAGGGGGAAAATATTCTTATCAAGGCTCGAATCAGGAAGGTGTGTTCTTTTTGCATTCTCGGGGTGACCGAAGGGTCGCGCGAACGATCTTGCCGAAAGAAATCGTTTGAATCCAGCGATCGCACTCATTTTTTCCCTCTTCGTTCTCTAGACGATGCAGACCCCTGTAGAGCCAGAGAGAAGATCTATGGACCGGCAATGGCAGTCAGTTAAACCATAACCATCCTATATAATAGATACGGTACATTTTCTTAAAGAGCCATCCAAAGATCTTTCTTAGGTGAGTTAGTCAAAATAGAAGGGGGGTTTTCCTGATGATCAATACTTCTGCAAGTAATTGAGAAAGGTACTGATCCGAACGGGTGGTCGACATTCAAATCCCATTAGCGTACGAACAAAAAGCGTGGGCGTGAAGGGATTAATAGTTAACGAGCTGCCGGTCAAGTCAAAGTAGCCAATCAGAGAAGCTTTTTGATGTATCCTCGTTGAAATAATGAGGTCAAAGTGAGAGTTCAGAGTGAGATGGATTTCTAGCATTGGGAAACATACGGATACTCCATCTATATCTACGAATAAAACCAGTTGCGGAAACCGCTAAAAGTAAAGACCTAATATCGAGAATGTGAGAGTCCGATTTTTTAGCATCAACAGCAGACTACCCCGTAGATATCCTAAAGAATAGATGAATTCTGTGACTTAGTAAAATTTGACATATATACACTACCACCACTTGCCATAGTGTCTCCAGTTGACTCAGAGATAGTATTAGTGACAGTTGAAAATATTATGTACATTGCGTATAATAATTAAGAAACTAGACTATTTTGTGCCCATTAACTTTTATTACATAAAATTTTATAGAAGCAATTAAATAACAAACAAACATTACATATTTAAATGACACCTAAACTTGACCTCATGTATACTAATCTAGCCGATATTATATTTACCACAATTTGATAATTGGTTAAATTCACCTAATCTCAGTCTTATGACTTATATTGCTAGGAGATTTTCCTTAGTCCTGAGCTTATGGGTATGAGTGTCTATACATTTTATTATATTAGTGACATTCGAATTTTTCAACACAATACCTCCAAACACTGATGTAAGGGTCTGCCATGACCTTAGTAACCACCCCCAATGTTCATATGTATAGGATTCCGGGGATAGGCGTTTGGAAAAACAGGATATACGTGACTCTCGCTTTCAGGAGCTCGCCTGTATACCAAGGTCCGCTATGAGGATCTACTGTCCAAATGCCGGTTGGTTCACTGTCCGGAGGACGTACTCGACGGCCGATGCTGGTCGGTGTAGGATCCGGGTAAAACGGCATCCTTGTATGCACCACAAGACTTGCGATCTGATGGTGGTTGAATCACTCAGATGAGACGTGTTCCATGCTGCGTAGGCCCATGCTTGGTACCTCGCTAATACTCCGCCAGTGCATAGTCGTCCGTGTGTGCTGACGTAGCCACTGAGCTATCAAGATGCCGTTTACGATTGCAGTCCACATATTTGTTACGGCGTAACTGTAGTGTATAGGATCCAAAGAGGTATACCAAAACTACGCCGTCTTTTTCCAGAGCTGTGTGACGGCGCCACCGTTGCTTCAATGATCACAACTGTCTGATGAGTTTTCAAATAAGTCTGGTTCCACTTTCGTTCGATTTGGCGAGAGTTGCCATACGACGCCATTGCTGTGATATTCGAGCTTGGATACAAGCCACATTTGAGTAGATGTGCTCGAATAGTGTATACAAATATTCAGTTCCTTCCTGTAGGGCATAGGGCTGCCGCTACGGAATAGCGGTGGATGCCGGTTCCTAAATGTATGTCGAAATGCATTCTTTGGGATCGGTCTTCGATCAAGTAAAAATAAAAATTTCGAAACCTTCTCTACAAAGAGCAAATTAGAGTCATACTTAAAATTTGAATTCAGGTCCCTTCATTTTTTTCACTGGTGAAGGTCGGAACAAAATAGGACGCGATGATTCCCGTCCGTTCCTTTGTTGCAGCATTTGTGCTCGAAATGGGTGAGGCGAATTCCCGACTATTCACTGATTTATGGAATAACGCTCATTTTGTATGCGTATATTTTATTCTCAAAGACCTGTAGATTCCCAACTGCCAGGAGGTCTCGTCTGAACAGCGGATTGACTTAACACTTCACAGGGGCTATAATTTTTAAGATATTTAACGTTTGAATTTTGCTATTTACTTCGACATCTCGTAGTTGAAATTATAGGACCTCTCTCTCATGTTATTCATTCCTTAGCGCTGAACTGTCCCTTCCTATCTGTGAGGAGGCTTCGTGCTAGCAATTAAAATCTACACCGTACACATTGACTTACGTTGAGTTATTACTCCTCCCTTATTTATGAGCCCGGTGAGCTTGAACAATGTTTGCATATCGTGTAAACATTGTTTTATGTTTCATAACATAGTTTTTGTATATATTTCCCAATGCTAAAACATCTCACTCTGAACTCTCACTCTGACCTCGTGGTTTCGGCGAGAAAGTGTCTCTGATTAGCTATTTTGATTTTACAGACAGATCGCTAACTGTTAATCACTTCATCCCAAGCTTTCTTTTCGTAAACTAATGGGATTTGAACGTTGATCAACCGTTCGGATAAGTGCCGATACCCTTTCTTAATTACTTGCGGAAGTAGGGGCCATCAGAAGAAAAAAACTTTTATTTAGGTCCAACCCACCTAAAAAAGATCTTTGGACCATTTTGATAGAAAATGTACTGTATCTGCTATATAGGTACGGACTCCCCCATTGGACGGAGGGTCTGTTCTTCAACTCGATGAACATCGAAGGCAATGATAAGTACGCTAACTGCTTTATGTTGAGCGAGCTCTGACATACGCTCTGCTTTTGCTTCCAGAGCCGCATTAAGGCAGGGACAGAGTTGACTACCCCCCCCCCCCCTCCTTTAAGTGGTATACCGATAGATTTCCAAAAGAGGACATATAGGATATACATAAGATATCTACTGATATACCACACTATGAGGTATACCACTATGTCCGATGAAAATGTTCAACTTTTAATGTGAATAACATGTATGTTTGGGGTGTCTTTTGCTAAAAACCAAGCGTTGCGAAATATGGAAACACTTTGCATGCTTATACGCCTGAACCTAATACATAAAAATATCGATATATTTTACTTTCTCATACTATGTAATATAGTATAAAAAAAATATTATTTTCTGAATTTATTTTTAATTTGGAATTTTGATGCCAATATACGTGTTTAGAACACGTTTTGACTATTTTTGGAGTGATGTTCATCAGTCAGTATGTCTGTCTGTGATCAATTTCTTGTGTACCGGATAGCGACCACAAATATTTAAGGTTGTCATGAAACTTTATATCCGGTTTTGTTATCAAAATATCTAGAAATTGATCGATTTTTTTTTAAATTCGAGTAAAAACTTTGAAATGGATTCGAAATGTTATACTTTTTTAACATGGCAGCATAGGACAAAATTGGACATAATCGAACATAAAAAGGTTTATTTATGGCTTAATGATCAGGAGATTATAGTTTCAATCATTGTGAAGAAAAATAGCAGCGATACAATTTTTTGTGCTCGTGACGTCTATAGCCCCGTCCTGGGAGGAGTTACTCCGGCCGGAGGGTATATTGTCATGTATGGTATCAGTTGGAAGATTTTGTCAAACCCTTTAAAGAAGGACAACACACTATAATTCTAATCTTTTGGAGCAACGATACCAATTTTTTCAAAATTAGACTTGAGTAAAATTTTGAAAGAAAATCACACACGCTACTTAAAAATTGATTTTGGTATGAGAAATTCGATTGGATTCATACTCCAGTAAATTGTATCTGTCCGCATGATTGCAAAAAACGCCAGCACCTAGAAATTAATATAAATTTATTTTTCTAGAAATTAATATAAATGCTGTACTATTAGGCATGCGTGCACTAAACCCTCAAATTTAAATTTAAAAAATATATAATAAGTAGTTTTGTTCAATTTAAAGAAAAAAAGAACGAAAATTAGTATTTATGATTTTTCGAAAATCATTTTTTTGTAAAAATAGTTTCTAATTTTTATCTTTAGTCCCTAGAAGCATTAAATAGCCTCACTTTAATGAAAAAAAAATACTTTCTTGTGACATTAGCTAAAAAATGTTGCTATCTACTTGATTTTTCCGTTTAATTGTTTGCTGATATTTATAAAAAAATCATTTCACCCTCGCTCCCGACGTATAACTGATATTTTCTTCAGAGAGGCTCTATTAAGGTAGTTAAACATGTAAATTTATTTCAGGAGGTCGAAAAATCATGTGCTATCCATATTAGATCTCTCGCATCAGAATCAACAATGAGACAAAAAAAAAACATTACTTCAACAATGTGCATATTTCGATTAGAAAAGCTATTTAAACAATTACAATACATTCAAATAATGAATTCAATAATACTTTATGCCAACAACAATGTAAAACAATGACACTTAAGCAACAATTTCGATAAAATTGGCCTTTTCAAATCTTGAGTTTAATGCTATAACTTGTGTTTTTGCTCTGTGATACTGAAAGCGATTTAAAACTGTTAATTTCCTCACCTATTTTACTGATTTTTACTTACTTTCTAATTTTGACAACCTTTCAATCATTTTGTTCCACTTTCACCATCTTTAAATTTAAATTTTTACCATTTGAGCACCATTTGTTTCGGCATCTTGAAGACCTATTTGGTCAGTGTATAAATCCTGTGAATTTTCCCCATCTTTTACATAACTGAAAATTATTTATTTTTATTTTGACTAATTTAACCCTAATACGACTCAATCATGGATAATCCAAATCCATTTCTCGATGAGAAATTGATGAGTCCTGAGGAATACCGCCAGAGTCTCCAAGAGCATGTGAGAATCGTTCTGGAGAGGGACTGGAATTTTAAGATCTTGAAAGCCCTCGGAAAAGGTAGTTTTGGCGATGTGTTTTCGGGAACGAGCCCTAACTACCCGGAGAAAGTAGCCATAAAAATCACCCGATCCGACCAAACCTGGGAGAAAGAAAAGTGCGATTGGCGCAATCTGAATCACCCCAATGTGATGCCGCTCTTGCAAGTGATAAGCCTGAAGCAAGCAGATATCTTTGTAATGCCACAGTTATCTGAATATCTTTACCATATTTTGGGACAGATTCGTAACGTTCCATGTGGCCTCCATAGGGTGAAGTCGTGGCTGAAGGACGTTCTGGTGGCAGTCGACTACTTACATCAGCGACAGCTGTGCCACCTTGATATCAAGTCTGACAACGTGATGATAGACTTCAGTGACCGCGCAGTTCTATGTGATTTTACATTCCTAAATGATACAACAGCACCAACCAGAAGGTTAGATATTTTTTTATAAATTATCAATTATTAATATAGATAATACGATGAGCGCTCGCGTTTTTATTAGCATGCTTCATTCAGTATAGGTAGCTGTTTCATTTTGGGAGGTTGTTGTTTCGATGTAGACTAAAAATCCTTTAATCTCACTTTATTTTTCAGGTATGGAATACCGCTTATTTACCGTCCCCCAGAGGCATGTGAAAGTCTCGGAAATTACGTGCCAGTGGACGGTGCTAAGCTTGATATATGGTGCTTTGGGATGCTCACTTTCAATGCGTTATCGGGGCACGTAATGCTAAGGAAACTCCGACAGATGAGAAGCTGGAAAGAGGACATCTACCCCTTCCTCCTCTATGGACTGAAGGTCGGTAATATTACATGCTTTCCTAATTTATACTTCCAGGTGATTTATTCGCAAATAAAAATATCGCCTATAATTTACTGTTAGATACTTTTCACTTTCTTCCATATAGCAATAGATGTGAAATTAGTCATTCTTAGATATTTCAGGTTCAAGAGCTCATAAAAAGCGTCAAAAATGTTCATGGATGCTGTTATCTGAAGTAGAAGCGCGATCCTAACTTCGGGAATCCCTCTTTTAGACGGGTTCTGACTATGTTAAAAATCCACTTCCATCCATCCGCATGCAGCGTTTTCTCTTCTAATATTCCCAGACACAAATTACGGCACAGAATCCCGACCAATATTGCACGGCTCCGTAAGGCAACGCAATTACTTAATGATCCCCGCCTCCCCCTCCGAAGTCCACTGCTTAACAACACATACCTATATCGCATGAATATTGAAGCTCGCTACATTTTGAATAAAGGAATTTAAAATAACAATTTTCAATAAAGCGGTGGGGTTATCAGAAATTAAATTTAATTATTTTCCAAGATTTTGCATAATTGCCAACATTTCCAAAATGTCACCAAGTTGGCGTTGTTTTGCAACATTTGTCCCCAAGTTCACCAAATTTGACATCGGCAAAAAGAGATATATTTTTTCCTTATCAATATAAAATCATTCGTATAAGAGTAAAACATCTACCGAAATACTTCGATATCCTTTTTTAATATTTCATTGTTCATTTATTAACTAAATTTTTTTCTCGTATGTTTGTTCTGATTTAACTATTTTCAACATATGCGAGCATGAATATAATTCATTTCAGGCGCCTCGGCTTCATGCTTTGATGACAGAGGCATTTCCTGCCTCTAGCATTTCTGATGAAGAAGTCGCCAAAGCGCTGAACTTCATGCATACCATACTGAGCGACAGGGCAGAAGACAGGCCTTGTGCTACAGAACTATTGAAGCACGATTTTCTGACAAATGAAAGGCTAACGTACACGGGTGATGAGGAGATAGCAAAAGGTAAGTAATTTTCAAGAAGTTTGCAAATACTTGCATATAAGTCCTAATATATATTTTCAATTGCCTTATTTATACATAAAAAATTGCAAAACTTCTTTCTTTAAACAGATAATTCTTCAGCTTCCGTAGAAGAGGTTGTACATTTTCCTGTTCTCTTGAAAAACGAGCAGCACTGCTGCCGTGTGTCTGAAAGGAGAGAGAATGGATCAGCACTTAAATGTGCGGAGTATGGGGCAGAAGCTGGTGATAATCTCGGTGAGTATGGGATAAAAACTTTACTTTCAGTTTCACTAAACAGTCCATGCAGTTATAAAACAAAATATGATTAAAAAAATTTTCCAAAGTATACGACTTGAAATATTGAAAGAAAAGAACGATATCCATCATCAAAAGAGATTTAGTAAGACTTAAACATCTGCGACTTAACATAGGCGATTTAGTAAGACATAAACAGGCACAGAACGCAAAAATATTCCAAAACGACGTAAAATAGTATGAAATGAAATAAAGTATCAAAATGGTTTTAATTTAAATGCATCACACAAAAGCAGGAATAAAATGACACATCTATAATAGATCTTTTATAATTGTACAGAAAGCGAAAATTTTTGTGAAAAAAGTTTGAACACGACAAATGAAAATAAAATCAAAGATCATTTTGAACTGCAAAATCGTAAAAACAGCTATTGCAAACGCTCCCTTTCGGCGAGTTTTATTATTATTAATTTATCTTAATTAATGCAATTGTAAATATGTGTTAATTAGACGTAAAATGCTTCCTTTAACAGGTTTTGTTCTAGAAAACGAAGAAGCCTTTTATACGGAATCTTTTGCCAATTTTTCCATGTTTGTGGGGAATGACCAGTACTGCGGTCACGTGCATGAGAATATCGATGATGAAACAGCCCCCATACGACACAATAGGAATGAATATGGCGGAACAGAAATCGCTGACAATCCTGGTAAGTTGGATAAATTAAGAAAAACAAAAATCTTGATCTTATCAGATCTTTAACTCGATAGCATGTTCACGCAATATTTTATTTTCACAGAATCGTCTGAGAACGTACTGTCAGCTGTCCTGGCAAACACTGAAAATGTTCAAAATGATGACAGTTCGAGGGAGAACAACTTTCATTCGTCAAACGAGGCGCCACTTAGCGGCTTGTCTTCCGTTTCCGCTGAAAGCGAACCTGGAAATGCGCCTGCCACTCCAGATAGTAAGTGGAGAACCTCGTCCTGGAAAGCGGAGTTTCCTCATTGTATTACATCCTTCGTACTTCCACAGGATGTACCTGTGCTAGATGAGTTGAGATATCAGAGTAAATCATCCAAAAAAGTTGGAAAAGACACCACCAAATCTTGTCCGAATTTGTCGAACGAAGCGCCGTCTAGCGGCTTGTCTTCGGTTCCCCTTAATAATGACCTTCAAGTGGGGCCTGTCACTAAAACTTTCAAGTGGAATATATCGTCCCAGAAAGCAGAGTTGGACAAAGTCCGTTCCGTTGTGCTCCCACAGGATGCACTTAAGCCGGATAAATTGTTACGTCCGACTAATTCTGTCGACAAAGTCGAAAAGGACTTAACCCGATCTTGTTCAAAAGGTATAAAATCATTCTGATTTTTATAAATTTATTAAAACTTCTGTAGCTATTTTATGGTTCATTTTCAAAATCAGTGAACAGAATGACTGGATGCATTAAAGAATCAATTTCATCGTTATATATATTCGAAAACTAATATCTAACCTAAAAAATTCCCAAATATTTTATCCGATTTAAAATTGTTGAACCAAACACATCCCTACAGATGTGTCCCTACAGATAAGATATGTTACAGTTTAGAGCTAACTCTCTTCATCTCTCCCGATTGCCATAAGATTTCTTCTTTCTGCACACCTTTCCTTTCTGTACAATTCAAATCATTCTTTGTTACCCAATAATGTGAGCATGGAGATACAGTGTCTTATTGTCTCTAGTCTGACTCTAATTTATAGAAAATAATTATTGAAATAAAAAATATTAGTTCGATGGTTAATTTCTAAAAATTAGGAATTTAAAAGGAGTTAGCACCGTTTACTTTAACGCCTATAGAAAATAAAATTTATTTTTCAAATTGTGTTCCCATTTTTATCGTTTATGCCATCAAATTATCTGTCGAATTTTAAGTTTTTCACCAGTACCATTAATTTGCATAATAAATGAAAGTTTTTGTTTCCTAATCAGAACATTTAAATGTGCTGATATGTTTCTTAATGGAATTTTATTATATAATAACTGAAAAATTTTGTAAAGAACCTTGCTGCCCCAACTGGGAATCGAACCCAGTATCTCCGAACTGGCTAGTCAATGCTCTACCGCTGAGCTACTGGGACGAAATTGCAAGTTCCTATCATCAAATTTGACTCTGCATTCTCCACTCCCTAATGTCAGATTGGAGGGAAACTGACAATCTGACTGACCACCTCCTGCTATTTTCACTGCTGGTTAGCCTCATGCTATTACTATTTTTACCCAGGTTAGTACCCTACGTAGTCGTTATCCTAACAATTTAAAATCGGCACTCCATATCCCAGAATCCACTAAATCCGAACTAGTCACACTAAGGTCACTTTCAGACTTCAGACATCTTTCAATTAACTTACAGGGTGATTTATTCGGCTTTACCGTAATGAACTTTGCTGTTTAGCCTTGAATTTAACCCCGCTTCTCCGCACTGGCTAGCCGACGCGCTACAGTTGAGCTTCTGGAACCAAATTGTACTGGATTCCCCCAGGTAAAATAATGGCTGTCATCAAACTTTCTAAACAGTTCAAAAAACAGTGAAAATGCATTTCTTTCATATATCAGGGCGTTATATACCAGCAAGAAAGAACTCGCGTAGTTATCCCTTCAAAATATTTGGCCGATGGTCTCACGGTTACTGGCGGCGAGTTGGACATTGAAAAAATTTGAGGGAATAAAATCCATCACCTCTCTGTTATCCCTAGCTTGATACTCTGGTCATCCTATCGCCTATCCCTTATGACAAGAAGGGACACCGAGAAAAAATAACATAACAACAATAACACACTTGTTTCCTCTCTATCTCTCGACAGCGAGTGTAGATTTCATTTCGATAAACATAATATTAACGCTTTTTCTTGCACGCGTTGACGATGATTCTGTTTACTTTTGCAGATTTTACACGAGATGTCACAGATTCCCTAACATCGGAAGTGAGTGACATCAGAAACGTCAAAAACTTAGAAGTTGCTATGGAAAAGGAGATCATCGGCCCTCCGGGATCTCCATGCATCTCCAAAGCAGCAGACTGTAAGAAACTTTCCTTGAAATATTTTAAAGATAATTCTCATTGCGTCACATGCGTTAGAGATTACAAGACACCCCCAACATAACTGTAGGTGCCATTTCCATTGAGTTCCGGTCTAAATTACGGGTCACGCTTATCCGGGACTCCAAATATATCTTACACTTTCGGGTGGGTCGGACAATATATGAGTCGAACCGTCTATGAAGATAGAAATGACACCTCTGCAGGTGTAACTAGCAGAGGTAACCGCCGTTGTTCGTCATCAAATTGTGCAAAGTTTGAAAACATTCTAAATATTGTCATTAAAATGTTTTCCTTGGTCTGCATGAAAGATAAGGAAAATGCAACGTGACAATTTTTGTACTATCTTTAGAAAGATTTATATGCAAATCTACTGAATAAATGAATTATTATATTCCCCTTTGCTTAACAATTCCCGAAAATTATTAAATTGGTTGATCCTATAGGGAAATGAAAGTTGGCACAGTAAAATATATTAATGAATTTTATCCTATCACAGAAATTAAATAAGCGCAATCGGAAGTATTTGAAGTTAGAATAATCTTCAGCCATAATAGACTGATGGCTTATATCACTAATGCCGTCAATCCTGTATTACGTTTTGATAATTGATAAAACATATGGGTCCTTAGGCATCGAAATCCGTATGCCCTTAAATCCTTTTAACTTTCTATTGAACTGTTCTAGAGTTACAGAAGCAAATACTACTAATAGGATAATGCCTATTCCCTATTGATTAAGAAGGTTTTCAGAGTCTCTAACGGCGAATTGAAAAATTTGAAATTCCTATCTCAAAAAATAAAGGAAAGAGGGATAAAACTTTCAATTGTAGAGTGTTCTATATTGAGTATGGAAAGACGTATGATTTTCACATAAGATGTATGGTTTCGTACAGCGATAATTATTGTACTGCATCAACTGCCTGCTATTTTTACAACATGTATCACTTATTTTATACAACATGTACCGCTTACTGAAAAGTGATGCTTTTGAATAAATTAAAATTAACCTATTGCATGAATTATAATTTTTCCATATGTATTTCTCGCCAAAGTATTTAAAAAGTAAACGAGATAATTATCGGTTTTCGTGCGCCTCATTTTTTTAACTTTATGTGTATTATGTGCACACTGTGAGAATATGAAATTAAATTTTGTTTCTCTATTTGGTGTTTTCATACATAATAGAAAGCTTTAAAGAACTTTGTAACTGAAAAATTTCACCTATCTTGCTATGAACATTCTACTGTACACTTATCTACTGTACATTTTGTGAAATATGGCCAATTAGATTTTCAGTTTTCACCCACAGACGCGCATGCGCGAACGCACGCACGCACACACATACACACACACACATACACACACAGACGTCACACTAAAAAGAGTTTTTTCATGTTCTAGAGTGCTTGAACCGGGTAGATCCGTCGAAAACTCGTGTTGCGATTTTTGACACGATTTCAATACTCTCTCTATACATTAACATGTACGGCAGATAAAAATTCACCACTACAGCGATCTTGCACAGAGTACGTCTAAGCACCGGCGGCCAGCAACCAAAGCCACCACTCCCAGGAGCAGGAACGGGCTCCCAGGCTGGACTCCCACCAAACACGGCAACAACACAGCCAGTGACAAGAAACAGAGTCCGAAACGCGAAAAACTGGACGCCGACCATCATACTGGTCTGTCGGGAGTCATCCCCTTCTAATCACTTTATTAGGGCCAATACAATACATAAAAACAGACCTACTCGGTCAGGAAAGTGAACCAAAATTTATCACAAGGGAACAGGAGCAAATGATATAAGGATTGCACTAGAAACAAATATGAATCCAGCCACAAACGCTAATTTTTAGGTGAAAGCATATATGTACTGTAGGGAAAGTAAAAAGTTTTGAAATAATCTGTTCTTTATTCCAGATACAGTCATAAAAAAGACGAGAAAGAGCCGCAGGAAAAGAGTCAGTGGCTGGTTTCGTAGAATTTGGGCTGGTCTCTGGATCTGCGGTTCCAATACAGCCGATGATTAACTTGGGTAAGGGAAGAGAGAAGGATAATTTGTTGTCATCATTATTTAATATACTATAAAAATAAAGACAACCAAAAAATTGACCATAAATAAATGTATTTTATAAACATATCCTTTTATGTCGTGCAAAAATTAATCAGCCATAGCGCTTTCGGCATTACCATACAAGTCAGTGGCAAATTGAAAATAAGTCGTGAACAAGTATTTAAATACAGAATAAAACCGCCAGGTAAAAGTTACATATTAATCAAAAAATTTTGTCTGGCGTTTGTAGCCTATAAAATCTTAAATAGCTCGAGAAAGGTTAGCCCTAGAATTATGGGGTTAAACTGATTTTTTCTTCTTTAAAAATTCCTTATAAAACAGGAATTTAATTGATATAGATGAAAATTGGTAGTCCTTTATCTTAGATTTAGATTTTTTTTTAGGGCCATTTCACAAAACAAGCATATTTTAGCTTTTCGAATCATAAAAAAATCTACTCAGTACTAGAATCACCCACAAGTGTTATCTACTGAATTTTGTAAAATTTGGTCAATTGGTTTTCCATCTAGAGTGGATACGTACAATTTTGCAGGATTTTTTACTGAAAAGACAAGCCCCTTTTTTCGAATCGCACTAAATTTTAATCAGCAAATCTACCAAATTTTGAGAAATTTGGTCTATTAGTTTTTAGTTGGAGTGGATACATACATTCCACAGACAGACAAACAGACAGACACACAAACGCACAGGCACACACACACAGACGTCACTCGTTAAAGATATATTTTTCGGATTCTACAGTAGTCGAAACGGCTAAATTCGTCAAAAACTCGATTTTAAAGACGATTCGAATATTTTCTCTATACATTACCATGTATTGTAGGGGAAGTAAAACGGTTTATTTCAACGTGTGCTTCTAATATTCCTACAAAAATATAACAAATTTCACATATTTATGTGCTAGCTATATAGTAGAATATTTTATATGCTAGCTTTTATATGCGTCAGCTAATTTCTTTTAATATTGAGTGATTTTAGCTTTCTGTTAAACTATGTTGATTATCTAGCTTATCTGTTACCGTCTAACGTAATTTAAAGTTCTCATTTTCTCTTTCAGATATGCGGAGTGCATTTTCTGCTTTGTTGAGGACTTTCAATTTTTGTTCAAGAAAATTTTCGTTGTTTAAGGTTATTTAAGAAATCGTTTGTTATTGAAGACTTTTATTTGTTTTACACTTAAATTTTTCTTTAAATTTTCTTTAAATTTTGTAATAATTTAAAAGGTTAAAAAATGTTTGAAAATACGGAATCAGTATCGTCCGCAATTATAACATCTCATTCAATAATTTTTAAAAGAAATTTTTTAAATGCTTTTATAAGAATGAGATCATATAAGAATGAAAATTTGCATTAAGATTTTAATATTAATATTATATGTAAAAACTTTAATTTTATTTTTACATATATTAATTTATTTATACTGGAATAGAAACAGGAAAAATATAATAATTTTAATATTATAGAAGAAAATATCTTTATGAGATACAATAAAAAATTCTAAATTTTTATTTAATATATTTGAATTTGTTAGATTTGATAGATATAAGATTTAAATATACTGAAATAGAAACAGGATAAAAATAATAATTCTGATATATACAGAAGAAAATATATTTAAGAGATATAATAAAAAATTCTTAAATTTTATTTAATATATTTGAATTTGTTAAAAAGTTTAATGATTCTAATAAATCATAAAATAAAGAATTTAATATATATTTATATAAAGGCTGCTATTTTTAGGTAGTCCTTTCAGTATTCAGAATTCATTAATATCTTTAAAAAGTAAAATTTGATATTACAATACCAACAGGAAATATAGCTGGTATAGCCAAAAGTTTCATCCACATTCTTCAATATTTTCATTTACTAAACAGTTTTTTAATATACATTATACGCAACGTGGCAGATGGTAAGACACCAAAAAAGAGTGGTCAGAAAGTGCTTTAAATCGGTTGCAGTGTTGAAAATCGGTTCCGGTGTTGAAAATCGGTGATGAAAATCGAAACATGGTTAGATGCATCTACGAGGAACACGGGAAGGGGAATTGAACATCAAATGACTTTTACAGTGCCAGTCATCATTTGCAAATCGGTCTTAATGGAGAGTTAATATAGTTGTTCCGCCAATGAGGGCTTATAATCCCTAACTTATCTGGCTACTGATTTCACATATTTCTTGTAAACTAATTTTGGGGATATTGCATTTATAATGGCAAAGTTCGTAGCTGGAAACTCAATCAATATCAGGTAATTTAGAAACTAACTTTAACACAAAGGTTTTTTAACAAACAACTCCTGGAGTTCGGCTCCATGACTTCTAGATTTTAAGTGGTATGTTCGAACGAGTTGAGAAATTTTATTTTTTTCTCGGACCCATAGTACAAGTGCTCGTATCCGATTTAGCCTTGCTTGGAAAACATTGAGTCTCTGAAATATCTGGCCGAAATGGTGTTCATGCAAGTAAATCGAAAACATGAATTTTGCGCTCATAATTTAGGTAAATGTTTTCAAGTGTTTTCTGTATATAGCAGAAATAAACAAAAGCAGATTCTATAAAATCTCATTTATGAATTTATTAAATATTGAATACATCCGACCCGGCATGAAATCATGCAAGAGAAAAATCAAATCTTGCCTAATCTGGCACGCGCAGACTTCACCATTTGATACTTTAAATCTTCCTTTCATGTAGGTAGTAAAAAAATGTATAAAGATGAGATAGCGATTTTTGTGATGTATAAAGATGTTTAAATTATGATGTGTGTAGGGGATTTTTGACCCTGGTGATTTCTGAAATTTAAAATCGAACATCGACTTGCAATGCATCGACTAATTGCCTGAAATCATCGATGGAAAACTGAGCAACAGTTTTCCTATCTAATTCCAATTTATGGTCGATTTTCGGGAATGGATGATTGGCCAATTTTCTTAAACAACTAGGTCGCCGATCATCGAGATAGAGAGATCGATTAAATCTGTTGCCAAGCTCACTATTGGATAAGGAAAAAAATACTTCGGGCTCCCCAGATCGGTTCGATCTATTGCCGAGCTCTCTAAAGGTGGGAAATATGCACATCGGTATGCCGAGCTAGTCCCGCTCTCTAGCCGATGTGTGCGTACGGACAATCGGCTAGAGAGCGGGAAGAGAGGAGCGGCTAGAGAGTTCAAGAAGCCGATGTGTGCGTACGGAATGTGTGCGTACGGATTATGAGCGCGTACGGACAATCGATCTTTAACCGATGACATCGATAATCGGTCGATGTATTACAGAGCACATCATACTGCTTGGGTATACACTGAGCGATAACACCGTCGAATGAGTAGGTTCTGCGACCCAGACCGTGGCCCTTGCCAACAAGGGTTCAAAGGTTTGCTGCACGGTCGAGAAAAAGTGTGATCCCCAGGACCAACCAAGAAACACGCGCCACCGACAGAACGGCGACGCGCATCACCCCAAGAACATTTATTATTTTTTAAAGGAAAACCCGCCGAGGTGGTTACAGAGGCTACAATACAGGTACGTCCGCTCAACTGGGCGGGAAAATAAACAAAAATGAACAGGTACATCCGCACCATTAGGCGGGAACTGAAAATTATTTTATTTTATTTTTTTTTTCTGAAAGGAGAAAGTCCTCACCACTTGCCGGGAATGAAGTTAACAATTTAATATTAAAAAATTGAGTTCAAGAAGATGAAGATGTCCAAAACTGTTGAAACATAAACGATAAATTGTATACTCCCATGCTGTAACAACATCAGCATATTGTTTAAATCATACAATATTTACACGATATTTATAATTTACACAATATATGTACATGTTTATGTACATGTTCGATTGGTACGTGTTTATTATTATGATGCATTCTATAACCAGAGGAATTTTCTATATATCTATTTTGTAATATATGTAACTGTATACAACACATAAACCTTTACAATTAGTATTGGTAGTTATTTTGGTCTATGAAACAGATTATGTAATCTCGTCGTTGACTTTTGCAGCAACCAGGGGATCAGTAGGTTGTAGGACAACCGCGGATGGCAATGCAGGAATGAACATGTCTAGACACAGAGTCAGTGAGCGTGCGGATGGTGTCCTGAGGGATGGCCACCCATTTCCAGTCAACAATTCTCCAGAGTTCGTCTTCTAAACGCGGCGGTGGAAACGCACATAAGTTACGTCCAAACACATCCCGGACGTGTTCGATTGGTGAGAGATTTAGGGTTGGGACTAGAGGCCGGAAATGCACCTGGGTACCTTGCAGGACATGTTGGCTGATGCATGCCGTGTGTGGACGGGCGTTTTCCTGCTGGTAAATGGTGTTGGGCACCCCGAAGGAAGGGTAGTGTCATCCACGTATCGTTGAACCGTCATAGTGCCGTCAATACGGGTTAGGTGACCTGCTATCGTAGGCGATGGCGCTCTATCTGTACTTCTTATAATTTTATGATTAATTTTTGTTCTCGGGCCTGTGCTCCCATTTTATACAGGGAGCACCCAGATTTAAGCATTGCCGCTTGACTGTGCCCGGTCCGAGTATTTGATAATTCCTTGATTAATTTTTGTTCTCCGGCCTGTGCTCCTATTTCAGACAGGAATGGCCCAGATTTAAGCTTTGGGGTTGACTGAGCTGGCCGTAGTAATTGATAATTTTATGAATAATTTTTGTTCTCGGGCCTGTACTCCTATTTTAGATGGAGGGGCCCAGGTTGAAGCTTTACGGGTTGACTGTGCCCGGGCCGAATATTCAATAATTTTATGAATAATTTTTGTTCTGGGGTCTGTACTCTTATTTTAGACAGAAGGGGCCCAGATTTAAGCATTGCGGCTTGACTGAGCCGGTCGTAGTAATTGATAATTTTATGAATAATTTTTGTTCTCGGGTCTGTACTCTTATTTTAGACAGAAGGGATCCAGATTTAAGCATTGCGGCTTGACTGTGCCCGGTCCCAGTATTTGATAATTTCTTGATTAATTTTTGTTCTCCAGCCTCTGCTCCTATTTCAGACAGGAATGGCCCAGATTTAAGCTTTGGGGTTGACTGAGCCGGCCGTAGTAATTGATAATTTTATGAATAATTTTTGTTCTCGTGTCTGTACTCTTATTTTAGACAGAAGGGATCCAGATTTAAGCATTGCGGCTTGACTGTGCCCGGTCCCAGTATTTGATAATTTCTTGATTAATTTTTGTTCTCCAGCCTGTGCTCCTATTTCAGACAGGAATGGCCCAGATTTAAGCTTTGGGGTTGACTGAGCCGGCCGTAGTAATTGATAATTTTATGAATAATTTTTGTTCTCGGGTCTGTACTCTTATTTTAGACAGAAGGGATCCAGATTTAAGCATTGCGGCTTGACTGTGCCCGGTCCGAGTATTTGATAATTTCTTGATTAATTTTTGTTCTTCAGCCTGTGCTCCTATTTCAGACAGGAATGGCCCAGATTTAAGCTTTGGGGTTGACTGAGCCGGCTGTAGTAATTGATAATTTTATGAATAATTTTTGTTCTCGTGTCTGTACTCTTATTTTAGACAGAAGGGATCCAGATTTAAGCATTGCGGCTTACTGTGCCCGGTCCCAGTATTTGATAATTTCTTGATTAATTTTTGTTCTCCAGCCTGTGCTCCTATTTCAGACAGGAATGGCCCAGATTTAAGCTTTGGGGTTGACTGAGCCGGCTGTAGTAATTGATAATTTTATGAATAATTTTTTTTCTCGTGTCTGTACTCTTATTTTAGACAGAAGGGATCCAGATTTAAGCATTGCGGCTTGACTGTGCCCGGTCCGAGTATTTGATAATTTCTTGATTAATTTTTGTTCTTCAGCCTGTGCTCCTATTTCAGACAGGAATGGCCCAGATTTAAGCTTTGGGGTTGACTGAGCCGGCTGTAGTAATTGATAATTTTATGAATAATTTTTGTTCTCGTGTCTGTACTCTTATTTTAGACAGAAGGGATCCAGATTTAAGCATTGCGGCTTACTGTGCCCGGTCCCAGTATTTGATAATTTCTTGATTAATTTTTGTTCTCCAGCCTGTGCTCCTATTTCAGACAGGAATGGCCCAGATTTAAGCTTTGGGGTTAACTGAGCCGGCTGTAGTAATTGATAATTTTATGAATAATTTTTGTTCTCGTGTCTGTACTCTTATTTTAGACAGAAGGGATCCAGATTTAAGCATTGCGGCTTGACTGTGCCCGGTCCGAGTATTTGATAATTTCTTGATTAATTTTTGTTCTCCGGCCTGTGCTCCTATTTCGGACAGGAATGGCCCAAATTTAAGCTTTGGGGTTGACTGAGCCGGCCGTAGTAATTGATAATTTTATGAATAATTTTTGTTCTCGGGTCTGTACTCTTATTTTAGACAGAAGGGATCCAGATTTAAGCATTGCGGCTTGACTGTGCCCGGTCCCAGTATTTGATAATTTCTTGATTAATTTTTGTTCTCCAGCCTGTGCTCCTATTTCAGACAGGAATGGCCCAGATTTAAGCTTTGGGGTTGACTTAGCCGGCTGTAGTAATTGATAATTTTATGAATAATTTTTGTTCTCGGGCCTGTAGTCTTATTTTAGACAGAAGGGATCCAGATTTAAGCATTGCGGCTTGACTGTGCCCGGTCCGAGTATTTGATAATTTCTTGATTAATTTTTGTTCTCCGGCCTGTGCTCCTATTTCGGACAGGAATGGCCCAGATTTAAGCTTTGGGGTTGACTGAGCCGGCCGTAGTAATTGATAATTTTATGAATAATTTTTGTTCTCGGGCCTGTAGTCTTATTTTAGACAGAAGGGATCCAGATTTAAGCATTGCGGCTTGACTGTGCCCGGTCCGAGTATTTGATAATTTCTTGATTAATTTTTGTTCTCCGGCCTGTGCTCCTATTTCGGACAGGAATGGCCCAGATTTAAGCTTTGGGGTTGACTGAGCCGGCCGTAGTAATTGATAATTTTATGAATAATTTTTGTTCTCGGGCCTGTAGTCTTATTTTAGACAGAAGGGATCCAGATTTAAGCATTGCGGCTTGACTGTGCCCGGTCCGAGTATTTGATAATTTCTTGATTAATTTTTGTTCTCCGGCCTGTGCTCCTATTTCGGACAGGAATGGCCCAGATTTAAGCTTTGGGGTTGACTGAGCCGGCCGTAGTAATTGATAATTTTATGAATAATTTTTGTTCTCGGGCCTGTAGTCTTATTTTAGACAGAAGGGATCCAGATTTAAGCATTGCGGCTTGACTGTGCCCGGTCCGAGTATTTGATAATTTCTTGATTAATTTTTGTTCTCCGGCCTGTGCTCCTATTTCGGACAGGAATGGCCCAGATTTAAGCTTTGGGGTTGACATAGCCGGCCGTAGTAATTGATAATTTTATGGATAATTTTTGTTCTCGGGCCTGTAGTCTTATTTTAGACAGAAGGGATCCAGATTTAAGCATTGCGGCTTGACTGTGCCCGGTCCGAGTATTTGATAATTTCTTGATTAATTTTTGTTCTCCGGCCTGTGCTCCTATTTCGGACAGGAATGGCCCAGATTTAAGCTTTGGGGTTGACTGAGCCGGCCGTAGTAATTGATAATTTTATGAATAATTTTTGTTCTCGGGCCTGTAGTCTTATTTTAGACAGAAGGGATCCAGATTTAAGCATTGCGGCTTGACTGTGCCCGGTCCGAGTATTTGATAATTTCTTGATTAATTTTTGTTCTCCGGCCTGTGCTCCTATTTCGGACAGGAATGGCCCAGATTTAAGCTTTGGGGTTGACTGAGCCGGCCGTAGTAATTGATAATTTTATGAATAATTTTTGTTCTCGGGCCTGTAGTCTTATTTTAGACAGAAGGGATCCAGATTTAAGCATTGCGGCTTGACTGTGCGCGGTCCGAGTATTTGATAATTTCTTGATTAATTTTTGTTCTCCGGCCTGTGCTCCTATTTCGGACAGGAATGGCCCAGATTTAAGCTTTGGGGTTGACATAACCGGCCGTAGTAATTGATAATTTTATGGATAATTTTTGTTCTCGGGCCTGTAGTCTTATTTTAGACAGAAGGGATCCAGATTTAAGCATTGCGGCTTGACTGTGCCCGGTCCGAGTATTTGATAATTTCTTGATTAATTTTTGTTCTCCGGCCTGTGCTCCTATTTCGGACAGGAATGGCCCAGATTTAAGCTTTGGGGTTGACTGAGCCGGCCGTAGTAATTGATAATTTTATGAATAATTTTTGTTCTCGGGCCTTTAGTCTTTCTTTAGACAGAAGGGATCCAGATTTAAGCATTGCGGCTTGACTGTGCCCGGTCCGAGTATTTGATAATTTCTTGATTAATTTTTGCTCTCCGGCCTGTTCTCCTATTTCGGACAGGAATGGCCCAGATTTAAGCTTTGGGGTTGACTGAGCCGGCCGTAGTAATTGATAATTTTATGAATAATTTTTGTTCTCGGGCCTGTAGTCTTATTTTAGACAGAAGGGATCCAGATTTAAGCATTGCGGCTTGACTGTGCCCGGTCCGAGTATTTGATAATTTCTTGATTAATTTTTGTTCTCCGGCCTGTGCTCCTATTTCGGACAGGAATGGCCCAGATTTAAGCTTTGAGGTTGACTGAGCCGGCCGTAGTAATTGATAATTTTATGAATAATTTTTGTTCTCGGGTCTGTACTCTTATTTTAGACAGAAGGGATCCAGATTTAAGCATTGCGGCTTGACTGTGCCCGGTCCGAGTATTTGATAATTTCTTGATTAATTTTTGTTCTCCAGCCTGTGCTCCTATTTCAGACAGGAATGGCCCAGATTTAAGCTTTGGGGTTGACTGAGCCGGCCGTTGTAATTGATAATTTTATGAATAATTCTTGTTCTCGAGTCTGTACTCTTATTTTAGACAGAAGGGATCCAGATTTAAGCATTGCGGCTTGACTGTGCCCGGTCCGAGTATTTGATAATTTCTTGATTAATTTTTGTTCTCCAGCCTGTGCTCCTATTTCAGACAGGAATGGCCCAGATTTAAGCTTTGGGGTTGACTGAGCCGGCTGTAGTAATTGATAATTTTATGAATAATTTTTGTTCTCGTGTCTGTACTCTTATTTTAGACAGAAGGGATCCAGATTTAAGCATTGCGGCTTGACTGTGCCCGGTCCCAGTATTTGATAATTTCTTGATTAATTTTTGTTCTCCAGCCTGTGCTCCTATTTCAGACAGGAATGGCCCAGATTTAAGCTTTGGGGTTGACTGAGCCGGCCGTAGTAATTGATAATTTTATGAATAATTTTTTTTCTCGGGTCTGTACTCTTATTTTAGACAGAAGGGATCCAGATTTAAGCATTGCGGCTTGACTGTGCCCGGTCCCAGTAATTGATAATTTCTTGATTAATTTTTGTTCTAAAGCCTGTGCTCCTATTTCAGACAGGAATGACCCAGATTTAAGCTTTGGGGTTGACTGAGCCGGCCGTAGTAATTGATAATTTTATGAATAATTTTTGTTCTCCGGCCTGTGCTCCTATTTCAGACAAGAATGGTCCAGATTTAAGCTTTGGGGTTGACTGGGTCGGATGTAGTAATTGATAATTTTATGAATAATTTTTGTTCTCGGGCCTGTACTCCTATTTTAGAAGGAGAGGCCCAGATTGAAGCTTTACGGCTTGACTGTGCCCGGGCCGAATATTCAATAATTTTATGAATAATTTTTGTTCTGGTGTCTGTACTCTTATTTTAGACAGAAGGGATCCAGATTTAAGCATTGCGGCTTCACTGTGCCCGGTCCGAGTATTTGATAATTTCTTGATTAATTTTTGTTCTCCGGCCTGTGCTCCTATTTCAGAGAAGAATGGTCCAGATTTAAGCTTTGGGGTTGACTGGGTCGGATGTAGTAATTGATAATTTTATGAATAACTTTTGTTCTCGGGCCTGTACTCCTATTTTAGAAGGAGAGGCCCAGATTGAAGCTTTACGGCTTGACTGTGCCCGGGCCGAATATTCAATAATTTTATGAATAATTTTTGTTCTGGGGTCTGTACTCTTATTTTAGACAGAAGGGGTCTAGATTCAAGCTTTACGGCTTGAATGTGCCCGGCCCGAATATTCAATAATTTTATGATTAATTTTTGTTCTCGGGCCTGTACTTCTATTGTAGACAGGAGGGGCCCTAATTTAAGCTTTGGGGCTTGACTGTGCCCGGCCCGATTTTTTGATAATTTTATGATAAATTTGTGTTCTCCTATCTGTACTCTTATTTTAGACAGAAGGGGCCTAGAATTAAGCATTGCGGCTTGATTGTGCATGGTCCGAGAATTTGATAATTTTATGATTAATTTTTTTCTCCGGACTGTATTTTAGACAGGAATGGCCCAGATTTAAACTTTAGAACTTGACTGTGTCCGTCCCGCGTTTTCTATAATTTTATGATTAATATTTATTCTCGGGCCTGCACTCCTATTTTATATAGGAAGGATCCGGATTTAAGCATAGCGGCTTGACTGTGCCCGGTCCGAGTATTTGATAATTTCTTGATTAATTGTTGGTCTCCGGTCTGTGCTCCTATTTCAAACAGGAATGGTCCAGATTTAAGCTTTGCGGTTGACTGGGTCGGCCGTAGTAATTGATAATTTTATGAATAATTTTTGTTCTCGAGCCAGTACTCCTATTTTAGATGGAGTGGCCCAGATTGAAGCTTTACGGCTTGACCGTGCCCGGCCCGAGTATTCAATAATTTTATGATTAATTTTTATTCTCGGGCCTGTACTTCTATTTTAGAAAGGAGGGGCCCTAATTTAAGCTTTGGGGCTTGACTGTGCCCGGTCCGAATATTTGATAATTTCTTGATTAATTTTTGTTCTCCGGCCTATGCTCCTATTTCAGACAGGAATGGCTACTTTAGACAGGAATGGCCCAGAATTAAGATTTGAGGCCTGTCTGGGCCGGACCGGGTATTTGATAATTTTATGATTAATTTTTGTTCTCGGGAATGTTGTCCTATTTGAAATAGGAGGGGTTCAGATTTAAGATTTGAGGCTTGACTGGGCCCGATCCGAGATTTTGATAAATGAGTTTTATAAAGACATTTTTTTTCTCGGGCCCTTGCTCCTATTTTGAAGTATAAGGAGCCCGAATTATCAAAACTGCAAAAGGGCAACATCCGTATCCCTTTTGCCGTATGTGCAGGATACGTTGATGCTCCCACCAGGACCATTATCACCAATATGCTCCCACCATTACGCTCCCATAATTATGGATCATTATGCTCCCACCATTGCGGACCATTATGCTTCCACCAGGACCATATGCTCGACCAGGACCATTATCCACCGATTGGTCACCGACCTGTACTCGTGGCGCTCGTTAAGAAAACTGCCTATGACTCAGCAGAATAGACGCCTCGGTTTGCAATGGTGGCGGGATAGACACTCGTGGAAGGTGGAATGGCACAGGCTTGTGTTCTCAAATGAGTTACGTTTCTGTTTTTGCAATGAGAGTCGCCTTGTAAGAATCTAACGCCGAAGTGGTGACAGGTTCAATCCGGCCGCAATGTTCCTATGTGAAATATCACACGGCGAGACAACGCGGCATCATGGTTTGGTGCGCCATCGCCTACGATAGCAGGTCGACTCGGGTCCATCTTGAGGGCACTTTGACGGCCCAACGATACGTGGATGACGTGCTGCAACCGTTTACACCACCCTTCCTTCAGGGTGTACTCAATGTCATTTACCAACAGGATAACCCCCGACCACACACGGCACGCGTCTGCCAATATGCCCTGCAACATATCCAGCTGTTTCCCTTGCCACCAGTCTCCACTGATCTCTCACTAATCGAACAAGTCCGGGAAGTGTTTGGACGTTTCTTGCGCGCGTTGCCACAGCCGCGTTTGGAAGACGAACTTTGGCAAATGGTTGGCAGGGAATGGGCAGCCATCCCTCAGAACATTATGCGCACTCTCATTAACTCTGGGTCTAGACATATTGCTGCCTGTATCGACTCCCGCGTTGGTCCTACAACCTACTAATCAGGCGATGTTATTGCTCAGTGTATAGGTGTATCACGTTACAATAAACAACACTCGTTGCTATCTCTCTCTGTTTAAAATAAAAAAAACTAATTATTTTGATGGCAGTGATGCCAATAATGTCGCTTGCCAAATGATAACTAGCACTGTAAATATCATTTGATCGCCAATACCCCTTCCCGTTTTCCTAATGAATGCACCTAACCATGTTGCAATAAATATAACTTGTTTTTCGCGGCTGTCTCTCTGTGTTTGCCGATTTTTGTCACTACTTCTTGGTGTCTCACTTTCAGAGTCACATTGTGTATATAATAAATCTTATATCGTTTAAATATATGTATTAAAAAAATTAGTCAAAACCTTGTCTATATTTCTTGCTGTATAAATTTGAATTTGTCATATTTTTAAAGATATTTTTTGAGAATTTATTCTAAAATACCGTTTTCTAAAATCTGCTTTTCTTAAATCATGCATTATTTTGCATATCAACAAATATTTCCTATTCATATTTATTACTTATAATTTCCTAGTTTTCAATATCATTTATGTACTGTATACTACCTAAAGATAGCAGTTCCTATGTATTAATTTTTATTAACTATTATCTATGATCCCATCACACAAAAAGATGAAAATAATATTTGTGATGGATGTGATTAAATAACCAAGGATCGATACTGATTTCCGTAAAAACTCAAAAATATATAAATGTATATGAAATAATGAAATTTTATATAATAAATCAAATTTTGATATGTTTTAGATGTTTGTTGTTTGTATTTGATTTTGTATATCAGTAGGATAAGCTGCATTTCTTACAAATAAAGCAACAGGAGAATAAATCAAGGATGGGTTGCCCCAACATTCGTTTTTCTATTCACTTTAACTTTATTGAGATTAGCTTATGTAAAATAAGAAAATTTCAATTTAACATGAAACAAAATAGGGTATTTTATCCCATGCTAAGCTGAGGAATAAGAAAAATAGGTAATTATTTTGTTTTAATATACTAGGGGGTTCTGCCCCTTGATTTGCCCATTGGTTAGCGCATGGGTATTACACTCGGGGGATCCAAGTTCGTTACATGTTTCTACCCACGCTGTCTTCTTGTTCACACGTTCGTAAGCATATATGTCCGTAACACTTTAAGAAAGGTTATTGGTAAGGTACGGTCCCTGTGGATGACACACCCACTAGGTTCCTCTATAAATTGTACAGTTGTATCCCAGCCGTTTAAACAGATACCTTACACTTTCAGGTAGGTAGGATGGTTAAGGCCCAAGAAGTAATTTAAAAAATTGCTCCATCTTGCAAAAATTCGATTGCGTAGGTACGTGTCTGAAAAATATAATGGTCTAGGTATTACTAATCAGTCCAGACGCGAAGACGCAGTCTAAATACACTTCTTTGACATTTTCATAAAATATTTCCTAAACTGAATTTTAAATCGAAAAAGGGTTTTAATTCAGTGTGTTCCAGTAATATTTTTCTACAAATGTACCAAACTTCCTATTTTTGTAGGCTATAGTTTTTTGTGTTACATGACAAAGAAACTCAAGGGGCACGAAATTTATCGAAAGGCTACGGCAGCTACTTTTTTGTTTTAAATATGGAGATACATTTCTTATAACGGTCGAAAAGGTAAATAAAAAATTATTGCAACCTAAAGTTGCTATGTATGATTTGATGAAGACTTGGGATTCTTCAGCAGGATACCCACAGCTGAAAGTACAGCTCCGGTCCTGAAGGAGCTTATAGTAAACCATTTTGTGATTTCATAAGTGTTTTGGAGAGGGTTTATTATTATTTTATTCATTTATCGTTTTGTCCTTAGTTTACTAACATGAAGTAATGTTCTTCTAAGATTGATTAAGAAATAAATGTTTCAAAACTGTTATTAGAGATGGGAAGACTCTTTACAACAAAATGTTCGAAATGTCAAATGATAGAAAAACATGCGTAACTATGAGGTAGAGTCTTTAAATGCGGTGTTTAGGTAGATATCCTAAGGTCCCCTTCACAATTATTAGAGTGTATATATAATAAATTGTTTACTAATTTATCAATAATATGACAGAAAGTGACAAGAAACTGATAAATAAATTTACTCTCCTATTGTGCTATTCTTTACATATATGATTATAGAAAGGCGATTTTTTTTCATTTTTTAATATAACATTTGTATACATACAACTTATAATAAATAATTAAATATTTTCATTCTATTTACTAAAATGTATGTCAGAATAAATTTTAATTAGTCTGCAAAAATATCTAAAACTAACTGCAAAATTTTAGCTACATAAACTGCATTAAAATTAACCGTACATTTTAAATAAGCAAGGGAATAAAGAAAATTTGATTTTAAATTGTAAAAATTCCATAAATATAATAGTTAAAATTTCAAGGGGCAGCACATGACTTTTCTTATATAATGCAATGAATTTAATTCTTTTATAGTGAAAAAATGATGAAAATATCCAAGGTACAGTATTTCTAACTTTGAATTGTGCATTTAAGCACGCACACACCCACACACGCATCACATCAAAAACGTTCGATTCGTATTCAGGGATGCTTGAAACGTGCTCTCTCGTCGAAAACTCGAATTTGAATTTTTGATCCCATCACAATACTTTCCTTATACATTATACTATGTATATAAGGACTGCATACATACTTTTAAAGTACATACTCTAAAGATTATAATTATATCAAAATATTTATGATAATTATAAATTTAAAAAAACCTCAGCAGTTACAATAAAATAATAAATGTGAAATTTTCTTTTTGAAAAAAGTCAAATAACGTTTTTAATTCGTTAAGTGGATAATGGTATAACCTTTGTATGGTCTAAATAACCAATCGATTATTGTTTCCCTCAGGTTTCATTATTAGTTATGTTTACTTAAATTGATAATCCTAACAGGTTCGGTTATTAGACGAATCACCGACCCAATCAGCATTGTCTGCGTTCCTATGGTAGAGTAGGAATAAATTTATGTTCGGGAGAGTTCATTAGGGTGCTTGTCTTGAGTGAGATGGGCTTGAGAGAGTGCTTGTCTTATCTTCAACTTTTGCCTACGGGTGGGAGAGAGTCTATCGCAAACGAAGATCCTATCAAAATGACAGGAATTTGACATGCCTTATTCCAAACAGTTCGATAACCCTTTGCAGACATTGGCGTGCCCACCTGTAAGCGAAAGGCTATGTAAGTGAGTGTAAGGAATCCCTAGTAAATACAACGATGACTAGAAAAGGTCTAGTATTCCGGTTTTTGCCGCAATACCAGGCGAGAAAAAAGAATGCCAGTGGCAAGCGTAAAAGCTTTGGAATCGTCCCCATTTAAGGTTTATCACCAGGTCAGTTAATGGTAGTATCTTATATATTTGTAATTATATTCTGGGCGTGTGCAATTATAATTACTGCCTATGTTATCAATTGCATTAAACAGGCAGCGGAAGATATTGCTGTGAAGCGCGCAGTAAATAATTTTTATTTACTCAGTGAAGTTCTGTGCTATTGCCCTTGGACCGAGAGGTCTTAAGTAAGTTTTATCAAAAAAGCTAAGTTTCAGTTAAGTCACTTTGGTAACAGTGATAAGTACGGATATATAATCCCGCATACATAAATATATTCATCCGTAGACTAAAGTTATCCGGGAGAGCCGAGGAAGGAGTTATTTTACACACTTTATAAAATCACTTTTAGAGGGCAATTTGGTTCAAGATAGAAATCTAGAATTTCGGAATGTGGTTTTAAGAATATGTAGCTACGAAATTAGAAGTAAAGAAAACCGGTTTTTTAATATTAAATTTAACATTTTTGTGTAACGATTCTCCTTCAAAATCTTGCTACTCCAACCAGGACTCGAATCATGAATCTTTGAAATGGTCAGTCAACACTCACCTAGTTCAGCTTCTGGGACGGAATTGTAAACTCTAATCGCCGGAGAGATCCTTGCATTTTCATCCCTCTAATGGCAGATAGAATTGCAACTTGACAATCTGACTGACCACCTCCTGCTCAGATGGAGAGTTCTTCATAATGTCCAGGTGCTAGATGTAATCCAACACGTCATTATAATTTTGCATAAAATTTTGCTTTAAGAGAATTATATAAAATATTTCTTTTCAAATATTTTTTAATTTAGCTAAATGCCTAGTTATTTAGCTAAACGCGTGGCAATGACCGTAAAACCGAAGGCCACGGATTGTGATGAGTGATCCGTTGAACACTTTCTTCCCTTTTTGTAACGCCTTGTAAAAATATGAATCCAAGTCACTGCATAATTTATATTCCAAAACAATTCTAATATAGAGTAAGGAATTGAAAAATCATAAAGTTTAAACTTACTCTATCGTGAGATTCGTACTTATCAATTTATTTTTTTATCGTAATATGAAAACAATTACCAAATTTACTCAGGGGTAGTGAAATATAAAACTATTTTTTTCCACTTGAAACTATGCCTTAAATACATACATTCTCTAGATTCGCGAGGTTAGAAAACCAATAGTAAAGATCATTAAACTTTTGGATTGCTTAAAGCAAACAAATACATCTAAACATATGAAGTCGCAAAAAATAAAAAGTTCCCAGAAGTAAAATAAAAATAAATACTATTCGCTATAATAATCGGAGTTTTCATCCGATTGAAGTCAAATTCTCAGAGGAAAAAACAATTGAAATAATTATATATTTCAAAACATAAAAATCTGATATCAGCAGCACCAGACTTTCCCTGCAGACTCACATTAATTTCCTCGTTATTTCATTAATAATTCATTAAATTAAGTTTAATTGCACTAAATAACACGCATAATTAATTAGAATTAGACCGAATTTACACTTTTAATTCAGCTTTTATTTTCACTTTTGTGGATTTATTTCATTTCACTGGACTTGATCTCAAAACCGGAGTAGCAAAAATACGAAGTAGCTAAGATATCCCGAAAACGATTAGATCTAAAGCAAAGGGGTGGGTCTTAGTTTTTTCATCGTCAAAAATTACATATAAAAGAAGTGTTACTCATTTTGATGCATTTGAGCATGCTTAGTCTTTTATTTTAGATGCTGACAAATTTTGTGGCCATTTCGTAAATAATGACTTATCTACCAACTTTTGTGAAATTTGGTGAATTCATTTTTTTAGCTAGAGTGGACACATTCGATTTTTACAGGCCATATCTCAAATAAAAGCAGGTTCTGTCATCCCGAATCATATCAAAATCTAATCAGCCCCAGAGTCATCCATAAGGGACTTACCTATAACATATTATGAAATGTGGTCAAATAGTTTTTAAGTTAGAGTGGATACATACATTGCACAAACAGACACACACATGGACACACAAACTCACAGACACAGAGATACACACACATGCATCACGCTAAATGTAGTATGTGTTCTAGAGGCTCCAAAACGTGTAGATCCGTCGAAAACTCCATGTGTTATTTTCGATATGATTACAATACTTTCCATATACATTGTATATCATGTATTACACAGAAAGAAAAGAAAAAAAACTGTGCCACCCACAAATATCTGATGTGGGCACACATGACTTTCCTTGCAGACTTTCCACATTCTCTTTATTTTAATTAAATTTTATTCACTTTTAATTCAATTTTCTTTCTTATTTGGTAACTGGATTTATTTTCAAAGTTGGCGCAGAGAAAATACGAAAAAACTAAAATATCTCGAGAACGGCTAGTCCTAGTGTAATGGGTTTGGTCTTATTCTTTTTTCGTTAAAAATTACGTGCAAAACAAGCATTTAATGGCTATATTTGAGCGTATTTAGCTTTGTGTTTTAGATTTTGACGATGATTTTTGGGGGTCATTTTGCAAAAACAGGCAAGTTATTTTTTACGGAATCGTACCAAAATTTAATCAGCACCAAGGTGACCCACAGGCGAGTTATCTACCGAATTTTGTTAAATTCGGTCCATTAGTTTTTCAGCTAGAATCGTTACGGACAGTTCTTCCGGGCCATTTCGCAAAAATGCGGATTTTTTTTTATACCGAATTGTACCCAAAACTAATCAGCACCAGATTCGCCCACAAGTAACATACCTACCAAATTTCATGAAATTCGGTCTATTAGTTGTTTAGTTAGAGTGGATACACAATCTGCACAGACAGACAGGCAGACAGACAGACACACAGACAGATGTTACGCTAAAAATGATTTTATCGTATTCTAGAGGTCCCGAAACGTGTAGATCCGTCGAAAATTCGAGTTGCGATTTTTGGTATGATTCCAATACTTTCACTATACATCACTATGTATTACAGGGAAAGCAAAAGTATGTCTATGCATTCTATGTATTCAATTATAACAGACTATTCATTCAATTATAACAAATTTTCATTTCGTCGTTCAATAAAAAATCGAAAAATAAAATGATAAATGTTACTAAATGTGATTAACAATATGATTAACAAAATGATTGAATGTAATGTTTTCGTTTGTTTGATAGAAAACAGTTTCTTCATGTCTGATTCTATTTTACTTTATTTTAAACGGAAATGCGGCTGCAAGTCGAATTTCGTCTATTCTTGATTTTTTCTTTGTCATACGTAGTATTGAGAAAGTGTTGCAGTCCTGAAAACTTTCTTATTTCGAGATTTGTATGGCAATATATATCTTAAGATCTTCTGAAAACGTTTTGACTATTTTTGGAGTGATGTCCTCCTGCTGTCTGTATGCCAGTTTGTCAGTCTCTTTGATGTCTGTAGTCGATTTCTGGCGTACACGATAGCAACTGAATATATTAATAGATTCTCACGAAACTTTATATCCGGTTTTGTTATTGAGAAATTTAAAACTAGATAGAATTTTCTTGAATCCGATCAAACATTATTATTTTATTATTGTAAAATTATTATTGTAATATTGTTATATAAAATTATTATTATATTATATAAAATTATTATTACTTTATATTTATTATGTATGTGAAAGTATGTGTGAGTGTGTGTCAGTGAGTGTGTGAAGACGATAACTGACGAACAAATGGACCGATTCGAACGAAATTTGGTATAAAAATCACTATCTATAAACACTGGAACCGCTAATCAAAACCGCTAATAAAGTTACACAAATAGACATTTCTTATGTAATTTTGCATTAGAGAACGATTGACATAAACTTTAGAACGCTAACATGAACCGTTCTTGAGATATTGCACATTTTTCAAAAAAATTATCAAAAGTCATATAAAATAGAAAAAAAATAATTCCTATTAAGAAACATGTTTACTTTTCATATGTAATACCGTGCGTTAAATTGGGTGACATCATTTTCGTGGATCTAGCTCGTTCCATTCATGAGAAAAGATACTTTGAGTAATACTTTTGTATTTGAACTCCAATAATCATTTATCTGCTATAAGAATAACTTATTTTTCCGTCCATAATGTTTGGCGAGATTTTGGCGACGAATTTGGCGGCATGTCGCCAACTTGGTGACTTATTTAAAAATGTTGCCAAATTAACGAAAATCTTGCTAAATGGATAAAAATGACGCTAAATCAAGGAAAATGACGACTAATCGTCGAAAATTCAATATCTTGGAAAGAATATAAGTATCTACTATAAGAAAAACCTATTTTTTTTACTGTAAAAGTAGTAAATTCATTGCATTATATAAAGAAAGTCATGTGTTGTCCGCATCAGATTTTTTTTTACTGTAAAAGTAGTAAATTCATTGCATTATATAAGGAAAGTCATGTGCTGCCCACATCAATTTTTCTTAATTTCAGACTTCGATATTTATGATGTAATCAAGGTTTACATGTTCTTCATTTTTATATTTACTTTTACGTCGTCAATAATGACGTCACATTCGTTCTTCAAAACCTCTCCTTAAAGGGTTATTGTACTCACCTATATCTCCACAATCATTATCACTACTTTCAGATAATATTATTAGATTAATTTGATTTATCGATTCAAACTGTACGTTCTGCGATTTCTACAGTACGTGTACTATCACAGTCGAAATACTTTATCAAGACTAGTACAGCCATGGATTTTTTTAGTTAAAAACCTCAAAATACAGATGGCCTTGGGATATCATTGGCCATGCTCATTTTGTATATATACCTTTCATCGGGATTTGACTGTTGTTCTATATGAAATTCAAACCATTTCCTTCCACTGCACCTTAATTCGGAAAAGACGCACATAAATTGCTTATTGCATACAGGTATAATTGAAGCAGATTGGGGCATATGTGTCCCTTGAGACATATATCATCAATACATTGTACAAAATATACATATTTGTTTATTTCGATGGAATATTAATTATTAGATATAAGAAAATTATAAATGATTTTGAAATATTCTTACAAACATAGTTTATTAAAAATTAATTATTTTCAAATTGGGTGACGAAAAAACTTCAAACTACCATATTCGGAAAAAAAAATTAAATATACATTTTTTTCCAAAATTAATTACAAAAATGTGATGTGGGCAACACATGACTTTTCTTATATAATGCAATGAATTTACTATTTTTATATTATAAAAAAGATAGGTTTTTCTCATAGTAGCTACTTATATTCTTACCAAGAAATTGAATATTCGTCAATTAGTCGTCATTTTCACTCATTTAGTGTCATTTTTATCCATCTAGCGAGATTTCCATTAATTTGGCAAAATTTGAAAAGTCGCTAAGTTGGCGACATTCCACCAAATTTGGCGCCAAAATCTCGCCACGCGTTATGGACGGAGAAATATGTTAATCTTATAGCAGATAAATAACTATTGGCGCTCAAATACAAAAGTATTACTCAAAGTATCTTTTCTCATGAATGGAACGAGCTAGATCCACGAGAGTGATGTCACCCAATTTATCGCAGTAGTATTACATATGATAAGTGAACATGTTTCTCAACAGTTAATATATTTTTTTTTAATTATGAGATTTTTTTATAAATTTATTTTTAAAATGTGCAATATATCGAGAACGGTTCATGCTAGCGTTCTAAAGTTTATGTCAATTGTTTTCTAGGGAAAAATTACATTAGACTTGTCTCTTGCTTAACTTCATTAAAGGTTTTGATTTTTTGATGATTTTTTAAAATTTTACTCGACAATTTAGCGGGTTTCTGAACATTCGATTACGTTTAAAAACATTAGGCTTCCTGTATTCACGGATTGTAATTTTTGTACCAAATTTCGTTCGAATCGGTCCATTTGTTCGGCAGTTATCGTATCCACACACTCAACTGACACACACACATACACACACAGAGACATCGCCTCAAAAATGTTTGATACGTGATCAGGGATGCTTGAAACGTACTGTTCCGTCGAAAACTCAAATTCGAATTTTCGACTCCGTCACAATACTTTTCTTATACATTTTTAATTTCCTTATATATATAAGGAAAGTAAAAATTGTGGGAATTATTAAACTTTATTACTTTCCTTATATACATAATGTATAAGGATGTTCCTTATATACATAAGTATTGTGACGGGGTCGAAAATTCGAATTCGAGTTTTCGATGGAAGAGCACGTTTCAAGCAACCGTAATCACGAATCAAACATTTTTGAAGTGATGTGTGTGTGTCAGTGAGTCTGTGGAGACGATAACTGACGAACGAATGGACCGCTTTGAACGAAATTTGGTACATAATCACAATTCGTAAACACTGGAAGCCTATTGTTTTTAAACGTAATCGAATGTTCAGAAACCCCCAAAATATTCGAGTGAAATTTTGAAAATATCGTCAAAAAATCAAAACCACTAATAAAGTTACGCAAATAGACATTTCTTATGTAATTTTTCATTAGAAAACGATTGACATAAATTTTAGAACACTAACATGAACCGTTCTCGAGATATTGTATATTTTTCAAAAAAATTATCAAAAAGTCATATAAAATAAAAAAAAAATTATTTCCTATTGAGAAACATGTTCACTTTTTATATGTGATACCATACGATAAATTGGGTGACATTATCTCGTGGATCTAGCTCATTCCATTCATGAGAAAAGATACTTCGGGTAATAATTTTGTATTTCAACGCCAATAGTCATTTATCTGCTATAAGAATGACTTATTTCGTCGTCAGTAAATTTTGGCGATATTTTGACGACGTATTTGGCGGAATGTCGCTAACTTGGCGACTTTTTGAAATGTTGTCAAATTAACGAAAGTCTCGCCAAATGGATTAAAATGACGTTAAATCAATGAAAATGACGACGAATTGTCGAAAATTCAATATTTTGGAAATAATCTACTATAAGAAAAACCTATTACTTTCCTTATATACATAATGTATAAGGAAAGTATTGTGACGGGATCGAAAATTCGAATTAGAGTTTTCGACGGGAGAGCACGTTTCAAGCATCCCTGATCGCGAATCAAACATTTTTGAAGTGATGTATGTGTGTGTGTGTGTGTGTATGTGAAAATATGTTTGTGAAAGTGTGTGTGTGTGTGTGAGCGTGTAAGTGAGTCTGTAGAGACGATAACTGACGAACGAATGGACCGATTCGAAAGAAATTTGGTACAAACATCACAATCCGTAAACACTGGAAGCCTATTGTCTTTAAACATAATCGAATGTTCACAACCCCCCTAAATTTTCGAGTGAAATTTTGAAAAAATCGTCAAAAAATCACAACCGCTAATAAAGTTACGCAAATAGACATTTCTTATGTAATTTTTTATTAGAAAACGTTTGGCATAAATTTTAGTAGGCTAACATGAACCGTCCTCGAGATATTACACATTTTTCAAAAAAATTATCAAAAAGTCATAAAATAAAAAATATATATTTCCTATTGAGAAACATGTTCACTTTTCATATGTAGTGCCATGCAATAAATAGGGTGACATCATTCTCTTGGATCTAGCCCGTTCCATTCATGAAAAAAGATACTTCGAGTAATACTTTTGTATTTGAAAGCCAATAGTCATTTATCTGCTATAAGAAGAACTTTTTTCTCCGTCCCTAAAGCTTGGCGAGATTGTGGCGACGAATTTGGCAGAATATCGCCAACTTGGCGACTTTTTGAAATGTTGTCAAATTAACTAAAATCTCGCCAAATGGATTAAAATGACGCTAAATCAATGAAAATGACGACTCATTGTAGAAAATTCAATATCTTGGAAAGAATAAGCATCTACTATAAGAAAAACCTATTTTTTTCTGCAAAAGTAGTAAATTCATTGCATTATATAAGGAAAGTTATGTGTTGCCCACATCAGATTTTTTTACCTATGTATTAAGAGCTTAAAGATATATATATGGCAATGGCGTGATTTATTTTAAAAATGAATTTAATTCATTATAATTATTTCAATAGATATATCAGTAGCTTTGTAAAGGACCTGACTGCCCTAATAGTGAAACGGACCCTGAATCTCCGAAATAGCTAGCCAACTCTCTACCGTTGAACTATTGGGACGAAATCGTAAGCTCTGATTACCGAAGTCGGCTCTGCATTCTCCACCCTCTAATGTCTGATTGGCGAGGAACTGCCAATCTGACTGACCATCTCCTGCTATTTTTACTCCTGATTAACCTTCTGCTACTGCTATTTTTATCTAGGTTAGTATCCAGCTTGGTCGTTATCCGCTCAATTTGACATTGTCGTCATCCGCTCAATTTGACATTGTCGTTATCCGCTCAATTTGACATTGTCGTTATCCGCTCAATTTGGCATTGTCGTCATCCCCTCAATTTGACATTGTCGTGATCCGCTCAATTTGACATTGTCGTTATCCGCTCAATTTGACATTGTCGTCATCCGCTCAATTTGACATTGTCGTTATCCGCTCAATGTGACATTGTCGTTATCCGCTCAATTTGACATTGTCGTCATCCGCTGAATTTGACATTGTCGTTATCCGCTCAATTTGACATTGTCGTTATCCGCTCAATTTGTCATTGTCGTTATCCGCTCAATTTGACATTGTCGTTATCCTCTCAATTTGACATTATCGTTATCCGCTCAATTTGACATTGTCGTTATCCCCTCAATTTGACATTGTCGTCATCCGCTCAATTTGACATTGTCGTGATCCGCTCAATTTGACATTGTCGTTATCCGCTCAATTTGACATTGTCGTTATCTCCTAAATTTTCCAAGAGTCCACTGAATCCGTACTAGTCGTACTAGGGTTACTTTCAGACCTCCGACATTTTTGTACTAACTTACAGGGTTGATTTGTTCGGACGCCATTGTAAAGAATCTTGCTGTCCCAAACGGGAATCGAAACCTGGATCTCCGAATTAGCCAGTCGACGCTCTACCGTTGAGCTATTGGGAGGAAATTGCAAGCTCTTACCGTCGAAGTCGACTCTGCAACTTTTAAAATAATTACTAAATCTAACATTAACCCGTTCGATAGACTCGTTAACTCAAGCACTGTTTCACTAGAAAAATGTTAGTGGATAATTTTCAAAATCAGATGCGTCGACAAAGCAACTAAAGGCTGCAGGATACATGATACAAATCACACAATGTTAATATGCAGAATGATCATAATTAGGTAACTTTGTTCAGAATTATCTGGAAACATTTAGCAGCTTAAATTCATATAAAATTAGTAGTAATACTACTCTTCAAAATATGCACAAGTGATTTTTTTTGTAAAAATATAGGTTCCAGACAGGGGTTAACTTAGCGCTAGTAATAATGGTTAACATTCGCATGGATCAAAATTTTTAATGAGCAATTTATTAAAACATGGACACACTACGGTTATTTAACGCCAATTCTTTGGCTGTGTAAGTTTTTTGGCTGCTAAAGTCCTTCTCCATAAAATTAATGACATCGCTGTCAACAGCAATTGGTCTATAATTAAAAAAAAGGGGAAATATTACTTCATAAAAAAAATAACTAAGATGAATCTATAAATCTCAAGATTGTGGCATTTATAATCCTGGGATTTGGAATTCTTAATGGGTATTACCATCCCTAATCTAGATCTCTCTGCGAAGGGATGATTAGGAAATAAAATCGATGAACGCAAAGTGGACTTATTTTCCACTCATTTTGAGGTGATAAAATGTACCTTTTTTTCTGCAAAGAAAAAACGCTATATCACTTTGAGAATGCATGTTTCAATTGATTTCAATTTATGCATTTTAAAGTTACTCTTTAGAAAATGTTTTCAATTAAGAAATGTTGTTTAAATTGCATAAGACCTACGACGACGCTACTCTTCTCTAACTTCTATTGGATTTCTTCGATTATGACTGCACATAAAATGGTGATCTCATCTGATAAGCAAAATTCCACTGTATTTGTATCAATCTTTCTAAACTATCTTATCTTTTTTGAATTAAAATTTGAACTCCCGATTAAGCGCATTGTTGTAGAACCGGAATGTACGAAGCAAGATCAATTACATTTAAACTTTGCAATAGATTAAATGAATACTTCAGGATTTAATCCTATTGTAATTTACCCCCCCCCCCCATAAATTGACAATGAAGATAAATAACAAGTCTATGTCCATAAGCCTCTTAATAGTTCTGTGATTCAAATGAAAATAAATATTATTGAACGACATTTGAAGAATGTTTTGGCTTATAGAAATTTTATGCAGAACGTGCGGATTTTTAGGAAATGTTTTTGTAAATAACTTCTGAAAAGTTGATCATTCCTTATTTGAGGAAATTATTGTGTAACATTTTTAAACAAATATATTCATTTCTATACTGACATATATATTTTCTACTCGTAAAAGTTATTAAGTTATTTAAGAGACAATTTTTCAATGATAATATATTCCAAAGCCATAGGAAAATTTATTGTGATTACTTATTACTATTAATTACTGTGTTCTCTAGCTATACTCAAATTAATAAACTACTTATTATACAGTTTTAGCTTTCTCATGCAATTGCACAGAAATAATTTCTCCCTCAAAATGTTGGGAATCAGTTAAATGCCGTTTTGAGGGGCTACGGTACCCTATGAACTTTTTTTTTTTAATTTTAAGTATTCTACTCCGGAGAAATCGGATTGTATTTTATTTTAACATGTTGTTTACAAATGTCAGTCGTTTGACCGTTAGGGCATTAAACAGTGAGCTCTTCAGTATTTCTCAATGATTAAATTAAAATCACTAGTGCAGGGCACTCATCCAAATGTTTTCCAGGCATAAGCTGTCCTAAGTAACATAAAATACAATCTGGGGAAGCAGCAAGTTCAATGCGATGGAGATCAGTCCTGAGACAGTCATGACCAATCGGAAAGCTAGCAACTGCTTTTCGTCGAGGAGCCTCTAGAATGAAATGTTCTTGCTCGACGCTCCATGACTTTCCTTTCGATGCCTCCAGAGATTCTGCCTAAATTTCATTTTTATGTAGCATTTTAATTATGTTTTACTTTAAATTATATACAAAATTTGACAAAAATATCTCGTTGAACTACATGCTTAATTAAAATTTAAATTTATTTAGAGAAATTTAATTTTTTTTACATCCCTACTACTTTTTCAAATATACATATATATACTATATATATAATATTTATGCTCTAAAGTAATAAATATTATATTTTCGCTCCAAAATTTCCTTTTACATTCCTTGGAATATACAAGATTGGGCATGGGTTTTTATCTGTTTCTGATATTATATGTAATATAATTTTTCTACTGCCGTATACCGTGAAAAAAAGGAGGAAATTTAAACATTTCTTAATTTGACATTTATTTAAAAATTAACTACAAATTTTAATGTTAATTCCATACACTGTTTTATAAAATGTAATATAAACAAGAAAGATCAATCATGCTTAAAGCATTGATTATGAAACACTTTCCAACTTCAATGCAATTTTATTTAAAAAAGTCGAAAATGCAATACATTCCCCGGTAATATTTTAAAACTTATCACAATACTACATTGATTTATTATATTTGAAAACTTAAACCTTCATTGAAAAAAATGAACTTCATTCCAATGACGGCATTGAAATATAAATTGCCTGCTTTAAATATCTCTAAAATGCAATACATTCCACGGTAATATTTTTAACACTATCATAATAATACGATAATTTATTATATTTGAAAACTTCAACGAAAACAACTGAAATTAATTCAAATGACGTCATCGAAAAAATAACACGCCTGGATCTCTCTATAAAAACAGGATTTCATTCATAACTTTCTCCCAATAAGTTCATTCATCAAAATACTATAATAATTTATTTTATCCCCAACTTCAATGCAATTTTAATGCAATCATTTCCAACTTCAATGCAATTTTATTTAAACATGTCTAAAATGCAATACAGTCCTCGATAATATTTTAAAACTTATCACAATACTACATTAATTTATTATATTTGAAACCTTAAACCTTCATCGAAAAAAATTAACTTCATTCAAATGACGGCATTAAAGTATAAATTGCCTTGTTTAAATATCTCTAAAATGTGATACATTCCTCGGTAATAATTTTAGAATTATCATAATACTACGATAATTTATTATATTTGAAAACTTCATCGAAAACAATTGAAATTCATTCAAATGACGTCATAAAAAAATAACACGCCTGGCTCTCTCTATAAAAGCAACATTTCATTCATAAATAATTCCTCCATTCATGTCATTCATCACAATACTATAATAATTTATTTTATTTAAAAATTAAGACCATTGAGCTACAAGTAAGTAATCTCCATGCGTAAAACTTATCGAAAAATATCGTCCTTCTCTTTCTAAAATCAATAAATATTTCATTCATATCAGCTAAGCAGACTCCATGGACTAAATTATTTTGTGTATTACAGCGATTCTAATACAACTCATTCTATATATTTTGCTGTTTACATTTTACATAGGTGAAAAATAGGCTTAATAGTAGAAATAATCATATTTGGATGAGCATTTAAACTGAAATATATTGTCATTGCGTTGTTTTAGTATGTAGATGCACAGAATTTAGGCAAAAATAAAGTAGTTTTAAGACGGATACAACACTCAATATGAATTAAAAAGAACTTTAAAAATCACGATTTTGACACAAGATGGATGCCATATATCATTTTGAAGTGGGTCATGTGATCGTTTCATTTCATGGACACGTGATCGTTTCATATAAGATGTGTAATTATTATTTTAATTTTAATTTAAAAAACTACTGAATATATTTCGCTGAATTTTTTTTTATATATTTTATGGAACAATTTGAATATTGTCTAAAATTTTCGAAGCAATTTGTGAATTTTAAATCCGCTTAAAAAATGCTTGAAAAATTAGGTCCCATAGGGCTCAATGTATTCCATTTTTTCAACCCGGGTTCAATCCAAAACTAATTGTGTGATATTATTCATTTATATTCCCATAGGTCCTATAGACCGTCTGAACAACATACTAAAATTTCATTTTGATTAAGTCATTTTTACGGCAGTTATCGTGCTAACAGACAGACAGACAGACAGACAGACAGAATGAACAAAGTCATAAACACTTTTCAACTTTGTTGTAAAGTGTTAAAAATGTGCGCAAAAAATTTTACTTAATTACAAAAAATCCCTAGCATCTTAAAAACATGAATGTCGGCAAAAACTAAGCATGGAGAAAAACACATTTTCATTTTTAACACTTTACAACAAAGTTGAAAAGTGTTTATGACTTTGTTCATTCTGTCTGTCTGTCTGTCTGTCTGTCTGTCCGTTAGCATGATAACTGCCGTAAAAATGACTTAATCAAAATGAAATTTTAGTATGTTGTTCAGACGGTCTATAGGACCTATGGGAATATAAATGAATAATATCACCCAATTAGTTTTGGATTGAACCCGGGTTGAAAAGATGGAATACATTGAGCCCTATGGGACCTAATTTTTCAAGCATTTTTTAAGCGGATTTAAAATTCACAAATTGCTTCGAAAATTTTAGGCAATATTCAAATTGTTCCATAAAATATATAAAAAAAAATTCAGCGAAATATATTCAATAGTTTTTTAAATAAAAATTAAAATAATAATAACACCTCTTATATGAAACGATCACATGACCCACTTCAAAATGATATATGGCATCCATCTTGTCTCAAAATCGTGATTTTTAAAGTTCTTTTTAATTCATATTGAGTGTTGTATCCATCCTAAAACTACTTTATTTTTGCCTAAATTCTGTGCATCTACATACTTTAACAACGCAATGACAATATATTTCAGTTTAAATGCTCATACAAATTTGATTATTTCTACTATTAAGCCTATTTTTCACCTATTGTAAAATGTAAACAGCAAAATATGTAGAATGAGTTGTATTAGAATCGCTGTAATTCTTTAACACAAAATCATTTAGTCCATGGAGTCTGCATGGCTGATATGAATGAAATATTCATTGATTTTATAAAGAGAAGGACGATAATTTTCGATGAAGTTTTACGCATAGAGTTTTACTTACTTGTAGCTCCATGGTCTTAATTTTTAAATAATATAAATTATTATAGTATTGTGATGAATGACATGAATGGGGGAATTATTTATGAATGAAATGTTGCTTTTATAGAGAGAGCCAGGCGTGTTATTTTTTATGACGTCATTTGAATGAATTTCAGTTGTTTTCGATAAAGTTTTCAAATATAATAAATTATCGTAGTATTATGATAATTCTAAAATTATTACCGAGGAATGTATCACATTTTAGAGCTGTTTAAACCAGGCAATTTATATTTTAATGCCGTCATTTGAATGAAGTTAATTTTTTTCGATGAAGGTTTAAGGTTTCAAATATAATAAATTAATGTAGTATTGTGATAAGTTTTAAAATATTACCGAGGAATGTATTGCGTTTTAGACATGTTTAAATAAAATTGCATTGAAGTTGGAAAGTGTTTCATAATCAATGCTTTAAGCATGATTGATCTTTCTTGTTCATTTGTGAGTTGCTTTTTTTAACACTTTACAACAAAGTTGAAAAGTGTTTATGACTTTGTTCATTCTGTCTGTCTGTCCGTTAGCACGATAACTGCCGAAAAAATGACTTAATCAAAATGAAATTTTAGTATGTTGTTCAGACGGTCTGTAGGACCTATAGGAATATAAATGAATAATATCACCCAATTAGTTTTGGATTGAACCCGGGTTGAAAAAATGAAATACATTGAAAAATTATGTCCCATAGGGTTCAAACATTTTTTAAGCGGAAATATAAATTGCTTCGAAAATTTTAGGTAATATTCAAATTGTTCCATAAAATATATAAAAAAAATTCAGCGAAATATATTCAGCAGTTTTTTAAATAAAAATTAAAATCATAATAACACCTCTTATATGAAGCGATCACGTGACCATGATATGAAACGATCACGTGACCCACTTCAAAATGATATATGGCATCCATCTTGTCTCAAAATCGTGATTTTTAAAGTTCTTTTAATTCCTATTGAGTGTTGTATCCGTCCTAAAACTACTTTATTTTTGCTTAAATTCTATGCATCTACATACTGAAACAACGCAATTACAATATATTTGAGTTTAAATGCTTATCCAAATTTGATTATTTCTACAACGAAGCCTATTTTTCACCTATGTAAAATGTAAACAGCAAAATATGTAGAATGAGTTGTATTCCAATTGCTGTATTTCTTTAACACAAAATCATTTAGTTCATGGAGTCTGCAGATGATATGAATGAAATATTCACTGATTTTAAAAAGAGAAGGACGATTTTTTTCGATGAAGTTTTACGCATAGAGTTTAATTACTTGTAGCTCCATGCTCTTAATTTTTAAATAAAATGAATTAGTATAGTATTGTGATGAATGACATGAATGGGAAATTATTTATAAATGAAATGTTGCTTTTATAGAGAGCCAGGCGTGTTATTTTTTCTATGACGTCATTTGAATGAATTTCAGTTGTTTTCGAAAAGTTTCAGTTGTTTTTTCAAATATAATAAATTATCGTAGTATTGTGATAATTCTAAAATTATTACTGAGGAATGTATCACATTTTAGAGAAGTTTAAACCAAGCAATTTATATTTTAATGCCGGCATTTGAATGAAGTTCATTTTTTTCGATGAAGGTTTAAGTTTTCAAATATAATAAGTTAATGTAGTATTGTGATAAGTTTTAAAACATTACCGAGGAATGTATTGCATTTTAGACATGTTTAAATAAAATTGCATTGAAGTTGGAAAGTGTTTCATTATCAATGCTTTAATCATGATTGATCTTTCTTGTGCTATCATCGGGAAAAAAAACTTTAGTAACTTCTTAAATTCTGACGAAGCAGATTTGAAATTTAACCTACATATTTAGAAATGCCACAATTATAATTTGAACTAATAAAAAAGAAAATTGATTTTTTGACACATTGTAGAATACTGTGCCCCCTTAAATGAATCAAGTGCATCCGATACATAATTATCATCAATATTTTGCAAATTTGAAAGATAAATTCAAAAATTATAAAATCCAATTAAGAAATTTTTCTTACTTGGATTTATTTATATTGGTTTTATTGGATTAATAATGTTTTCTCTAGTAAACGAAAGCTCGTAAAAATAAATACACGTATTTTCTTCGCCGGCCGTCCAACCAGTTACTCTAAGTCCTCTGGACGAGTCGGACGGTCTGGGTCTTTAACGTATTTTCTTCACTGCTGATTGTGATAAAAGTTGAGCTGAACAATTGAATATGAATTGCGAATGTCATTATTTGAGAACGTAAAGACACTCTCTGGATAAGTTTCTTAAGTAATGCAATGAAAATTAAACTTATAATCAATTTCATTAATTTCTTTACCGTATGTAAAGGATAAATAAATAGTTTAAATAGTTTATTAATGATGCTTGACAACAGAAAAACGTTTTCCATATATAACCCCTGAAACATCCAATTGAGTTAATAAGAAAAACGCTATATTCCAAAAATAAACAATGTAATTTAACACAGATTAATAAGCGATGCAGAATGCAGCTGTTTTGCGGATACATCAGATCCTTTTATTTTAGTGCAGGACAGTTTGGTTGTCTCTCTTAATCTGTGGCTTTGTATATACCTTTTAACCATTGAGTTAATAAGTAAAGACGCTAAATCCTAAAAGTAAACAACGTAATTTAGCACAGATTAATAAGCAATGCAGAATAGAGATGTTTTGAGGATACGTCAGATCTCTTTATTTTAGTACAAGACAGTCTGATTGTCTCTCTTAATCTGTGACTTTGTGTATACCTCTGAAACATCTCATTGAGTTACTAAGTGGAAAAGCTATATCCAAAAGTAAACCACGTAATTTATCACAGGTTAATAAGCAATGCAGAATGCAGTTGTTTCAAGGATACTTCAGATCCTTTTATTTCAGAGCAAGAAAGTCTTATTCGTTCTGTAAATATGTGACTTGGTATATATACCTTCTATTTTTTCCAATTGTGCTCATTTCGACTTTTCAAATAGGTGTTTGTTTGTCTGTCTTACACCTAAAGAAGAGGCCCAACGTATTCCAGAAATACTCATATGCTGCATTGCTTATTAGTTTGAGCATAAATACATTGTTTACTTATTTTGGTTTTAATTTACTTTATTTGGTTAGTTTTTACTTCTTTTGGTGGCAAAGCATTTTTACTTATTGCTTTGTGGATGGGATGTTTCACGTTATAGATGAATTGCATTCTTCAATTAATAGGCAGCAAAAATTAAATTATTGACAATATTTTTTTTCATTTTTATAAACAGAAAAAATGATAATATATTTGACTTCCATTGCATCATGTAAGAAACTTCTCCGGATCTTGGCTTAAAAAACAAATATTAAGTTTAGTTGTTTAAGTTTTCCCTCATCTCATCCAATTTTTATTTAGTGTACTGTCTGTACAAAAGTATGCGTCCAACTGTCCTGAGAAACATAAATGTGGTTACTGCGCAGACAGTTAATTGTTATCTTGTTACATAAGAATTTACCATGAAATCCTTCATAGATTGATGCTTTCAATTCTCTGTTTCATTTTTCTTTTTTTAAACTGCAAAAATTGATAAAAGCGATAATAGATTTGAGTTTCATTGCATCATTCAAGAGACTTCCTCGGGTCTTGACTTCCTCAAATATTAATGCTGTTTAAGTTTTACTATATTCCGTCCGATTTTTATCCAGTGATATGTCTGTACAAAAGTATGCACCCAGCTGTCTTGTGTTATACCGTTTACAAAGCAAAATGTTATCTTGTTACAGAGGAATTTACCAAAAAATATTTCTTAGATTGATGCTTTCAGCTCGCAATTTCGACTGGTTACTTTCCTTATATATATAATGTACTAGCAGCATACCCGTCCTTCGTACGGAGTATATAATATAAAAAAACTTATAATTCGCAATAATGTGCAAAATTCTGTTAAAATAATAAATTTATTGCTCATAAAGAGATGTTTAAGAATATCTGATCTCATTATGCAAAATTATCTTCACGGGCAAATCTGAAGAATAAAATATCCTGGCCCCTTTTGTAAACAAATTTACAAAAAAAAGGGAATTGAATCAATATATGCAACCCCGTACTACTTATTTTGTCGCAGATTAGAAAATATGCCAGTGTGTTAGTAGAAGCTTACCCGTATTGCAATATGAGTCTCAAAAATATTTGCCAAAATAAAAAAGATGACGTAATAAATTGAAAGTATCAAAAATCCCCGTAATCTTTATACCAGAAGGTCGTAATTGATTCCAATATATGCCAATATATATAAAAATTTTGCCAATATACCTGTAGTACTTATATTGTCGTAGATTAGAAGATATACCCGTGCATTTGTAGAAGATTTCTCGTACAACCTACAATATATGAGTTTCAACAATTTTTGCCGCAATAAAACAATGCCATAAGAAATTGAAAATATCAATAATCTCTGAATCAATAATCCCTGAAAACATCAATAATAATAATGTTTAAACATGAAGATCGTAATTGATATTATCCAGTCAAAAATACGATGGCAATGAAATTTATTTTATATACATATCTTCATCATTAAAATCGGAAAAGATTTAATAAAAATCTTCTTCCTCATAAACACATTAAATTTAAATCCGTTGTTAAGCGACATGTTATGATTTGCTTCAAATAAATTGGTAGTCAAAATATCGTCTGAATATCTCTAATGAAGGTTTGGCGACATTTTAAAAAATCGCCAAATTTATCGCCAAGTGGGACTATAGAACTGACAGTCCCACTTGGCGATAAATTGACGAACCATCATCAAAATATTATCCCCTAAAAAAACACAATTTCGTTTATTTAGGGCAATTTACAAAAAAAAAGAATTGAATCAATATATGCAACCACGTACTACTTATATTGTCGCAAATTAGAAAATATGCCAGTGTGTTAGTAGAAGCTTAAACATATTGTAATATGAGTCTTAAAAATATTTACCAAAATAAAAAAGATGACGTAATAAATTGAAAGTATCAAAAATCCCCGTAATCTTTATACCAGAAGGTCGTAATTGATTCCAATATATGCCAATATATATAAAAATTTTGCCAATATACCTGTAGTACTTATATTGTCGTAGATTAGAAGATATACCCGTGCATTTGTAGAAGATTACTTGTACAACGTACTATATATGAGTTTCAACAATTTTCGTCATAATGAAACAATGGTATAATAATTTGAAAATATCAATAATTCCTGAATCAACTGTCCCCGAAATATCAATAATAATGATGTTTAAACCTGAAGACCGTAATTGATATTATCCAGTCGAAATTTATTTTATATACATATTTTTATTAGATTTAATAAAAATCGTATGACACATAACACATTGGATCCGTTGCTAAGCGACATGATATCATCTGCTTCAAATAAATTGATGGAAATCATGTCGTCTGAATAATGTGATCTCCATGGAAGGTTTGGCGAAATTTTCGTCTCCATGATATTTTTATGGATTTACAAATATTTTTATCAATTTAGTGATATTAAAAAAATTAGTTAAATGCGTTACTAAGTAGGATGGATGGACTGACCGACAAATGTTACAGAAACATCATTTCAGTACTCTATTCTAAAAAAACAAATTTAATTTCATTGATTTGGGTCATTTTTATTAATTTGGAGATATTTCCTCTAATTTGGTAAAGTTTAAGAAAAGTTACCAAGTTATTTAGAGATATTCCGCTAAATTCGTAGCTCTAAATTTGCAGATTTGAAGAATAAAATATCCATATCCTGTCTGTATATATACTAAATGAAAACACTAAAATTGTATTAGAAGATACATACATCCGTTCTACTCTTTTTCTGCTTCAACAATCGGCTAAATGAATTTATTGGGTAAACACAATATATGAGTTTATTAGCTAAACACAATATATGAGCTTTGAAACCTCTTTGCTAAAATAAATAAAAGTGTGATGTACGCAGTTCGCAATATATATAATTAAAAGAACAATCAAACCGTTCATTTATTATGAGTTTATTAGCTAAACACAATATATGAGCTTGAAACCTCTTTGCTAAAATAAATAAAAGTAATGTACGCAGTCCGCAATATATATAATTAAAAGAACAATTAAACCGTTCATTTATAAAATATATTTTTACATCCATTTATTTATTATACAAATAGAAAAAATAATAATAATCATTAACAAACACATTTAATTCCATTCCTTTGCCGAGCAACATGATATAAGATAGAATCTTCCTCATAAAATGCGAAATTAAATAACCATTTTAATTTCTTTATACTTCTAATCGTTGAGTAAAAGCTTGTGAAATACATGGAGGTTAATACATATAAAAACATGGAGGTAGATTTTTCCATTTAAATTCATGTTTCAAACAATTCATGCTTTCAGATAGTGACTATTTAATGCAAAAATCCTGCATCAAACTCAAAAATAAAGTTTTAATTCCCTTTGACGCTTTAAACAAACGATTTTTATCCTTTCCGTTTGGATAAACCACGGAGTTGGAGAGTAGAACTCCTATAAAAAAAGTTCCGTTTTTCATTAATATCTCGACAACCCCTGGTCTTAGAAACTTGAAACTTGGGCAAAATTTATGGGGGGCTATTTCAAGGCAACCCACAAAATTTCATTAAATTCGGTTCAGCCGTTCTCTCGTGATGATGAGACAAACGAAAGTTTCGTTTTTTACTAATATCTCGAGAACCACTGGTCGTAGAAATTCCAACCATAGACTAAATTTTAAGTGGGGCTATTTCTAGGCTACCCACAAAATTTCATCAAATTCGGTTCAGCCGTTCTCCCGTGATGATGGGACAAACAGACAGACAGACAGACAGATTTTCAATTTTATTTATATAGACTAGCAGCATACCCGTTCTTCGTACGGAGTATATAATATAAAGAAACTTGAAATTCATAATCATGCCCAAATTCTTATAGTATACTAAATGACATGTTTAATCAAAATATTCTGTTAAAATATTTAATATAATGCTCCTAAAAAGAAGTTTAAGAATCTCTGTTCTCGCTATATAAAATTATCTTCATGGACATATCTGAAGAATAAAACATCTTGGACCCCTTATGTAAGCAAATATAAAAAAAAAATATGGAATTGAATCAATATATGCAAAATAAAAGCGTTAAAATTGTATGGGACCCGTACTAATTATATACGCGAATATTAGAAAATATAACCTGTATTAGTAGATTACATGTATAAATTGAAAATACCAATAAACCCGTAATCTTTAAATCTGAAGACAGTCATTTATTCCAATATATGTCAAAATTAAAGTGCTGAAATTATATGGGAAGATATACACGTACTACTTATAATGTCCGATTATTAGTAGAAGATTACCCGTTTTGCAATATGAGTCACAAATTTTTTTTGTAAAATACAACAGACGACGTAATAAATTGAATATATAATTAATCCCCTTAATCTTCATACCAGAAGACTGTACTTGATTCCAATATATATGCCAATATATGTCAAAATATATGCCAATATACCTGTACTACTTATATTCTCGTAGGTTAGAAGATATACCCGTGCATTCCTAGAATATTACTCGTACAACGTACAATATGCGTGTGTCAGCAATTTTTGCCGCAATAAAACAATGGCGTAATAACTTAAAAGTATCAATAATCCCTGAATCAATAATTCCGGAAAATATCAATAATAATAATGTTTAAACCTGAAGAGTATAATTGATATTATCCAGTCCAAAATGAAATGGCAATGAAATTTATTTTATATACATATCTTCATTATTCAAATCGGAAAGGATTTAATAAAAATCGTCTGCCGCATAAACACATTGGATTTAAATCCGTTGCTAAGCGACATGATATCATTTGCTTCAAATAAATTGGTAGAAAAAATATCGTCTAAATAGTTATATTTCCATGGAACATTTGGCGACAGTTTCGTCAAATTAGCGACATTTTAAAAAATCGCCAAATTTATGGCCAAGTGGGACTGTAGAACTGACAGTTCCACTTTGCGACAAATTGACGAAATATCATCACAATACTATCTCCTAACAAAAAACAATTAATATCATTTATGTAGCGCAATTTTATCAATTTCAAGATATTTTTATAGATTTGAAAACATTTTTATCAACTTGGTGACATTTTAAAAATTCGCTAAATGTATTACTAAGTAGGATGGTTGGTCTGACAGATAAATGCTAACCAAACATCATTTCAGTACTCTCTTCTAACAAAACAAAAAAAAATTTCATTGATATGTAGAAGACCCAAGCCACACGACCAACCCGAAGGTTTATTGCAGCTGTTTGTGTGTCGTTTATATCAATTTGGCGACATTTCCGTCAATTTGGCAAAGTTTAAGAAAAGTTGTCAAATTAGCGATATCCCTCCAAATTCGTAGCTTTGAATTTGCAGATCTGAATGAAACATTCTTATCCCGTTTCAATATACTAAATGAAAACACTACAATTGTATTAGAAGATATACCCGCTCTACTCTTTTCCTGTTTCAACAATCGGCTATATGAATTTATTGGCTAAACACAATATATGAGTTTAGTAGCTAAATAAGATATAAGCTTGAAAACTCTTTGCCAAAATAAATGAAATTGATGTACGCAGTCAGCAATTAATATAATTAAAAGAAAAATCAAACCGTCCATTCATAAGATATACTTTTATATCCATTTATCCATTTATTTATTATTTAAATCGAAAAAAAATAATAAAAACATTAACAAACACATTTAATTTAATTGCGATGCCGAGCAACATGATATATCCTCCTAAAATGTTAAAATTTATTAACCACTAACAGCACACCCGTTATTCGTACGGAGTGTATAATTTAAAGAAATTTAAAGTTCGCAATCATGTGCAAATTCTGCTAAAATATTAAATTTATTGCTCCTAAATAGAAGTTTAAGAATATATGTTCTCACTATGCAAAATTATCTTCACGATCAGATCTGAAGAATAAAACATCCTGCCCCCTTTTGTAAGCAAATTTACAGAAGAAAAAATAGGAATTGAATGAATATATGCAACCCCGTACTAATTATATTGTCGCAGATCAGAAAATATGCCAATGTGTTAGTAGAAGATTACCCGTATTACAATATGCGTCTCAAAAATATTTGCCAAAATAAAAGAGATGACGTAATAAATTGAAAACATCAATAATATCCGTCCTCTTTATACAAGAAGGTCGTAATTGATTCCAATATATGCCAATATATATCAAAACATATGTCAATATACCTGTACTACTTATATTCTCGTAGATTAAAAGATATACACGTGTATTTGTAGAAGATTCGTACAACATACAATATATGAGTTTAAACAATTTTTGTCATAATAAAATAACTGCATAATAACTTGAAAATATCAATAATCCTTGAATCAATAATCCCCGAAAATATAAATAATAATAATTTTTAAACCTGAAGACCGTAATTGATATTATCCAGTCAAAAATGCTATAAGAAAAATCAAATCGTTCTTTTCTAAAATATATTTTTATATCCATTTATTTATTATTCAAATCGAAAAAATAATTATTAAAATTAACAGACAGATTTTATTTAATTGCGTTTCTGAGTAACATAAGATAGAATCTTATAACATGGTAAATATGTCATGTCTTATAACATAAACTGCGAAATTAAATAACGATTTTGATTTCTCTATACTTCTCATTGTTCCGTAAAAGCTTGTTTTAAATAAACCATGAACCATGGAGATAGATTTCCCCTTTAAATCATGTTTCAAACAATTCATGTTTTCAGAAAGTGACTAATTAACGCAAAAAACCTCCCATCAAACTCAGAGATTAAATTTTAATTTACTTTCAAACGATTTTCAAGCTTTTCGTTTGGATAAACCACGGAGTTAGGGAGTAGAACTCCTAGGAAAAAGTTCCGTTTTTCATTAATATCTCGACAACCCCAGGTCTTAGAAACTCGAAACTTGGACAAAATTTATGGGGGGATATTTCAAGGCTATTCACCAAATTTCATTAAATTCGGTTCAGCCGTTTTTCCGGGACGATGAGACAAACGAAAATTTCGTTTTTTACTAATATCTCGAGAACCACTGGTCGTAGAAACTCCAAACACGGATATAATTTTAAGTGGGGCTATTTCTGGGCTACCCACAAAATTTCATCAAATTCGGTTCAGCCGTTCTCCCGTGATGGTGTGACAAACAGACAGACAGACAGACAGACAGACAGACAGACAGACAGACAGATTTTCATTTTTATTTATATAGATAAGGAAAGTATTGTGACGGGGTCGAAAATTCGAATTCGAGTTTTCGACGGGAGAGTACGTTTCAAGCATCCCTGATCACGAATCAAGCATTTTTGAAGTGATGTCTGTGTGTGTGTGTGTGTGTGTGTGTGTGTGTGTGTGTGTGTGTCAGTGGATCTGTGGAGACGATAACTGACGAACGAATGGACCGATTCGAACCAAATTTGGTACAAAAATCACAATCCGTAAACACTGGAAGCTTAATGTTTTTATACGCAATCGAATGTTCAGAACCCCCCTAAATTTTCGAATGAAATTTTAAAAAAAATCGTCAAAAAATCAAAACCACTAATAAAGTTACGCAAATAGACATTTCTTATGTAATTTTTCATTAGAAAACGATTGACATAAATTTTAGAACACTAACATGAACCGTTCTCGAGATATTGTATATTTTTCAAAAAAATTATCAAAAAGTCATATAAAATAAAAAATAAAAATATTTTCTATCGAGAAACATGTTCATTTTTCATATGCAATACCATGCGATAAATTGGGTGACATCATTCTCGCTGATCTAGCTCGTTCCATTCATGAAAAAAGATACTTTGAGTAATACTTTTGTATTTGAACGCCAATAATCATTTATCTGCTGTAAGGCTAACTTATTTCTTAGTGCATAACGCTTGGCGAAATTTTGGCGACGAATTTGGCGGAATATCGCCAACTTGTCGACATTTTGAAATGTTGCCAAATTAACGAAAATTCGCCAAATGGATAAAAATGAAGCTAAATCAATGAAAATGACGACTAATTGTCGAAAATTCAATATCTTGGAAAGAATATTAGTATCTACTATAAGAAAAACTTATTTTTTTTTACTGGAAAAGTAGTAAATTCATTACATTATATAAAGAAATTCATGTGTTGCCCACATCAGATTTTTAGGATTATTTTGACGAATTTTGCTCTTTTTATTCAAGAGAGGCCTACTTGCACCAGGATCTATCGTTTAAAGCGGATTCCGCACAAATACGAGCATATTTGTGTACACAATGTTCTTTACCTATATATCTTGTCAGCTAGAAGAAAGTCCCTATAGTTTGAATGCCCGTGTTTCCCAAAGTCCGTAAAACTTTCACTTACTTTTCGAGCCTTTAACTCTTGAAATTTGATTGTTAAGGGTACAGAAAATACCGTGGTTACAAAAAGAAAAAAAGTCTGATGTGGGCGACACATGACTTTCCTTATATAATGTAATGAATTTACTACTTTTACTGTAAAAAAAATAGGTTTTTCTTAAAGTAGATAATAATATTCTTTCCAAGATATTGAATTTTCGACAATTAGTCGTCATTTTCATTGATTTAGCGTCATTTTTATCCATTTGGCGAGATTTTCTTTAATTTGGCAACATTTCAAAAAGTCGCCAAGTTGGCGACATTCCACCAAATTTGTCGCCAAAATCTCGCCAAGCGTTATGCACTAAGAAATAAGTTATTCTTACAGCAGATAAATGACTATTGGCGTTCAAATACAAAAGTATTACTCAAAGTATCTTTTTTCATGAATGGAACGAGCTAGATCCACAAGAATGATGTCACCCAATTTATCGCATGGTATTACATATGAAAAATTAACATGCTTCTCAATAGGAAATATATATTTTTTCATTTTATATGACTTTCTGATAGTTTTTTTTATGAAACGGTTCCTGCTAGCGTTCTAAAATTTATGTCAATCGTTTTCTAATGAAAAATTACATAAGAAATGTCTATTTGCGTAACTTTATTAGTGGTTTTGATTTTTTGACGATTTTTTTAAAATTTCATTCGAAACTTCAGGGGGGGTTCTGAACATTCTATTGCGTATAAAAACATTAGACTTCCAGTGTTTACGGATTGTTTTTGAACCAAATTTGGTTCAAATCGATCCATTTGTTCGGCAGTTATCGTCTCCACAGACTCACTGACACACACACACACACGCACATACTTTCACACACACACACACACACACACACACACACACACACAGACATCACTTCAAAAATGTTTGATTCGTGATCAGGGATGCTTGAAACGTATTCTCCCGTCGAAAACTCGAATTCGAATTTTCGACCCCGTCTCAATCCTTTCCTTATACATTATGTATATAAGGAAAATAAAAATTTACTTTTTTTAACTTTTCCTTTTCAGTAGAGAAATCGCAAATAAATGGTTTTGTTGTAAAGTTAAGTGGTTTTATTGAGTATTATTATTTCTTGTGACTTTTATTAAGTGAAACTTGACTACTGTGTAGCTCCATCGGACAACATATTGCTTGCTAATCAAAAATTAAATAGATTAATGGTTTATTTTCCTTGTGGTTTATAAAACATTATGCATTAGGCTAATTCACAAAGTTGGTGGTTTCAATATGCTCATTATTTTCACATTTCTACACCCCTTAGGGCATGTAATTGTAATATAAACGTACGTAAACGTACATAAACGAGAGTAATTTGAAATACAAATGGAAAAAAAAATATCAAAAAATAAATCAGAGAAAATTGATTCAATTGAATCAATCTTTTATTTTGCATTTTTTTTTGTTTAAATCCAAATTACCTAAACAAGAAAGCTAGTATGATTATTTTCGAATAATACAACTTTTACTTTGCTGTTATCTTAAACTGCCCTTATTCCTTGCAGAAATAAATTTTTATGACCTTCAAATTAACTCTCTATATTAAAAAGATTATTTGAGGCATTTATAACATTTTTAAGATTTTAAGATATTAAATTCTAACATGCTTTTTCGTGGGCTTTTATACAATTCAATGTATTGAGTTTACAGGTAATAATTATGACTGATATTTTTATTGACTTTTATGACTGAAACGTTTATTTAGTTTTTACATATTATAATTACATGCTTGGGATTTCAAATTTCCTGTTGTACTGCAAGACCCTCCTAAGAGGAAATTATGGTTACGAAATCTTAATGCAAGTACAGCATCCAGAATAGATAAATCTTATAAGATACCACCAGTGTCATTTAGCAAGAATGTTAGATTTATTCTGCAGTTTTGGTGGCAACACTACTTCAATTGATTTTATAGTGATAGAATTAGCTCTAAATTTTGCTTACTATGTAACCAAATATACTTATTACTTTCCTTATATACATAATGTATAAGGAAAGTATTGTGACGGGGTCGAAAATTCGAATTCGAGTTTTCGACGGGAGAGCACGTTTCAAGAATCCCTGATTACGAATCAAACATTTTTGAAGTGATGTCTGTGTGTGTGTGTGTGTGTGTGTGTCAGTGGGTCTGTGGAGGCGATAACTGACGAACGAATGAACCGATTCGAACCAAATTTGGTACAAAAATCACAATCTGTAAACACTGGAAGCCTATTGTTTTTATACGCAATCGAATGTTCAGAACCCCCCTAAATTTTCGAATGAAATTTTGAAAAAATCGTCAAAAAATCAAAACCAATAATATAGTTACGTAAATAGACATTTTTTATGTAATTTTTCATTAGAAAACGATTGACATAAATTTTAGAACGCTAACATGAACCGTTCTCGAGATATTGCACATTTTTCAAAAAAATTTTCATAAAGTCATATAAAATAGAAAAAAAAATATTTCCTATTGAGAAACATGTTCACTTTTCATATATAATATCATGCGATAAATTGGGAGACATCATTCTCGTGGATCTAGCTCGTTCCATTCATGAAAAAAGATACTTTGAGTAATACTTTTGCATTTGAACGCCAATTTATCTGCGGTAAGAATAACTTATTTCTTCGTCCATAACGCTTGGCGAGACTTTGGCGACGAAATTGGCGGAATGTCGCCAACTTGGCGACTTTTTGAAATATTGCCAAATTAACGAAAATCTCGCCAAATGGATAAAAATGACGATTAATCAATGAAAATGACGACTAATTGTCGAAAATTCAATATCTTGGAAAGGATATTAGTATCTACTAGAAGAAAAACCTATTTATTTTACTGTGAAAATAGTAAATTCATTTCATTATATAAGGAAAGTCATGTGTTGCCCACATCAGATTTTTTTATTTGTAACGAAAGTTATATGTTGTACGCATCAGATTATTTATATATAGAGAGATCAAATAATAGCAGGCAGGCACCGATATTTTGAGGTTTGCAACATATATAACCATGTAGAGGTAAGCATTGAAACAACAAAAATATGTACTACTAATTAACGAACAATTTATTTATTGTGTTTAGGTATTAGCATTTAATAGTATGTCACTAGAATTGCGCTTGCATTGCAGGTACCAGCATCAGTAGGCCGGTTACGAGCTATTTAGTTTCGGTTTTTCCGGGATGGCCAACACTTGAAATGGAAACAAAGCAATTTGCTTTTGATGCAATTTTTTGATCTCTTTGGAGAGAGTCAAATTTAATCTTTTTATGCATTCAGCATCAAATTACCTAAATATTGAGCTCTATCTGCACGAGTTTGCAATGATCAAGTTCATACTGATAGAACTCTCCTACAGGGATCGTTTCTAAAACTAGTATCGTGTAGACATTGCAGATACCATCATGATAAGACTTTATTTGTCGGTTTCCGTACAGGTAAGCAAAATTAAGGCGCAAAACAAGTTAGTTTTCTTACCGCTATTGCTGATGTCGATTACAACAAGCTGGATAGTGCCGAAGTGAACAGTATCAAAGCAGTCCATTGATATTGATACATGCAATTCGAGTGCGATTTTTCTGTTATTTTGCTTTACAAATAGCATTTATTGGTTTGTCAATTGCTCAACGCTGTGTCTGTAACGTATGCTGCGAAATTAGAGTTGGTAACAATGTCGGAATAGTCCTGAGAGCAAATGAGAAATACTGTAGTACTAAGAAATTATAATAAAATATTTAGTTATTAAATTTGTTAATTTGTAATAAATATGTAGCACTTCTTTTTTGTACCTTAGATAGTGATTTTCTTGCAGATTTATCTCGAAAGATTTCACTATTATTAACAGATGTACAACATTGCCCAGCAACTCGTAATCACTACAACCGGCAACTCCCTTTATTGGTAGAAATAATTTTCAAAGCTTTGTAGTGATGAAAGAATTCCTATTTCATTGATGTTCTGACATTCCACAAATTCTGCGAGCTGCGGCGAAAGTTCGAAAACAAACTTTGTTACATATTAGATATACTTTTACATTACATGTTGAATGTTGTTTTGTTAATATTTATATGCTAGCTATAAGGAAATTACAAAACTCAGCATAAACACACACACACACACATTATATATATATATATATATATATATATATATATATTTACAGGGTGTCCCAAAAACATTGACCTCGCCTTTTATTCCATAAATATTGATCTTAGACATATATAATAAATTAAAAAGTTGCGTAAAAAAGGTACAGAATTTTATGAAATCGATAAAAATTTTCAAGGGAATTAAATTTTAAGGAATACAAAATTTACATTTTAATACGGCCCCCCTACAGAAACATTTCCGATGAGTAAAATGTGCCCAGACACTAATAAGGTGATGTACAAAATTTCAGCATTTTATCTTAAAAAGTCCCTAAGATATGTTTAAACAAAGTTGGTGAGGGATCAATCACAAATTGAAATGTAAATGTTTACAGCAAGAGTGCCAATGACACAACGCATAAATGCATCGTAGGCAAATAATATCTGCATCTTATCATTAATGTATCTTTGGCATGAATGGAAAATATTTTGAAGCTTTGTAATATTTGTATAAAGTTATTATTTCTATGCAGTATAGATATTTTTGTACCAATAAATAGCAAAATTATTATTTATTTATGTAATCATTGTTTTCTTTCGTAATTTTTGTATGATCTCTGAAACGCGATCTGCCGACATGATTTTTCCCCTCTGAGAACCCATGTCGATGTATCGAAAAGTGGTTTAAGTCAGCATTTTTGCCTTTTCACATCTCTGGGACTTTCTATGATAAATTGCTGAAATTTTGTAGATCACCTTATTAATGTATGGGAGCACCATTTACTCATTGGAAAAGCTTTCGCACGGGGGCCGTATAAAATTTAAATTTTGTATGTCTTAAAATTTAATTCCCTTGAAATTATTAATCAATTTCATAAAGTTCTGTACGCAACTTTGTAATGTATCATATATGTCTAAGATCAATATTTAAGGAATAAAAGCCGAGGTCAATGTTTTTGGTACCACCGTATATATAATGGACACGATGAAACTGAAATGTTTCAAGTTTAATAAATAAAAGTCATAAATAATATCATTTAAACTTATATGGTTCAACCTGTATTATTTCATTTGGTAAAAAAGAAGAAAAAGAAATAAAGTACAATTTGAAACATGTGATTGGTGCTTAGAAATCTATATAAATAAAATTGAAAATCTGTCTGTCTGTCTGTCCCGTCATCGCGGGAGAACGGCAGAACCGAATTTCATGAAATTTTTTGGGTAGCCTGGAAGTAGACCAGCTTAAAATTTAGTCCATGTTTGGAGTTTCTACGACCAGTAGTTCTCCAGATATTAGTAAAAAACGAAATTTTTGTTTGTCTCTTCATCACGAGAGAACGGCTGAACAGAATTTGATGAACTTTTGTGGATAGCCTTGAAATAGCCTCCCATAAATTTAGCCTGAGCTTCGAGTATCTAAGACCCGGGTTTGTCGATATATTAATGAAAAATGAAACTTTTTCCTAGGAGTTCTACTCTCTAACTCCGTGGTTTATCCAAGCTGAAAGTTTGAAAATCGTTAAAAGTGAATTAAAACTTTATCTTTGAGTTTGATTAGAGATTTTTTGCTCTAATTAGTCACTTTCTGAAAACATGAATTGTTTGAAATATGATTTAAATGGGAAATCTATCTCCATGCTTTATTTTTCACAAGCTTTTACTGGACAATGAAAAGTATAAAGAAATCAAAATGGTTATCTTATATCATGTTGCTCAGAAACGCAATTAAATTAAATCTATCTGTTAATTTTAATTATTAATTTTTCGATTTGAATAATAAATAAATGGATATAAAAATATATTTTAGAAAGGAACGATTTGATTTTTCTTATAGCATTTTGGACTGGATAATATCAGTTACGGTCTTCAGGTTTAAACGTTATTATTATTGATATTTTCGGGGATTATTGATTCAGGGATTTTTGATATTTTCAAGTTATTATGCAATTGTTTTATTGTGACAAAAATTGTTTAAACTCATATATTGCAATCTTCCTGAAATACACGGGTATTACTTCTAATCTACGAGAATATAATTAGTACAAGTATATTGGCATATATTTTGATATATATTGTCATACATTGGAATTAATTACGACTTTCTGGTGTAAAGAGCACAGGAATTATTGATATTTTCAATTTATTACGTCATCTCTTTTATTTTTGCAAAAATTTTTCAGACTCATATTGCAATACGGGCAATCTTTTACTAACACACTGGCATATTTTTTAATCTGTGACAATATCAGTAGTACGGGGCTGCATATATTGATTCAATTCCATTTTTTTGTAAATTTGCTTACAAAAGGGGACAGGATGTTTTATTCTTCTGATCTGTCCGTGAAGATAATTTTGCATAGTGAGAACAGATATTCTTAAACTTCTCTTTAGAAGCAATACATTTAATATTTTAACAGAATTTGCACATGATTGCGAATTATAAGTTTATTTTATACACTCCGTACGAAAAACGGGTATGCTGCTAGTTTAGCATATGAATCACTGATCATTAATAAAACTGCGCACCAGAACATGGAACAGCAAGGGTGTGCCATATTACATTTGATTCAAATACAAAAAGCAGTAAGAAATACTGCTTATTTTCAGATGCTATACAGCATCCTGATTAGTAATATCGCTACGTGAAAAGCAAACCCTTTTTTACACTTTACAACAAAGTTGAAAAGTGTTTATGACTTTGTTCATTCTGTCTGTCTGTCTGTCCGTTACCACGATAAATGCCGTAAAAATGACTTAATCAAAATGAAATTTTAGTATGTTGTTCAGACGGTCCGTAGAACCTATGGGAATATAAATGAATAATATCAACCAATTAGTTTTGGATTGAACCCGGGTCGAAAAAATGAAATACATTGAGCCCTATGGGACCTAATTTTTCTAACATTTTTTAAGCGGATTTAAAATTCACAAATTGCTTCGAAAATTTTAGGTGATATTCAAATTGTTCCATAAAATATATAAAAAAAAAAATTCAGCGAAATATATTCAGTAGTTTTTTAAATAAAAATTAAAATAATAATTACACCTCTTATATGAAACGATCACGTGACCATGATATGAAACGATCACATGACCCACTTCAAAATGATATATGGCATCCATCTTGTTTCAAAATCGTGATTTTTTTAAGTTCTTTTTTATTCATATTGAGTGTTGTATCCGTCCTAAAACTACTTTATTTTTGCTTAAATTCTGTGCATCTACATACTGAAACAACGCAATGACAATATATTTGAGTTTAAATGCTCATCTAAATTTGATTATTTCTACAACTAAGCCTATTTTTCACCTATGAAAAATGTAAACAGCAAAATATATAGAATGAGTTGTATTAGAATTCCTGTATTTTTTTAACACAAAATAATTTAGTCCCTGGAGTCTGCATGGCTGTTATGAATGAAATATTAATTCATTTCATAAAGAGAAGGACGATTTTTTTCGATGAAGTTTCAAGCATAGAGTTTAATTTTTTGTAGCTCCACGGTCTTAAACAAAATGTTTAAATAAAATAAATTATTACTTTCCTTATATACATAATGTATAAGGAAAGTATTGTGACGGGGTCGAAAATTCGAAATTGAGTTTTCGACAGGAGAGAACGTTTCAAGCATCCCTGATCACGAATCAAACATTTTTGAAGTGATGTCTGTGTGTGTGTGTGTGTGTGAAAGTATGTGTGTGTGTGAAAGTGTGTGTGTGTGTGTGTGTGTGTGTGTCAGTGAGTCTGTGGAGACGATAACTGACGAACGAATGGACCGATTTGAACCAAATTTGGTACAAAAATCACAATCCGTAAACACTGGAAGCCTATTGTTTTTATACGTAATCGAATGTTCAGAACCCTCCTAAATTTTCGAATAAAATTCTGAAAAAATCGTCAAAAAATCAAAACCACTAATAAAGTTACGAAAATAGACATTTCTTAATCGTTTTCTAATGAAAAATTACATAACATAAATTTTAGAACGCTAACATGAACCGTTCTCGAGATATTGCACATTTTTCAAAAAAATTATTAAAAAGTCATATAAAATGGAAAAAAAATTCCTATTGAGAAACATGTTCACTTTTCATATGTAATACCATGCGATAATTTGGATGACATCATTCTTGTGGATCTAGCTCGTTCCATTCATGAAAAAAGATACTTTGAGTAATACTTTTGTATTTGAACGCCAATAGTCATTTATCTGTAAGAACAACTTATTTCTTCGTCCATAACGCTTGGCGAGATTTTGGCGACGAATTTGGCGGAATATCGCCAACTTGGCGACTTTTTGAAATGATGCCAAATTAATGAAAATCTCGCCAAATGGATACAAATGACGCTTGATTAATGAAAATGACGACTAATTGTCGAAAATTCAATATCTTGGAAAGAATATTAGTATCTACCATAAGAAAAACCTATTTTTTTACTGTAAAATTAGTAAATTCATTACATTATATAAGGAAAGTCATGTGTTGCCCACATCAGATTTTTATAGTATTGTGATGAATGAAATGAATGGGAGAAAGTTATGAATGAAATCCTGTTTTTATAGAGAGATCCAGGCGTGTTATTTTTTCTATGACGTCATTTGAATTAATTTCAGTTGTTTTCGATGAAGTTTTCAAATATAATAAATTATCGTAGTATTATGATAATTCTAAAACTATTACCGAGGAATGTATAACATTTTAGAGATGTTTAAACCAGGCAATTTATATTTCAATGCCGTCATTTGAATGAAGTTCATTTTTTTCGATGAAGGTTTAAGTTTTCAAATATAATAAATTAATGCAGTATTGTGATAAGTTTCGAAATATTACCGAGGAATGTATTGCATTTTAGACTTGTTTAAATAAAATTGCATTGAAGTTGGAATGTGTTTCATAATCAATGCTTTGAGCATGATTGATCTTTCTTGTTGGGATTGTATTTAGTCATAATTCCTATTCAGTGTTTGTAAGTCTTAATCGCTTCCATCAGACCATCTTATTTCGCGTCAACCAGTCGGTTTTTTCCTCTAGAGGCAGTTGCTTTCAAACAGTAAAAGCGGAAAAAATGTATAAAGCTGCTGCTTGTGAGAATAACACGTTTAATACCTCCTTAAAGAATGCTCGTAATTTGTAATCACGTAATTTGCATATGCCTGGTTTCTTTAAGGAAGTACTATATGTGCTATTAAAAGCAGAGCTTATGATTATAACATGAGCAACCTATCATAAAAATGAAATCAGGTTTCATACAAGCTTGTAAAATTATAGAACGAAGCAGGTTTTTCTAATGTTAGCACGGTTAATATTCATGAAATTGTGTTTTATCTACAAAAAAAAATGCATGAGACAAATAATTTAAAATACATTAAATTTGAAGTTTTTAAGTAAATAATTTTCATTTGACGATTTTAAAAACAATTGTAAACTTTAATGTACTTTTCTAATGTACAGACTAGTAATTTAGCGAAATTATAAAACAAACATGAGATACCATGAAACATCAATTAAATTCTCAACTAATTTCCAAGACATACGATTGTATTCTCAAAGTGTTGACATTTCCGCCACTGATTTTTTAACACTTTACAACAAAGTTGAAAAGTGTTTATAACTTTGCTCATTCTGTGTGTCTGTATGTCAGTCCGTTAACACGATAACTACCGTAAAAATGACTTTATCAAAATGAACTTTTAGTATGTTGTTCAGCCGGTCAGTGGGACATATGGGAGTATAAACATATAATATCACCCAATTAATTTTGGATTTAACCCGGGTTGAAAAAATGAAATACATTGAACCCTATGGGACATGATTTTTCAAACATTTTTCTAACGGATTTAAAATTCACAAATTGCTTCGAAAATTTTAGGAAATATTCAAATTATCCCATAAAATATATAAAAAAAATATCAGCAAAATATATTCTGTAGTTTTTTAAATAAAAATTAAAATGATAATTACACTTTTATATGAATTGATCACGTGACCATTATATGAAAAGATCACGTGACCCACTTCAAAATAAAATATAGCATCCATCTTGTGTAAAATCGTGATTTTTAAAGTTCTTTTTAATTCATATTGAGTATTGTATCCGTCCTAAAACCGCTTTATTGTTGCTTAAATTCTGTGCATCTACATACTGAAACAACGCAATTACAATATATTTGAGTTTGAATGATCATCCAAATTTGATTATTTCTACAACGAAGCCTTATGGAAAATGTAAACAGCAAAATATTTAGAATGAGTTGTATAAAAATTGCTGCATTTCTTTACCGCAAAATTATTTAGCTCATAGAGTTTGCAATATAGCTGATATGAATGAAATATTCATTGATTTTACAGAGAGAAGGACGATTTTTTCGATGAAGTTTAAAGCATAGAGTTTAATTACTTGTACCTCCATGGTCTAAAGGTTTTAAATAAAATAAATTATTACAGTATTGTGATGAATGAAATGAATGGGGAAATGTTTATGCATGAAATGCTGCTTTTATAGGGAGAGCCAGGCGTGTTATATTTCGATGACGTCATTTGAATAAATTTCAGTTATCGATGAAATTTTCAAACATAATACATTATTGTAGTATTATGATAATTTTAAAAACATTACCGAGGAATGTATCGCATTTTAGAGATGTTTAAACCACGCAATTTATATTTCAATGCCGTTATTTGAATGAAGTTCATTTTTTTCGATGAAATTTCAAGTTTTAAAATATAATAAATTAATGTAGTATTGTGATAATTTTCAAAATATTACCTAGGAATGTATCGCATTTTAGAGATGTTTAAATGAAATTGCAATGAAGTTGGAAAGTGTTTCATAATCAATGTTTATGCATGATTGATATTTCTTGTTTATTAGTATCCTGTAGCGCTATTATTATCAAATTTGTCGCTAAAGTCACTATATTAATTGAGAAAGTCCAAAGATGAGCTATATTTAGTAGCTATTGGCTACTTTACATTTTTCCTAATATAGGCGATTTTTTAATACTGGAAATTACATCATTAATTTATTATAATGTATATAAATATTACTCAATTTTAATGATAGCAACTAATTTTGTAAAAGTTTTCATTTAACTGTTCAAATGCGTTTTTAAAATTGTCATATTAGTTACATATTGTTGTCATATTATCAGTTGTCATATTAGAGCAAAATCTACTTTTGGCATTTATCAGGTGGTATTTGCTGGAAAACAAAGGAACACTAGATAGCAAATGTTGTAGGTGGTTTAAAAGTTTTCTTTGAAAACGCTCAAGGGGGCAATAGAAGTGTACAGCGTTCCTCAAGGGTTCAATTAGGATTACTATTGTCTATTCTTTGTGGTATTTTATCAATACATGCTTTATTTTTCACCCTTTGGCTAGTAAATTTTAGTTTATAAAGAAGTGCTTTTATGATATTTGATAACATTTTGTTATTATCAAATAACAAGTAAATTGAAAAATAAAAGTGCAGAAAATTTGATCAAATATACATTTGATAATTTTAACGTTTTTTTTGCGTTGCATTCTGTGCATCTACATAACGAAACAACGCAATTACAATATATTTAAGTTCAAATGATCATCAAACTTTGATTATTTCTACAACGGAGCTTAATTTTCACTTATGGAGAATGTAAACAGCAAAATATGTAGAATGAGTTGTATAAGAATTGCTGCATTTCTGTAACGCAAAATTACTTAGCTCATGGAGTCTAAAATCTAGTTGATATGAATAAAATATTCATTTTACACAGAGAAGCAGACGATATTTTTTAATGAAGTTTCAAGCATAGAGTTTAATTACTTGTACCTCCATAGTCTTAACATTTTTAATAAAATAAATTATTATAGTATTGTGATTAATGAAATGAATGGAAAAAAGTTTATGAATGAAATGCTGCTTTTATAGAAAGAGCCGGTCGTGTTACATTTCGATGATTTCATTTGAATAAATTTCATTTGTTTTCCATGCAGTTTTCAAATATAAACAAGAAAGATCAATCATGCATAAGCATTGATTATGAAACACTTTCCTACTAAAATGTAATTTCATTTAAAAATTTCTAAAATGTAATACATTAAGTGGTGATATATTTTACATTATCACAGTACTACTGTAATTTATTATACTTAAATATTTAAAACTGTATCGAAATATAAATTATCTGATTCTTTATGCAAAATCAATGAATATTTCATTCATATAACTTGTATTCCAGACTCCAGAGCTAAATAATTTTGTGTGAAAAATATTCAGCAATTCTGTTGTAATTCATCTTACAATCGCTTGAGATATTTGCATTCTGCATATGTTAAAATTAGGCTTCGTTGAAGAAATAATAAAAGTTTAGGGATCATTTAAAATCACAACTATTGTAATTGCATAGGCACGGAATTTAGATACACAGATAATATATGTGTGTGTGTGTATATACTCAAAGTAGTAGAATCATGCCGAAGATCGGAACTCGAATTTTCAAAGGATCTACACGTTTTGGGACTTCTAGAACACGAAAATACTATTTTTAGGAAGACGTCTGTGTGTGTAAGGGTGTATCTGTGTGTCTGTGAGGATATTACATCCACTCTAATTGAAAAACTAATGGACCGAATTTCATACAATTTGGTAGGTATGTTTTTTGTGGGAAATCCTGATGTTCATTAGATTATAGTACGATTCGTAATAAAAGAATCTGCCTTCTTTGCGAAATGGCCGCAGAAATTGCCTTTATCCACTCTAGCTAAAAACTAATGGGACAAATTTAACAAAATTTGGTGATAATATTTCAATAACCTACAAGAAATTTATATACCAAATTTAACAAAATTTTGAATATAAATAATTTGTAGGTTATTCTTGTGCGATTCGGGAAAAAGGAACGGGCTATTTTTGCGAAATGGCAAGCAAAAATCGTTATATATAAAAATAAAAGACTATGTGTGCTCGATTATATCAATTAAATTCCTATTTTATACATGATTTTTGACAACAAAAAGAATAAGACTAACCCCATTACTTTAGGACTAGCCGTTCTTGAGATATTCTAGTTTTTTCGCGTTTTCGATACGCTACCTTTGACAATAAGTCCAGCAGTCAAATGAGCACCAAATTTAAGTTTAACGTGTAAATTCATTGTCATTTAAAATACTTATGGATGTTATTTTGTGCAGATAAACTCAAATTATTATTGAAGAAATAAAAAGAACGAATATGAGTCTGCAGGGAAAGACATGTGCTGTCCACATCAGAATTTTTAACAATATTACAACAATGATTTACAGAAGTAAACGGGGATTATTTTCAGGCCATTTCGAAAAAAATGTATGATCTATATTTAAAGATCCATCAAATTTTTGTCGAATAAAATGTTAAACAAATTTAAGCTGTGTACCAAATTTTAACTCTCTAGGACGTAGGAAGGTGCATTAAAAATGTCATCAAATAAGTATACCATGAAGAGTAATATAAAATTTAAAAAAAATGAAAAATTGTTATCTATCAAATTTACTTTAAAATGTGAGCCTCTCTTATATGCAAAATGATTAAAGACTTGGAAAGATATTTATTATATAATATATCTATCTTTTCTTTCTGGAGGATATCCCAAAGTCAGGATTTAATTGAATATGTTTTTTTCCCTATATTAAATAGTTTTTAATTAAAAAACTACCTAACAAATTTTACTGAATTTTTTTTATATATTCTATGGGATAATATGAATGTTTCCTAAAAATATCGAAGCAATTCGTGAATTTTAAATTTACTTAAAAAATGTTTGAAAAATTAGGTCCCATAGGGTTCAATGTATTTAATTTTTTCATCCCGGGTTCAATAAAAAACTAATTGGGTGATATTATTTATTTATATTGCCATAGGTTCCAGTGACCGTCTGAAAAACATACTAAAATTTCATTTTCATAAAGTCATTTTTACGGCAGTTATCGTGCTAACGGACAGACAGACAGACAGAATGAACAAAGTCATAAACACTTTTCAACTTTGTTGTAAAGTGTTAAAAATTATTGTAGTATTATGATAATTTTAAAAATATTACCGTGGTAAGTATCGCATTTTAGAGATGTTTAAACCAGGCAATTTATATTTCAGTGCTGTCATTTGAATGAAGTTCATTTTTTTCGATGAAGTTTTAAGTTTTCAAATATAATAAATTTTTGTAGTATTGTGTTAATTTTAAAATTATTACAGAGGAATGTGTCGCATTTTAGAGATGTTTAAATAAAATTGCATTGAAGTTGGAAAGCGTTTCATAATCAATGCTTTATGCATGATTGATCTTTTTTGTTTAATATTCTTTTAATTTGTTTTAATAAAATCAATAAGTTAAAAAACTAATATATATATATATATATATATATATATATATATATATATATATATATATATATATATATATATATAAACTATTAAATTAAAGACAACCAACACAGGATTACTAAGTCATTTAATAAAACTCTTTTTCTCGACCTACATAAATTTATACAGCCAAAGCGATTTCGGGCATCTCCATGTAAGTCTAGGAAAGGAGTTTTATTAAATGAGTTAGTAAACCTATGTTGGTTGTTTTTAATTTAATAGTTTACGTATATATATATATATATATAAATAATACTTACGATGTCATCAACCGACTTCAATTTTATAAAAAGGATATACGTTTCAAAAGTTACGATTTCCGTGATTTATTCAACAACATCAATCTGGAAAATCTATATGAAATTTTGAAGGAACTGCATGAAATATATGACTTAAAAGAGCATATTACATTCAGAAAATACAAGGACTTGATTCGGATTGTGTTGTTTGAAAATATCTTATTTGATGGCTATTTTACCAACTATTTTCAACAGGTTAAGGGTATTCCCATGGGAGGGGGATGTTCATCCCTGCTCGCCGATCTATACTTGTATAAATTTGAAAAAGGCACTCATATATTACATGAAATACCATACTTTCGTTATGTTGAAGATGTCCTTATTGGGCAATATAAGACTACACCCCAATTTGATTTTACTTTTTATCCAAAAGAACTGGAATTGATCGAGAATATAAGTAAAGAGGAAGATAGTGTTGATTTTCTAGACATCACTCTAAAACATGACAGTAGATATGGTACTTATACCGTCTTATATGACAAGAGAAACAATTTCAATATGGAAATCAATCACATTATTGATTGGAGGTCTAATTTGACCAAAACCATTTTCAGAAATGTCGTCATTGGTCACCTCAAAAGAAATCAACGAATTAATATTTTCAAGTCTGATTGCATCATGCATAATAGGAATATTATGAAGGAGGCAATAAAACTGAATTTTCCAATTGGCTTCCTGACATGTTATTATAATTCCCTATTTAATACAAAACAGGGAGAAAATGCTTACTTAAAGGATATGGCAGAGGTATAGAACGATGAAGGTGAAAATAACGAATTACTCATGCGTAAACTGATTTTATATATAATGCACTCTAGCATTTGCTGCATTTCCATTCTTTTACTCTTCTTTGCGATCCTGGTTGATTCCTATTTGTTTACGTTGCACTTTTTCGAGTGTTTTGGACTTGACACATTTACGGAAGTATGGCTACTGCATGACATTAGTACCGTGAGTGTTGCCCGGGCATAAAAGCAGCCTTTTAAACGGGAAAGAGGGGTCGCCATCCCCCTCTAGCATTTTATGCCTTGCATTTGGTCATTCCCCCCCTTTTTTCATATGAATCTTATATCTTACTTTAGGAGAGTGTGCTGCTTTACGCCAACTTCTGGAGAATAATTGGATAACTGTGGAATTAATTTTAATCTTATATGTTTACTATGCTATATATATAGGGACACTGTGTCTTGCAGCATTGAGCAGATATGTCGTCTCGTTTTTCTTGTTCGATGTTTTATGACCTGGGTTACTTCTCGGACCATACACGTGCTGTGGTGGTTTTCCGTGTGTTGTTGGATCGGCATTTAGGTTAAAACTGGGGAAGCACTATGGTATGTTGTGTTATTTTGATTCCATGTTGTTTTCTTATATCAGGAATTGTAACTCATTTAGCATGTTTTTAACAAGGTAGTATTTGCCTTTTAAGTGTTTTATTGTGTTTTAAAGTTATCTAACACGGACAATACCTATCTACGTCCATTTTACAAATAACGTATTTCTATGAAATGATATTTATATGAAATCCAAAAAAAGTTAAAAATGTTCTAAAAGTCACTGAGTCATGCATTCGCACATCCAGGCCATTCTAATATCCTTTATGAAGATAAAGAGTTTAATGTATGTTTTATACTTTCTCCACAGCTTTAATGAGCAAGATGGTGAATATAGTGAAAAAATCACGTTTTGCATTTACTCCTCAATAATAAGAGATATAAACTGTTGAAATGATACTTTATGAATGAATACAACTATATTTAGCGACTGGCAATTATACTGTTAAAAAGTATATACCCGGTAATACAACAATACAGGGTAGTAGTATTATCGATAACCAGTTACCCTCAAGCTTTGTATATGATGCCTAACATAAAGAAATATTTCAAGCCTGTGCAACAAGCTATTGCCAACTCTGTGACAAATATAAATAACGTCTGTAATGTTTCTCATTGTTCTACCGACTCGATCCTTAATCTAAATGGATCACCCTTTTTTAAATATTCATATCGTCATTATTTTAATAGAATACGTGATTTCAAGTTTAAAAAATGCCAATCCCATCGATGTAAACTCTGCCCAATGGCAGACCCTCTCCAAATATCTACTCAAGAACCCAGTTACGGTACATTCTGCAAGACTTATAATGTCATCTACTGTATAACTTGCCAAACATGCCAAGCCAAATATATCGGCCAAACCAAAAATCGTTTACATTTGCGAATAAACTTACATCGAAGTCAAATCGGCAAATCTCTGCTCACTGATGCAACTATCACCAATCTAGAACTCCGTCATTATGGAAACCATGATTTTTCACAAATAATTGTTACAATCATCGATGTAGTACCCAACCTGTCAGAAAGACTTTGGTGGGAAAATACACACATCCAACAATATGGAACAGCTTTTCCGTATGGACTCAATACGATCATATTTAATGACAAGTATAATTTGGAATCTTGTAAAAATTAAAAACGTAACCCGGTATTACAAGATATCCATTGTGCTATAAAAAGGAGATGGCAAAGGGGAACAAAAAAAAAGAAAAATATCAGTCATAAAGCAACTCTTGAAAAGATCGAAATGTTCATAAAAAAAGTGTGTACAGGAATAATAATAAAACCCGGTTGGATCAAAAATCTTATATTTAGTATAAAAAAACGTTATATTCAACGCATCTGAGCATCGCATCTGAGCAACGCATCGTTATATTCAACGCATCATGAGAGCACATGAGGTCGCAGAATCTCATCCACGTACCGCTGGCCCGTCAATGTTCTAAGTACCACTACTAGAGAGGATTGGCTGTCGTAGGCTATAGCTCCCCAATCCATGATGCCTCCAGTGGGCTAGTGTGGAACTCGATAAAGAGGTTGGGATTGTAGCGTTGTGCAGGGGACCTCCACACCTGGACACGCTAATCATCGGTCCCCAAAACGAAGCGGCACTTATCGCTAAACACCACACATCGCCAATCTCTGGCGTTCCACGTTGCTCTGCACCGGCACCTCTGCAGCCGGAGCCGCCGATATTCCAGTGTTAACAGCAGCTTACGTAAGGGATGTTTGGATCGCAGTTTCGCTTCCTTCAGGCATCTAGATATGATTCGTGGGCACACAGGAGCCGTTATGTGTGCCTGTATCGCGGATCGTGTCGCCGTGGATTCTATACGTACCTGCCGCACGATCATTCGATCCTCTCTACTCGGGGAATGCCTGCTCCGTCCAGACCCGGTCCTCCGTGTCTGAGCGGCGTTCCGTGACCAGTGCTCTCAACACCGTCGGACGGTATAGTCCGAACGATCCACGTGACGGGCTATCCGGCGCGCTGCCCACCCTGCGGTTTCCAGCCCGATGACCAGGCCTCTCTCGAAATCCGTCAGTTGCGTATATAGACATTTCTTGCATCTACCTACCATTCTTTTCACTCCATACTCGTGCTTGCGTAGGCCGAAGTTTCTCGCATTGATGGAGCGTCGACTACAAGCCGGTTTATATGGTCGGCGGCTCATGCTTGCAGCACCACTCACGGGTGTACGATCATACGCAATCACACCAGACTGGGATCATTTGCATACCAGCCCGCCTTCTGGCTATTTGCATTATTTCGCGGTTGTACCATGTCTTCTTGGTGCGCAACTTTCATTGTCCGTGAGTATATATATATTTTTTTTCATTGAACTTCTAAACATTTAACACATAAACTGCGAATCATTATCAATTTGCGGTGAATATTTAGAGTATCTTTTTTTAATTTTATGGTTATACTCACGAAAAGGAAATATGTCAGATCCCATGTGCCGAGATAATAAACAGATAGATAACATTGCAACTTACAAACTTACAATGTTATTTATATAGATGCTACATGCCAAATTTACCATCCATTCATACTGTAATCTTAAACACTTAATTTAATTTCAAATGTATTAACAATAATATGGGAAAACTTTACCAAACCGACAAAATGGGTTAGTCCGCTTGCAATAGTTCATAAGAAAAATGGAGCTTTGAGAATTTGCCTTGATCCCCAGAATCTAAATAAAGCAATCAAGTGATCGCATTATAAACTCCTATCTTCAAAAGATACTATTAGTAAACTTCATGGTGCTGAATATTTTAGTGTCCTTGATGCTTCGTCTGCATTTTGGCTGTTAGAACTTGATGGGTGAGCTTGATAGTTCTTCGTGTACTTTTTTGATCATCGTTTGGTAGATAAATATTTTTGCTCATGTCATATGGTGTGCCCCGGATATTTGTCAACGAATAGTAGCAGAAATGTTGGACATATAATCCTAACGCTGAAGATTTTTTCGACGACACACTTATTACGCCGATATATTCTAGAATGGCACAATGGAACATTCAAGGGAGTTCTACAAAAGTATCTGGGCAGGTGGGTATGGTCTGGAGTCCTTTGATAGTCTGACCCCTTTGGTAGTCATTTCTGGCACACTGACAACACAGCAATACGTAGACAACATTCTACGACCGGTTGTGTTACCGTTCCTTTTGCGACACCCCGGACTTACTTTTCAGCAAGATAATGCCCGGCCGCACACTGCACGTGTTGCAATGAATTGCCTTCAAGCTTGCCCAACACTTCCTTGGCCAGCTAGGTCTCCTGATCTCTCTCCCATAGAGCACATTTGGGACGTTATGGGAAGGCGATTGCAACCATCCCGGAATGTTGACGATTTAGCCCGACAGTTGGAGACAATTTGGCAAGACCTTCAGCAGGACACCATCCGTGAACTTTATCAGTCTATGCCACGCCGGGTGACATCTTGCATCCAGGCCAGAGGTGGACCAACGTCTTATCGACTTCCTCCCTTTGTATACGGCCAAACTCTAAATCATTAAATTGTTCTGAAATTTTATTCGTTTCTTTTTCTATGCATGTTCTTCACATTCACCAATTTTTATCACAATCGGACAACTCCTTGGTGCGCCGATTTTTTTGTTATAGAGTGTATTTCAAAAGAGGATTGTGTTTGGCATATGATCTACACTCAAACCCGCAATGTAGCAAAATGGTTGACTACTTGGATTTTGCAGAATACGCCGAACTAACAGGGAAATTGCCGATTCATTGTAGAACTATTGCCTTACTGCCGATTCATTGCAGAACTATTGCCTTATTGCCGAATTTCATAGTCCTCTGTTAAATAGATCTGGCCAACCACGACAATGAGATTTTTCTGAACTGCATATGCAATGATTTGCATAAATAATGATAAAGAATCCCCACAATGGTTAGAATAGCAAATTTGTATTTTAGGAATTTACTGATTGGAAATCAGGCCCTCCGATTTATATAATATAATAGTGACTAATAAGCAAGATTGGTATTACGTCTGAATTCAATAGAAAAAGTTAAGGGCAAAACGTTTTAAAAAACGAAAGGTCTTTTATTTAACTAAAAACTGCCTGAGCGCTTTCGGACGTATATACGCCCTTCATCAGTGGTTATATGAATAGTAAAAAAATTGGAATGTTTATATATAGAGAGACCAGTTTAAAGCAAATTGGCATAAAATATAAAATGATAAATGAACTTACTAAAAATAATACGTATAATAAAGTATTCTTCTTTATGAATCCCTGTTTATTTATATTTACCGTGAATCCATTTGTAATTTTGATCCTGTTCAAATTTTAAGTTATGCTTGGCGACTCATTCTCGATTCTATACAATTCAAACCTCTTAAAAGTTATCTGTGACGTCATTCTCAGGAATATCATGCTTGACGTTTTCTAAAATGTGTATTAATTCTTTTCTGGTAGTAATTTAAAATTCGTAAGCGTTTAAACTTATTTTGTAATTTCCGTGTATATTTCTTGTATTATTTTTAACAAGTTCATTTATCATTTTATATTTTATGCAAATTTGGTTTTAACTGGTCTCTCTATATATAAACATTCCATGTTTTTACTATTCATGTAGCCACTGATGAAGGGCGTATATACGTCCGAAAGCGCTTTGGTAGTTTTTAATATATATTTTGTACGTCTTTTAGGATGTGTTAAATAAAAGACCTTTCGTTTTTTAAAACGTTTTGTCCTTAATTTTATCTTATAGTGTCTAATTATTAGAATCGATTAATATATCAACGATATTATTTAGCGGATTCTAGAAAATGATAATATTTTTATTTGTCAAGTTATATTTGCGTAAAACAAGTTATTTAGGTATTTCATATCTGTTCTACATGTTGATATTAACAAAATCTGACGTGAGCAGCACATAACTTTCCCTGAAGACTCATATTCACGTTTCCTTTATTTATTCAATAATTCATTTCATTGGGCCTATTTGCACAAAATAAAACCCACAATTATTTAAAATTACACTGAATCTGAACTTTTAATTCAATTTTTGTTCTCATTTGGTAACTGGAATTATTTTCAACGTAGTGTAGCGAAACTAAAATAACTCGAGAACGGCTAGACGTAGTGTAATGGGGTTGGTCTTATTCTTTCAATCGTTAAAAATTACGTATAAAACAAGCAAACATTTAATTGATATATTTGAGCATACATAGTTTATATTTTAGATTTTGACGATTTTTGCTGCCCATTTGGCAAAAAAGACAATTTCCCTCTTTCCGAATCTTACCAAAATCTGATCAGAACCAGGGTAACCCACAAGGGACTTATCTACCAAATTTTGGAAAGTTTGATCAATTAGTTTTTTCAGCTAGAGAGGATACATACAATTTTTGAGGAGCATTTCGCAAAAAAAGGCGGGTTCTTTTAGCCCGAATCATACTAAAAACTACTCAGAATCAGGGTCACACGCAAGTGACATACCTACCAAATTTTATGAAATTCGGTGCATGAGTTTTTGAGTTGGAGTAGCTACATACATTGAACAGCCAGACAGACACACACACACACATAGACAAACACACAGACGTCACGTTAAAAATGGTTTTTGTCGTATTCTAGAGGTCTCGAAACGTGTAACTCCGTCGAAAACTCGAGTTGTGAGTTTCGGTATCATTCCAATACTTTCCCTATACATTACCATGTATTGCAGGGAAAGTAAAAATCTGCTGTAGGCAGCACATGACTTTTCCTGCAGACTCAAATGCATTTTTTCTTTATTTCTTTAATAATTCATTAAATTGAGTTTAATTGCACAAAATAACACTAAATTGATTCAATGTTTGTTTTAATTTGGTAATTGGACATTTTTCCAAAGGCGACATAACAAAAATGCAAAAATTCCAAATATCTCGAGAACGGTTAGTGCTAGAGTAATGGAGTTTATTCTTATTTTCCTCGTCAAAAATCACGTGTAAAACAAGCATTTAATTGATACATTTAGATATATATAGACTTTTGTTTAGATTTTTGCGGGCCATTTCCTAAAAAAAGGTAGGTTGTTCATTTCCGAATCGTACTAAAATCAAATTCTAATCATATCCAGAGTATGTCACAAGTACCTTATCTACCAAATTTTATGAAATTTGGTTGATTAGTATTTTAGCTACAGTGGATACATGAAATCTTTACGGGCCATTTCGCAAAAAAGGCAGGTTCCGTTTTTCCAAATCGTACCCAAAACTAATCAGTACCAAAATCACACACAAGTGATTTACCTACCAAATTTTTATAAAATTCGGTCCATTGGTTTTTGAGTTAGAGTGGGTACATACATTGCACAGACAGACAGACAGACAGACAGGTAGGCAGACAGACAGACATACTACATACATACAGATATACACACAGACGTCACGCTAAAAACAGTTTTTTCGTATTCTAGGAGTTTCAAAATTTGTATATCCATCAAAATCTCGACTTGCTATTTTCGACATGATTCCAATACTTTCCCTATACATTACCATGTATTGCAGGGAAAGTAAAGGAAAGTTCAATATTTATGTGCAGTTCAACGTTAAAATCACTGTTCTTTAAATCTTGTACCTCCTTATAGTGGTGACAGAAGCAAAGTTATTGCATTATGTAGAGAAAGTCGTGTACTTCTCATATTAGATTTGTTTTGCATTCTGATACTGATTATGATATAAATAGTATAAAAAAAAATCTGATGTGGGCAGCACATGAGTTTCTCTGCAGATTTATATCCACGTTCTCTTTATTTTAATTAAATTTAATTCACTTTTAATCCCATTTTCGTTCTCATTTGGTAACTGGCCTTATTTTCAAAGGCGGCGTATAGAAAATAAGAAAAAACAAAAATATCTCTAGAACGGCTAGTCCTAGTGTAATGGGGGTTTTCTTATTCTCTTCTTCGTAAAAAATTACGTATAAAACAAGCATTAATTGGATATATTTGAGCATACGTAGTTTTTTGTTTTAGATTTTGCAGATTATTGCGGGCCATTTAGCAAAAAAAGACAGGTTATTTTTCCCGAATCATACCAAAGTCTAATTAGCACTAGGGTGACCCACAAGCGACTTATCTACCGAATTTTGTGAAATTCGGTCAATTAGATTTTTAGTTAGAATGGATACAGGCTTTTGCGGTACATTTCGCAAAAAAAAATGGCGGGTTCTTTTACCCCAAATCGTACCCAAAACTAATCAACACCAGACTCGTCCAGAAGTGACTTACCTACCAAATTTTATGAAATTCGGTCAATTAGTTTTTTAGTTAGAGTGGATACAAAATATGCACAGACAGACAGAAACACAGGCACACACAGACGTCACGCTAAAAATAATTTTTTCGTAATCTAGAGGTCTCGAAACGTGTAGATCAGTCGAAAACTCGAGTTGCGATTTTCGGCATGATTCCAATACTTCCCCTATACATTAGCATGTATTGCAGGGAAAGTAAAAATATTGAATAAATTGTATGAGGAACTTAAGTGCAGACTTACACTCCATATTTATGTTTGAAGTTCAAAGGCCCTATAATGATTGCGATATCTGACGTAAAGAAACTATTATTTATGTTACAGAGGAATGCTATTAATGATTTATTTCACTTTTGTATTTATTGAAACACCCCCATTTGATAAGTTCCGACACTAAAATGCATTAACACGGTATACACTCAATACAAATCTGTTTTTATTAGAAACTGAATCTTTTGCATTTAAATAAATTATTCCGTTAAGAGGGAGTACCTCACACAACCAGAGCTTCACGGAACTTTCATTAGCTAAATAAACAATATCTAGAGTCAGAATTTGGGGTAGTCGAAAATTTTAATTTATTTTTTCTGGCTAAATTCTTAAACCTTAAAGCAAATATTTTCGAAGAATTCTCTTCCTTTTCTTAGAGATAGAATCGGTCTTATAAGCTGTTTAAAGAATGTGGTTTATTTCGAAAATTACTATTTACCATGAAACTAGATAAACCTTTATAAATAATGCTTAAAGTTAAATAAATAATTCACAACGCAAAATGGTGTGGAAATGAAATGTAAAAATTGTTTTGAAAATACATTATGGATTTTCTTCTTCTGCAAAGTAAGAATTTTGCTGAAATTGTGTTAGCAAAATAGTAATGGTAGTGCCATCAAGTAAAACCAAGAAGGAAGAGAAGTACATAAGGAAACATCTGATGTGGGCAGCATATGACTTTCCCTGCAGACTTATTTCCACGTTCTCTTTATTTTAATAAAATTTAATTCATTTTTAATTCAATTTTCGTTCTCATTTGATAACTGAGCTTATTTTCAAATATGACGTAGAGAAAATACGAAAAACCTAATATATCTCGAGAACGGCTAGTCCTAGTGTAATGGGGTTGGTCTTATTCTTTTCTTCGTTAAAAATTACGTATAAAACATGAATTTATTGGATGCATTTTAGAAAATGCAGTTTTTTATTTCAGATTTTGACGAGTTTTGGGGGTCATTTGGCAAAAAAGGCAGATTATTTTTTTCCGAATCTTACCAAAATCTATTCAGCCCAGAGTGAACCTCAAGTCACTTATCTACCTAATTTTTGTGAAATACGGACCATTAGTTTTTTAGCTAGAGTGGATACAAGCTTTTGCGGGTCATTTCGCAAAAAAGGCGGGTTCTTTTATCCTGAATCGTACCCAAAACTAATCAGCACTAGTTTCTTCCACAAGTGACTTACCTACCAAATTTTATGAAATTCGGTCCATTAGTTTTTTAGTTAGAGTGGATACAAAATCTGCACAGACACACACACAGACGTCACGCTAAAAATGGTTTTTCGTATTCTAGAGGTCTCGAAACGTGTAGATCAGTCGAAAACTCGAGTTGCGATTTTCGGCATGATTCCAATACTTTCCCTATACATTACCATGTATTGCAGGAAAAGTAAAAATTGGTGTGAAACTAGATCAATAAAGCTGAAAAGCAGTCACGAAAAACGGCTGGATAACACAGGAAATAAAATAATAAAATGCAAATTTTGCCTAAATATAATATACAATTTATACAAGTTTCGAGGGAAAACACAACCTTCACTTTAAAGAAAAACGAGAAGAGCAATACAATTTATTCAAGTTAGTTCGGCAAATGCTGAAAAACAACACACATGATTAAAGATAGGAAAGTAGTTACCATCACCATTCACCATGAAGAGAAATAAGAGAGGTAAAAACCAAGGAGGCAGGAGAACAAAGGTGGAATACTAGGGACGAACGAAAAGAAAACCGGAAAGATATGAATAGCCGATATTAAAGAATAAACTATAAAAACACAGAAGAATGAATAGCAGAAATTAAAGATTGAAAGGAAATAACAAGAAAGATCAATCATGCTTAAAGCATTGATTATGAAACACTTTCCAACTTCAATGCAATTTTATTTAAACAGAATCTAAAATGCAATACATTACTCGGTAATATTTTGAAACTTATCACAATACTGCATTAATTTATTGTATTCGAAATCTTAAACCTTCATCGAAAAAAATGAACTTCATTCAAATGACGGCATTGAAATATAAATTGCCTGGTTTAAACATCTCTAAAATGCCTGGTTTAAACATCTCTACATTCCTCGGTAATAGTTTTAGAATTATTATAATACTACGATAATTTATTATATTTGAAAACTTCATCGAAAACAACTGAAATTAATTCAAATGACGTCATAGAAAAAATAACACGCCTGGATCTCTCTATAAAAACAGGATTTCATTCATAACTTTCACCCAATCATTTCATTCATCAAAATACTATAATAATTTATTTTATTTAAACATTTTATTTAAGACCATGGAGCTACAAAAAATTAAACTCTATGCTTGAAACTTCATCGAAAAAAATCGTCCTTCTCTTTATGAAATCAATTAATATTTCATTCATATCAGCCATGCAGACTCCATGGACTAAATTATTTTGTGTTAAAAAAATACAGGAATTCTAATACAACTCATTCTATATATTTTGCTGTTTACATTTTACATAGGTGAAAAATAGGCTTAGTTGTAGAAATAATCAAATTTAGATGAGCATTTAAACTCAAATATATTGTCATTGCGTTGTTTCAGTATGAAGATGCACAGAATTTAAGCAAAAATAAAGTACTTTTAGGACGGATACAACACTCAATATGAATTAAAAAGAACTTAAAAAAATCACGATTTTGAAACAAGATGGATGCCATATATCATTTTGAAGTGGGTCATGTGATCGTTTCATATCATGGTCACGTGATCGTTTCATATAAGAGGTGTAATTATTATTTTAATTTTTATTTAAAAAACTACTGAATATATTTCGCTGATTTTTTTTTATGGAACAATATATTTTATGGAACAATTTGAATATCACCTAAAATTTTCGAAGCAATTTGTGAATTTTAAATCCGCTTAAAAAATGTTTGAAAAATTAGGTCCCATAGGGCTCAATGTATTTCATTTTTTCGACCCGGGTTCAATCCAAAACTAATTAGGTGATATTATTCATTTATATTCCCATAGGTTCTACAGACGGTCTGAACAACATACTAAAATTTCATTCTGATTAAGTCATTTCTTCGGCAGTTATCGTGCTAACGGACAGACAGACATACAGACAGAATGAACAAAGTCATAAACACTTTTTAACTTTGTTGTAAAGTGTTAAAAAATGGAGGTAAAAGAACGGATAACAGAGCGATTAAATACTTTTGAATAGGGGGGGGGGGGTAAACTTAATTAAACGCTAACTGGAGAATATGGGACTTTTAAACCAGCTGTGAAAATACAAACAATCGTTATCGACATACACGATTGCCAAAAAATCACCAGTAAACTGTACGCGAAATAAGTAAAATAAAAGAAGGAAAGAAGGATGCAAAAATATTCGTAAGAAAAATAAGTAGAAAATAATTGAAAACAACGAAAAACTAACTATAAAAAACAGCAATAAAAGTGAAAAACAAATATGACGGAATCAGCTGATTTTGGAGGCTATATGGTATAACTACGTCACATAAAATTGTAGAAAATAACTAAAATCCGGGAAAGGGAAAATAAATGATAAAGAAAAATAAAAGAAGCTAGCCAAATTGGGAAATTTACCCAGGAATTTCCAGATACTTCTTAAAGAAGACGCCTTTTTTTTTGTCTTCGAAACCGTTCAAATTCAGTAAATTTAGACGAAATGTTTGTAATATCGGTTTTTATTACAGCAGGTTTTGCGGGTCTTTATTAATTAATGATGGTTAAACCATAGTTGGAGGAAATATGGTGCCATAGACAAATTCTTGTCCAGGGATATTTATTGGTGTGAAAAGCCTCAGAGACGTCTATGTTAAAAACTGGCAGACACTTTTAAATAGAACACAAACACTCATGAGACAGAAGAAAAGTGGAAACAATGAGCGGTCATCAAACAGTCTTTAGTTCTTTAGTCTTTAGAAAATTTATTAATCGCCCAATACGAAACAATATTCGCAATAAAGTTCCTTTCAGCAAATAAACTCATGCTTCTGGTGGAATACTGGAGAACATGTAACCCGATCCTACCCAAGACAGGGGAACAATCAATTCCGTTATTGTACAGATTCCTAAAGAATGAAAATAAAATGAAATCCCTTCTATTCTATAAGCTTTTAACATTAAAAATATCACGAAGAAAAGTAGAAGAGTTGTAAAAAAGTTTAGTTGTAAAAAACGATTTGTTTTTTTACAAAACTTCAATGTTCTCTCAAGCTACGTTTTAAGACAAGACATGATAAATTTGTCTTATACGTATACAATAACCCATATTGACAAGGATTTGATACATATCCAAAAGTAAAAATTATTCATAGGATTACTGAGGCTGATTCTTTGATAAAAGATAGACTGGATTTTAAAAGCAATTTTTGTTTCAAAATGCTAGGAACTTTATGACGAAACTTACGGATAGAATGGAAAGGAAACACAATTTTTAGCAATTTTAACTGATATAATAAGATTTGACAAGATTTGAGTTGTACGTAAAATCCAAAAATTGTCTTAGCTATTAGTTCTATCAGAGTTCAATAGATGGCTCTACCGATAAAATTTACCACTGTATTGAAATGTGATCTCAGTTAATTAATTTCTTTATTTTTAAAATAATTTGAAGTTTTAAAAAATCTCGTCGAGGCTTTTACTTTCGAAGTCGAGGTATATCTGTATTATGTGGGTCGTTTGGATTTTTCATTACAAATGACACAGAGAGACAGACGTTCAATTTTATAATTATAGATTATTCCGAGTAATACCAGATGTTTCTACTAATTGTAAATAAGCTTCAATACAAATGTTCCTTTTCCACAGGTCTTGAAAAACTGACGCACTTATGTGTAATCCTGTTATATTTTGCACTTCAAATCGAACAGGAAATTTAGATGCGGATTGGATAAAAATTCTTCTACCCGGAAAAATACGGAAATGAAAAGATATTTATCTTCGAAATATTTAGAGTTGAGCAAAAATATGTTAAACATAAATATATGATATTTTCTTTATAGCACACATATGTTGAAAGTTCTATTGCGAGAACTTTAAAGGGGAAAATGTTAGAATTTCTAATTTGGATGTTATTCGGGCGGAAGAAAATTATTCACGCTTGTGCGAAATAGAAGAGATCTTTACTGAAACTCACGTGGCCTAGCATATAACTTTCTTTACAGATTCACAACTCAAGATGCTGTGGAAAAACAATAAAGTGCAGTGCAGCTCAACTCTACTTTCTCATACCCAAAACCATTTTAGTAGCTCTTTTATTTCAAATTGTATAAGAAAAATTTAAAACATCGGTATCATGGATCGAAATGATTACAATTATAGCGTATTACCCTTCAATTTAAGGGGCTTGAAAAAATATTTCGATTGATACAATTTATTTTTATTTATTTATTTAAAAGGAATGCAAGCTACACGACAAAGACCCAGTAAACAGCGTGCAAGTTAAAATACAATACAAAATATAGAGATTAAAATATAATAAAATATATTAAAATGCAAACTATTGACAACAAACGATTTTCGAAAGCACCTGAAAATGAATAGATACATTAAAATATAAAATATGTACAACAAAAGATTTTTAAAAGCCATTTCCGCTGAATAAAAAACATCAAGATTATCGGGGAGGCTGTTGTAAAGTTAACAAAATTTATTAATCGCACAATAAGAACCATTATTCGCACTAAAATTCCTTTCAGCAAATAAACTGATGCTCCTGGTAGAATACTGGGGAACATGAAACCCGATCCCACCCAAGACAGGGGAACAATCAATTCCGTTATTGAACATATTCCTGAAGAATGAATATGAAATGAAATCCCTTCTGTTCTGTAAGCTTTTAACATTAAACATATCACGAAGAAAAGTAGAAGACCTAACAACATATATCAGATTTCTTATAATATAGATATCCCAAGAATTTATTTTGAATAATTTTGATCTTGGTTGCATGAACAGCATGAAAAGGCCTCCACACCACAGACGAAAACTCAAGCCCAGACCTGACCGAGACATTAAAGAGAACTATGATGGTATCCTCATTAGTAAAATCCTGAATATTCTCTTAATGTAACCGAGTTTCTTATAGGATTTAGCACAGATATCAGAAATATGAGGGGAAAAGCAGAAATTAGACGTATAAATAACGCCAAGATCAGTAACAGAGAATTTTCTAGCCAAAACAGAGTTGCAATACCATAAGAAAATAAAAGAGACACTTTTCTACGAGTAAAAAGACACAACACTACTAATATTAAGATGAATACGATTATAGCTCCACCAATTAGAAAAATCTGATGTGGGCAGCACATGACTTTCCCTGCAGACTTATATCCACGTTCTCTTTATTTCAATTAAATTTAATTCACTTTTAATTCAATTTTCGTTCTCATTTGATAACTGGACTTATTCTCAAAGGTAGCTTGGAGAAAATACGAAAAAAACTAATATATCTCGAGAACGGCTAGTTCTAGTGTAATGGGGTTGGTCTTATTCTTTTCTTCGTTAAAAATTACGTATTAAACAAGCATTTAATGGATATATTTGAGCATACGTAGCTTTCTAGTTTAGATTTTGGCAATTTTTGCGGGCCATTCTGCAAATAAACGCAGGTTATTTTTTTCTGAATCGTACCATAATCTAATCAGCACCAGGGCAACCTATACGTGACTAATCTACCGAATTTTGTGAAATTCGATCCATTAGTTTCTCAGCTAGAGTAGATACAAGCTTTTGCGGGCCATTTCGAAGAAAAAGGCGGGTTCTTTTATCCGGAATCGTACCCAAAACTAATCAGCCCCAGACTCGCCCACAAGTGTCTTACCTACAAAATTTTGTGAAATTCGGTGTATTAGTCTTTTAGTTAGAGTGGATACAAAATCTGCACAGACAGCCAGACAGACACACAGACACACAAACAGACACACACACAGACGTCACGCTAAAAATGGTTTTTCGTATTCTAGAGGTTTCGAAACGTGTAGATCCGTCGAAAACTCGAGTTGCGATTTTCGACATGATTCCAATACTTTCCCTATACATTGCCATGTATTGTAGGGAAAGTAAAAAATATACACATCATACTTGACAATGTACCCCTCGGGGGGCTGGGGGAGGACTTGCCCCCCTGAAGAGGCTAATGACGTCACGAACCAAAAAATCACGTGATCATTGAGCCATACACAAACCCTTTTATGTATGATTACGCCAAATATTGTCCTATGTTGTCCTGTTAAAAAAATATAAAATTTCAAATAAATGTCGAAGTTTTTGCTCGAATTAAAAAACATATCTAGTTCAAGAATTTTTTATATGGAAGTTTCGTGAAAATCCATTAATATTTGTGGCCGCTATTGTCTACACAAGAAATCGGTGGCATACGTACAGACAGACGGGCATCCCTTCAAAAATAGCCAACACGTGTTCAGGAGGTCTTAAAACATATATTGGCATCAAAATCTCGAAATCGAAAATTTTCGTGAAAACAATACTTTCTCAATACTACGTTTGAGAAAGTAATATAATCTTTATTATATTCCGAAATCGCTGAAAACAAAAAAAAAAATATTGTTAGAGCTTCAAATAAGAATCATAAAAATTAAACTGCTGCTTTTCGGAATAACACTTTCAATACTTCTTAGAGAAAATAAACATATGCAAATTAAGTGACAACAATTGTTCCGAAGACATTTTGATCCCTTTTCATCAGGTCAAAACCGTGCCTTTGTGGGGCCTAAATAATCTTTCGATTATTATTTCCCTCAGTTTACATTATAATTTATGTTTACTTAATCTTACCGTCCTAACTGGTTCGGTTGTTGACGAATCACCAACCTAATCAGTATTTTCTGCGATTCTACGGTAGAATAGGAATATGTTTCGGATCGCAAGGTTTGCAGTGTTCTTGAGTAATGGGCTCGAAGGGTTCTTGAGTAGACTATGACGGATTCGAGTAGTGAGTAGAGGTACCCCCCCCCCTTCGACTAGGAAAAGTTTAGTATTCGGGGTGTGGCCGCAATACGGACCGAAGTAACAGAATGCAAAGTTAAACATATAAGTTTTGTAAATGGGTATCCATGTCAGCATTATCATCAGCCTAGTATATTGTAGTAGCTTGTATAATTGCCATCTATTCTGGTGGACGTGCAATAGCAATTAGTATATATGTTGTACGTTGCTTTAAACAGCAAGTTGCTGAAGCCCAGATCGTCCGACTCATCCGAAGGACTTGAGCAACTATTTGGACGGCCGGAACAGCAAGCTGTTGTAATTTTTGTGAAATCCCCAATAAACTGAGTTTTATTTTAAACAGCGCCGTCCTGTGTTATTGCCCTTGGACTGACAGGTCGAAATATCAAGTACTCTAAGTTTGAATTAAGTACATTTGACAGATTAAGTTAAAATCCTCTGCAAATGCAGATAAAGAGGAAAACAGACATATACACTTTACATCTTTACTTAACAATTGTTAAGCAATAACTATGTTGGCAGGCCAAACAACAGTGTAAAACTGTTGAATTATTGAAAGCGTTATTCAAATAGGAATACCCAATTAATCTAATAAAACGAAATTTAAAGAAACAGTCAACGCGATATTTTTAGTGTCAATCTGTTTTGAAGGCAAAAAACAACTTTCTCCGTCAGGATAAGCAAGAATCGCAAACTTTACTCGTCAAATCAAGACATTACTTATAAATGCCAGTCAATTTCGGTGATAGGTTCTTCAAATAAAACTCCAAACTAGCTTTCTTGCAGCAGCATACGATAAATGCAATAACAACATCTGCACTTCATGCAATTTTGATAAACTATAATTGTGTAATTAGTAGTTGTAGTTGTGATGCAAATTAAAACCTCTTCATGTCTATAAATTGTATAGAGTTTAAATTTAATTCACTTGCTCATAAGAATATAGATATAATATTTCAAAATTTAAATCATAATATTATCAACTGATAAATAACAACAATCTATAAATAATAAAGTATATTTTAATCACTGACGATTTATTTATCCCTAGAACTGTAATAGAATTCTTAAAGTGGTTTTACGAAAATACCGAAGAGAAGTATACAAGTTTTTCTAACGATAAAATATAATAAATTATAATTAACATATAATGATTGACAGTCATTTCTTATAAACGTTTTATATAATTCATTTCAAAATCTTTAAAAAAAAGAATGTTTTTTCTATTGTTCAAATTTTGTAGAAAATCAATCAGGTTCTAGAATTAATTGATTTGTTTTAATCTTATCAGTCGAACTATCTACACTATTAGCCATGAATAGATCGTGATCGTATGCGCTTTAAAATAAATTAAAACATATTTAAAACGAGTTTTCTTTTAAACTTCGGAAATATTTTAATAGTGTAATTTATATAAAATATTATATTTATTTGAAAAATACTTCTATACTTAAAAAAGGCTGCAAGCTGTAAAATATAGAGCTGGAGTTACATGAAGCATGAATTCGACCCCTTTTTTAAATGTCGCCAAATTGGTGATGACTCTGAATTAACGAAAAGTACTTTAACGAAAAGTACTTCAAATTGATAACATTTATAATAAAACATAAGTCTATTGATTTTAAATTTTAGTAATGAATCGGAGTCAAAAAGATTAATAACCAAATGATATAATATCTTTAAATAGGGTACGTATGTCTGTCTGTGTGTCAGTGTGTGTATCCGTTGGTCTGTGGAGATGATATCTCACGAACAGCGTTTCGAACGAAATTTGGTACAAAAATTTCAATCCGGTAATACAGGATGTCTATTAATTTCAAATGCAGTCGACTGTTTGGAAAACCACCACATTTTCGTATGAAATTTTGAAAAAAATTAACAAAAGACCAGAGCCTTCAATAATGTTACTTAAATAATAATTTCTTAAGTAATTTTTCATTAGAAAATGATTAACAAATGTTTGAGAAAGCTAGCATTAACAGTTTTCGAATCTCCGTTTGTCTGTAACGCTTGGGTATAAATTTTGCGAAATTCGACTAATTTAACAAAATATCGCCAAAACTTTAGATTGACGAATATATCGTTAAATTATAATTATTAAAATATGGATTATATTGTTTATTGCGGATGCTATCAATATTAATAACTTCCAATTTAGAGTGGTGTGAAATGTAAGTTAATTGGATACTTCGAAATTGTTTTACATATTGTCATCTGAAAAATAGCCAATAAATATACATTTCAATATTAAAAACATTGTGCTGTAGATCTTATATACCATATTTTCACTGTTAAAGAAATAAATTCATTGCATTATATAGCAAAAGTCATGTGCTGACCACATGAGATTTTTCTTGATTGTCAAGTGATAAATAACAACAATCTATACAAAAATTCTATTGTAATCATTGACGATTTATTTATCCTAAGAACTGTAATAGCTTTCTTAAAGTGGTTGAAAGAAAAAACCGAAAGGAAGTATATAAGCTTTTCTAACGATAAAAGTATAATAAATTATTATTAACATATACTGATTGACAGTTATCTCTTATGAACATTTTATATGATTAATTTAAAATCTTTAAGAAAATAATGGTTTTTCTATTGTTAAAATATTCAGATTATAGAATTAACTGATTGTTATAATCTTATCATTCGTCATTTGTACTATCAACGCTATTAACTAACAACATATTATACATGAAGAGTCTGTGATCGTACAAATTTGACTTTTGTTACAAAATATACGTTTTAAAAGAAATTTTAAATAAAATGTGTTATAATTTAAAATTCGGAAATATTTTAATAATAAAATATATATAAAATATACCAATTTAGCAAGTACTATTATTCAGAAATCTCCTTCTTGACAATCTTCCAGGAAGCTGCCCATATTAAGGGAAAAGGGCAGTAAATTCCAAAATATAGAGAAGGAGTTAAATAAAGCAGGATTTTTACATAATTAATGGTATAATGTGGCTGCCTCTGTTAGAAACATTTGACATGAATTTTTAAAATGTCGCCAAATTGATGAAAACGAAAGTAAATTAACGAAAATCCCAAATTGATATTATGTAGAGCAAAACGTAAGTCAATTGGTTTTAAATTTCAATAATGGATTGGACTTCAAACACATTAATAAACAGATGGCATATTATGTTTAAATAGCTTATGCATGTCTGTCCGCTTGCGGGCAAATTTGGCGACTTTTGGAAAATGAAGCAAGATTGATAAAATATTGCCAAATCGACGAAAATGTTACTAAATTCTTGAAAATGCAATAACTCAAAATGTCTACGACATTACTTAAAATTAATTTCTTTGATAGCCCATGTTCACTTCAGTAAATTATAAATTTAATAGTCTTTATTCAAAATATAATGAGTTTCACTGTTCACGGGACAGCTACGTTTTATTAGGGAGTATAGGTGAGCGTAAATTAATTGCATTATTTTAGGGGATGATATAGTATTATTTTTGGACAGGAAGTCGTATAAGAAATAGTAATATTAAACAGATGTAGTGTATGGTTTATGCATGTGCCTGTGGATATTAGAAGAGCAAGTAGTGTAAGCGGGCATATGAAGGGGTATCTCTTGGAACTTTATGGATGGTGAATGGGAGGTACTAATTTGCAACCGCACTTCGTCTTATGACGGGCTTACTCTTGTAGTTCATAATGAGCTAGATAGCTTTGTCTGGATTTGGGAAGACGCGTTGTACGCCTTAATAAGAAAATCAACTCTGTGGGGTTGCTATACCCAAGGTTAATTTCGACATAGCTGACTACGATCTTGCAGTCATAATTTCAAACACTGCTGCTGATATTTAATTTAATTTGCAGGGCTGTTCAGATACAGACAGCGAAATAATTTTTGTCAGCCGAGAACCCAGCATGATTTGAAATTAAATAATTTGAGCAAGTATAATTTCTAAAGAATTTTGCAATTCCTGAAGGAATTTCCAGCACATAATAATGCTTAAGTGTGACTTTCATCAGGATCACATCAGGGTCACACCAGGTTCTTCAGCTACAGTGAACTACAGTGAACGGCAGGAGACTACCGTTGCCAAATAGCCTTCAGCTGCACTTGCAGTGATAAAATGCAGTTTTGAACTATGTATAGCAGTTATGTATAGTACTACACTTAGCAAGTTTTCTCTTTCAAAATTTTTCAAAGGGATAGAGAAGTGTCCAGGAGAGGATAAAATCCCCCCTTCAAATATTTAAAGAAGAGAAACAGTTCATAGAAAAAGAAGTTTCATAATAAGATAGAGTTTTGTAACTACAAATTTTACCAAGCATATGCCTGTAGTTTGAGCTCAATCTTCTATATATTTGTAGTTAGCTGCCTGACACAACTGACATCACAAAGTTTGCAACACATGGCAATATTTTTCTGTAATACAATTTGCAGCTTTTTGGCCTTCGTGAACTCTAAAATGCCTGAAAGTGGTGCATTGATAATGGTTGCTACATTAGAAGCACGATCCCGCGTTTTGGAACGTCTTTTATTGATGAGTTTTGTGAATACATAATATTGAAATGCAGTTATTAAGTTGGTTTATTAAAAGCTGTATACTGCGTTATTCAACAGTTTGCATTAAAGTTACTGTCGTGAAAATAATGAAATGCTTACTCGTACGGAAACGTGCCAACAGATTATAAAAGAACAAAGATTATAGAGAATAGTATAGCTGCATTATGAAAGAGTAAGTGTAGTGATAATTGCTTACACTGCGATGCTGTCTATCAATAATCCTCCAAATGTATCTTTACAGTGAGATTCTACGTTCTTAATCTGAAAACAAAATTATGAGTGACAACGTGGTATAAGCATTCGAAATGTGCGAACTTGGGAAATAATAACATTTTGAAAGGCAATCAAAATTGCGCACTTGTGAAAGAAGCAAAGTAAAAAATATATTTACCATATGCAGACTTGTGAAAGATGCAGAGTTGTTAAAGCATTATGAGATGCGCCTACTAGTTTCAAGTTTTCCAAGTCACCAGCCAGACAAATTACTCTCTAATGCATTTAACATGCGCACAAGTTATATACCAGCTCTATATTTAAATCAATGGGTCAAACCAAACACCAGTAACGTATCAACAATTAACTATTTGGTCTCACATCTCTCCATCTCATAAAAGAATAAATGATATCTTTTGTAATAAAATTTTATTTGTAAATGTTATTTTATAATCTTTGAATGCAACCTAAATAAATACTATGATTTGAAAAGCTAAATAGCGCAGTCAATGACACATAATTTACTTTTCAGATTAAGAAAGTTGGCTCTCTCTGTAAAGATACATTGGGAGGGTTATTCACAGAAAACATGCAGTCCACGCAATTATCACTATACTCAAGATTTCACAAGGCATCAGTGCTTCTCGTATACGAAATCTTTCGGAACATTTTGGTACGCATGACCATTGTTTTTATTTTCACGCCAGTAATGTTATATTTATTTGAACTAATTCATTTATTCATATTCCTTTTTACCCGAAAAGTTTTGAATTCAAGATATCGGCCGATATGCCTGCTTAGAAACCCCTTGAACATACTTTGAACACTTTCGAAAATATGTCCGTCTGTGTGCTTTTATGAGGTAAGGATACGATAACTGAAGAGTGGATGAATATAATCAAAGAATTTCCGAAATTTTATGTGTTCATAAATTACACAAAAGGAAAAAAGAATCAGATTAACAAAAATGAAAATCTAAATTATTGGTAACTGCAGATTTTCTCAGCAATATTTCCTATGAAGAAACAATGACTATTATCGGGAATAATTGGGCTATTATGGTTGGTCTCTAAGCAGAAGAGAGGTAATCTGAACTTCTACTGTTACTATGGATGTAAAAGGTACTAAAATATAAAAAGTCGCTCAAACTACTATCTAAAATAATCTTAAATTCAAAGACTTTGATAATAGCTGCATAAATATGTGATTAACAGTATGAAATGGATTCAGCGAAAAATAGGCAGTGTGGTATAGGCAGTATATATAGGCAGTCTCCTGGATAAAAAAAAACTAGCTCAACCACACCCGCAACGGCAAGAAATCGTCTGTCAATAGATAGTTGCATTATCTGACAGAGGAATGGAATCATTGTCAGACGTAAACAGATAAAATGAAAAGAAAAACCTAAGAGGAGAGTAAATAGAAGAATAAAAATATTCAGAACATTTTCTTTAGTTCTCTACGTACTTTAGTGTCCCATTATAAATTAAATCTTGAAAATTCATTGTAAAAGCCTTCCCGTCAAGTACAAAAAACAGAAACCTCCTCATAAAATAGTTATGAAATCTCAAAATGGTTTCTTCAGAACAGGAGCTGTACTTTCAGATCTACATACCCTATCAGAAAATTCTTATGTTGGGTTAGACAGATCTTTCATGTTCAGTTATCCACAGCCTGTGTCTTGTGAACTCGAGACGTATGGTCTTCGAGACTTGGTTTAGCCGTTGGCTAATCCTGGTGAGATAAGCAACAACAATATCCTAACCCCTCTGCAAATCACATGTAGCCCTTTTGTGTCGTAGTCAATTTACTTTTATCTAACATTCATCTGCTTGGCTCTGATGTAGGAACTATTTTTAACTAGATTTAAGACGAGAGTTTCGCATATTCATCAACAAGAAGAAAGAAGGGGGAGGGGGGATCTGTGATTGAATCGGGAGCTCTTGCTATTCGCATTGCATCAGCTTAAAGAGAAAGCTGATACCGCTTACCCTTAAGGCAGACAAAACTTTGTAACCTACCAGGACATACTTAGCAACCATATTTTACAGATTTCCTAAAGTCTAGATGGTACTGAATATGTGTGCCTCTATCCATAGCTCTGCATCAACGAGAAGCTAGTTTAACACTCATAGTATGATAGTAATGGTTTGGTCATCACTTAATCGAGATCTTAACCCTATGGTAAATTTTCTGGGAATATTAATTAGTTCGCAATGTGTTGTTGTTGAAACCCAGACCGTCCGACCTACCAGAAATGTGTAAGGTAACTTCTTGGACGGTCGGGAAGTGACACTCAATTTAGACCGGAACCCAGTGGGGGAGGCATCCACAGGGACCGTACCCTCAAATGGAAGATAGTTCACAAGTGTGGCAGACGAGCAAATGCAACTTGAAAGAGCAACATGCCCAATTGTGTTTTCAATGTTATTCAGAAAACGACTCAACTGCTTGCACAAGATGTGAAGATAACTAGTATGTATTTATATTTTTGAGACAACTTAATTCTGATTTTTACCTTCTCATTCGTACCATTGAGAAAGTATTGCTTTCACGAAAATTTTCGAATTCGAGATTTTGATGGCATTACATGGTTTTAGACTTTCTGAACATATTAATTGAAGTGATATCCGTCTATTTCCGTGCCTATTTCTGGAGTGATATCCGTCTGTCTGTACGTATCACTGTGGTCGATTTTTTGTGTACACGACAGCAGATGCAAATATTAATACATTTCCGCGAAACTTTATATCCGGGTTTGTTACAAAAAAATCTAGAATTTGATACAGTTTTTTTTAATTCGATGGAAAACTTCGAAATTTTATATTTTAACATGGCACTACAGGACATAATTTGACATAATCATTCATAAAGGAGTTCATTCTCGTAATCATTGATTACGAGAATTAATAGTTTCAATCATTGTTGTAAAAAATAGCCGGCATACAAATTTTCTTTGTTCCTGATGTCATTAGTCCCCCTTGGGAAGCAAGACACCCCCAAAGGGCCATTGTCAAGTATGATTACAATCGAAATATTTTTTCAAGCCCTTTAAAGTGATGGGTAACATGTTATAGATGTAATCATTTGGACCCACGATATCGATTTTTCAAATTTTTTCTTGTAAAATTTGAAAAAAAAAATGAATTTGGTATGAGAAATTCAAGTTGAGTTACACTCCAATTAATTTTTTTATTGTAATTCTTAGTGGAATTATTATGGATAAATCAAAATAATTGTATATCTGTTTTTCCAAGAATATTTTATCTTTAAGGTTCCATTTCAGCTCTCCTTAGTTTTATTATTAGCTCTCTTTAGTATTATTGTTAGCTCTCTTTAGTTTTATTATTAGCTCTCTTTAGTTTCATTGTCTTTAAAAAGTAATTCTTTAAAGACGAAAAAAGAGGTAAAAGACAAAAAAGAGGAAAATATTGAAAAGACAAAATATATTATATTCAGAATTTAAATAGAGTTGTGTGGTACAAATCCCGTGAATTAAAAAAATCGCATTGTTGTCTTACATTATAAAGAAAGGTGTGTGTGTGTGTGTGTGTGTGTGTGTGTGTATGTGTGTGTGGTTTGTAGGAGTGTGTGTGTATGTGTGTGTGTGATTTGTAGTGGAGTGTGTGTGATTTGTAGTGGAGTGTTTGTGATTGGTAGTGGAGTGTGTGTGATTGGTAGTGGAGTGTGTGTGATTTATAGGAGTGTGTGTGATTTGTAGTGGAGTGTGTGTGATTTGTAGTGGAGTGTGTGTGATTTGAAGTGGAGTGTGTGTGATTTGTAGTGGAGTGTGTGTGATTTGTAGTGGAGTGTGTGTGATTTGTAGTGGAGTGTGTGTGATTTGAAGTGGAGTGTGTGTGATTTGTAGTGGAGTGTGTGTGATTTGTAGTGGAGTGTGTGTGATTTGTAGTAGTGTGTATGTAGTTGTAGCGTCGTACAGCCATGGAATTCGGTACACAGATAATTCAAGAACTCGGGAAGGTGCACCTTAGCATTATTTTTAAAATTCGAATTTATTTTTAGTTAATTTATATTTTAGAACGATTTTGGAAAGAATTCACAGAAATCGGTTCTTTAGCGATCGAAAATATTATTGCAAAGTTTTCATCTTGACACCATCAGAACGACCAAATAATTATCTATAAAAAAAGTGTTTAATTGAGCCTATGCGATTTATAAATGAATTTACATGAATTTTTAAATAATATATACTTTGTGTGTGTTTAAAACGTTCCCTACTTTAAATAACGTTAAAAAATATTGACTGGCATGCCAATTTTTATAATTTTGCATAAACTCCTTTTAATATTACACACTGCTCCAAAACAGAACTAATTTCCTAAAGCCATTAATTTAATTTTGCTCATTTTTTCACCTGTCAAAATTTTGAGTTCCGTGCGGATCATTTTTCTCCCCCGGAGTTGGTTGTAGGTGAATTGCGCATGCGCTTAAAGCTCTCTCATAGACAATGTACATCATTTCTCCTGTGTATTTTTTTTTTTTCTTTCGTTTTCTGAGAGCATGGGTGGGATGCGTTCAGCGGTATTTAAACCCATTTGGACGGATCTGTTCTTTCTTTACATGTTTTAAATTTTGAAATTACTTTCGGCTTTATAACTGCCGGGTAACGCAGAGTACATTTTCTAGTTTAATAAACGCTACTCTATACATCTTTTAAAAAATGATTATGGTGCAAATTGGAGGAACTTAATGCTTTATTAAAATATAATGTATTGTAGAAGTATTACATTAAGATTTAAATTTGCACAATAAAATTACTTTACAATGTGATGAAAATATTCTGTTATTTACAAATCATTAATATGAAGTTCCCTGACCACTGATTTATAAATTTAAATCTTTGACAAAATGAATTTGATGTTTTAATGTTTTGTATTTTTATTTTTATGCATATTGTTTTGAATGCATTGTTTAAAATAGATTATGAATAACATTAATTTTACATTCGAATTTTCCCTATTCAGTAGACAAAAAGAGAAATTATATTATGTGTAAAAATCCTTATATTCATAATAAAATTACATATATGACATAGAAACAAAATATAAGTTTACATAAATATGAAATGTACACAATTTGCATTTAAGATCTAGAAATAACATGTAATGAGTAACATTTTGTCCCTTGTGCTTTAAATTAAATTTGATTTAAATTGAAATTCATGGACAAAATTCATTTTAGTGGATTTGACCTAGGCAAATTATTATTATTTAAATGCAAATTTCATATTATATGTATAAAGAAAGTTACCTTATTTGATTATAAACATATTAGAAATTAAGTTTATTGAGAGTATATTAGGAATAAACATTGAATTAAACATGTAAAAGTGACAGTTTAAGTTTATAATAAAATCAAAAAAGTGTGAATTTGTTTATTTGAACTTTTTATTGACAGTCCCAGGATAGTTGAAGAACTAACTTATTTCCTTTTAGATGGCAATAATTTATATTTGCTTACATAAAATATTTGTGTTTATACATTAACTCCTCAAAGCTCACCGAAGAGATTATTCTTTATATTAAAAGAAAATAGATGGCGCCACCACAGTTTGACAAGCAACGCGACTCTTGAGTTTCTGTATCTCGTACTGAAAACTCTATAGTATACGAAAATATGAAATGTGGTGTTCTGTGGAGATATATTATGGAAACACGCTAACATAAATAGCTTATTTTAAATTTTAGTTTACATGATATTGATTGTCAAAGTTAAAGAAAGAGTATTTGAGCTGTTAGTTGGCGTCCTGAACGGACTAGCGATAGCAAGACCACAATTTTTGCAACTGAAATACAACTAAATTTAACTATATATACATATATATATTTGACCTTTACAAGGTGGAGCCTTTTTTTTCTAAATTTTATTTCAGTTTTAGGGGTATTAAATTTTTCATTGCACTTAAGAAGTAAAAAAAAAATCTTCAGTATAGACAAATATTGATCGAAACGATTAGAAGCAAAAGAGCGATCATGTGCGCCAGTCGGGATAAAAGAGCGCCAGTGAAGAAGGGGAACGCACCTCCCTAACTAGCGTATAAGACCTGCGCAACAGGCGGTGGAAAAGAGCACGAGAAGCGTCAGCGAGTAGCTGGCGAAGCCATCCAACTAGTGAAGCGAGACACAGGGTTGATAGTCGGAGGCAGAGTTACCTAGTCTTTGTAAAAAAGAGTTCAATTTCACTAGAAATTTAACCATAATTAGTAGACATACCAATCAGAACATGTGGAAGCAATTTATTTCTATATTTAAAAAAAGTAGCTGACGCCATCTCCTCCGGAAGTAGAGATAATAACTGAAAGTATTCTTAATAGTTAAAATTTGCATAAATTTAATAAGTTAAATAGGTTGAAAGTTAATATTGAATAAGTTGAAAAATATGGACCCTCTAGCGCCCTTGTCTATCACACTGCTGGTTTTTGTAATGCTATTTTTTATTAGAAGTTAATTAAAGAGCATAATGGCCATTTGGTAGTATCGTGCTGCTATTTATGTTGCTACATCGTGTAAAGTCACTTAGAAAAACAATAAAATTTGTTGATAACATTTTAGATTTTAAGTTGCGGATCTTATATTCTACTTATCTTTAGATCATACATTTTCAGATAGTTTTATCACGAGGATTTTAAATCTTATCAATTTTTTTTTGGGAGAAAAAATAATTTATGTTAATGTAACGAAAATGTTGGTGATATGTATTATACTGTAAGTTGTTGTAAAATTTGGAATAATGTTAGAAGCAATACTTTTTCTAGTAATTACATGAACTTTAACCTTATGGAATTGTTAAAGAGCAGCAAAGCTGGTGTCAAGGCTATTTGTATTATTAGTAACTTGTTGTTTAAAGAACTAGACATTTGAAATTGTAGATGTTTGCATGTTTATTGTAGAATTACTACATGTTGTACTTTGATTTCTTTTAACTTATAATTTCGATAAAATTATTGTCATATTTGCTAGGTAGGCTTTTTATTTTCTGCTGTTGTAAACCAAGCATTTCTGTACTATGTTGCACTTGAAAGTATTATTATTTGTTACCTTTGGGTAACTCTTGTAAAAGTTGATATTGAAAACAGCTCTTCCAGCGAAGGGTGGGTCTCCATGGAAAGCATTATGCTGGGTTGCAGGCTCGTCCCTTTTGGTTTTGTTTTAGGGCCTCCGCTGACTTGAGAGGAGTGGAGTGGTTTACTGCCGTGGCTAGACGGGGTTTAGACTTGGAGAAGCTTGCAATAGTCTGTGGGGGTGGCCTCAACTGCTTGTCACGAGCAAGTGCGTGTACCAGGATGAGCAGGCTCGTTATCATAACGACTTATTTTTGCCGTATACCTTCGGGAGAACCGGTGTCTAGTCTGATTACCTTCATATTTTAAACAATGTAATTAAGGTTGAAATCATTGCTATATATGCAAAAGAAAATTGGGTTCTTTTTAAGTTGCACTTTTTGAATCGAAACTGAGTTTTTCGATCAACGTACCTAAACGAACTGTATATATATATGTATATATTCCTCAAACCTGTTGGTTAGTTCATTACAGTTTCTAGGTAATAGTTTTCAACACCACCATAGAAATTCACAGAAATGTGTTGTAAAATTTGTGATTTCTTGTAAATGAAAATGTCAAAGAACACCCTATTTTAGCTTTCTTAATTTTGAAGAATTAAAAATCCATAAGTTAGAAGACTTCCAAAAGTAACAAAAATGAGATTATATCTTACATCTACGAACTTTCCAATCGTGAGAGCGACGGGTTTTCTATTCATCAACGCATTCAGTTTCATTTGCAGCTTACTGACTTCTTCCTCATCATAATTGAAAGCCAAAGATTCATAAATATCATTCAATGCCAATAATATTCTCTCCATTTCCTCGGGTATTCCAGATGCAATATATACAGTACCAGTAAAATACAAACAGCTTCGCACCAACTCAAATAAATTATCCGTTTTCACGTATTTATCTTGTCCATAAAAGTTTTCAAAAACCAGCCCAAACCGCAGAAAAATTTGCAAGACTTGATTGAACACCATGAAGAGGAGAACTCCGGAAAACATATCTTTTAGCAGATTTGAGCCGTGCCACACCGAGCTGTACCGCTTTAAGAATGTGACAACGATTGAACTTGAGATGAATCGAACGTCTTGCATGTCACGTCTGAGGGATGCAATGACTTCTTTCCAACAATGGCATACCACACAAAATACGGAGTTGATACACGTCACAATCGTTACTTGTCCGAAAGTCTTAAAGAAAACGTAACAGTATAGTAGAATTCTTGATATGTGTACATTTTTAAGGAAACTTTTAGTAAGGGATTCTAAGAGACGGCCATTCATGTATAAGTATAAAAAGCAATTTGAAAAGGGTTTTACAAATGCCAAGAAAATAACGATATACGTTATTACCAATATGGCTTCACTATGTTTTCTTATTGGAGATATAATTAATAATTTCCGTATAATTTTCAAATTTTTCCTTTGTTTGTATATCATACAAAACATAGATATTACAGACATCTGTGAAAGTATATCTGTTAGATTATACTTGATAGAAACAATATCGATATTTTGCAATAGAATTATTAATGTGCATAAGAAAGTAATTATAATTATTGCCCAAACTATGAGAAAGTAGATATTTATTGTAATCTTCTTTATCGTAATATTTGAATAGTGACCATTTACGTTATTCCCTATCACATTGAGAATAAACCAAAAGGGATTTACGTCCTGTCTACATTCCATTTTTTTTCAGAGGAATCTAAATGAGTATATATATTTTCCCAATATTACATTTAATTCTTCAATAGAAGAAAACACTTTATATCTTGAAATATTTTTGTTTGATCAACAGTAAAATTGTATGCACTCTACGATGCAGCATATGAAAGTTCTATCATCATAACTGCCATTATTTATGTAGGATAAGTAGTCAAATATTGTGCATAAAAAGTCTGATAGAAACAGACGATTGCATTATAATTCTATTGTTATGTATTATTATTAATGAAATATATAAATGATACTGATACATATGCAATCCAATGGCTTAAATTAATCTGTTTTTAATTAGACTTAATGCTTATAATTTCGATATTTTCTTTGCAATGAATATAATAACATTTATATATTGCTTCAAATATTCAATGTTGTACTTTTATGAATAGACCATATGATTTATATTCAAGGATAATATAAATCTTTAACTGACAATTTTCTTCTAAATTCAATGTTTGTAGAATATACATAATTTACAAAAATCTCAGTTTTAGTTTTAAATGGCCCCTCCCTCAAAATCAGATATCAAAACGATTTCAGCAGCAACGCTTTCTGTTCAAAATACTGTTATCCTATGCTTTTAATAAGTGTAGGTAAATTTCTAGTGCATGACAATATATTAGTTTCCATATGATGTTGTAGTATAAATGAAGTATTTTCATACCAAATTACTTGCACTATTATATAACAAACGCGAACGCTTACAATGAATTTAAAACATTTTGTTGAAAACAGACCGCAAGTAGACCATCACATGTATTTTTATATTCTTTAATTCATCTTCATCTACAGTATACAGAAGTTATTTAATGTAAAACAGTTTTGTAAAATCGCTATTATTCAGATAGAAGCATGAGCTGCACCAACTTATAACAAATGTTAAGACTTGCAGTGAATTTAAAATGTTTTGTTGAAAACAGACAGTAAGTGGAACATCATACGTGTTTTCATATGCTTCAACATATATTCATCTATACCATATAGAAGTAACTTAATGTAAAGCAATTTTGTAAAACCGCTACCATTTATATAGAAGCATTAGCTGCATCATCTTATAACAAATGCGAACACTTGCAGTGAATTTAAAACATTTTGTTTGAAACAGACCGCAAGTGTATGTTTTCATATATAAGTGTATATGTTATACATGTTTTCATATTCATCAGCATATCTTCATCTGCAGCATATAGAAGCAATCTAATATAAAACAATTTTGTAAAATCACTGTCATTCAAAAAGAAACATTTTCAAAGACGAAGAAGGATATTAAGATACACTGAACTCACATAATGTCTACCTTTATCTGATATTGAATATGAAATAAATTGCAGAAAAATTGAATGTACAACAAATTCGGACAAATGCTGTGAAATTGAAACACTGTTTTAAAAACAGTCCTTAAGTTTATCATATTTATCATTATATTCTTAAAATTATCTTCATCTACAGCTTATAAAATGGTATGAAGTAAGATAATTTTGTAACATCATTACCCTTCAGAAGAAAAAATTCAAAGACGACAAATGGCTATGAGGATATATTGTACTCACAACATCTACCACTATGTGATTTCAAGCTTGAAATAGAATGCAGTAAACACAGATACAATTATTTCTAAACTTAATAATGGATGCCATGGAAACTATTTGCAAAAAGTACTGATACAAACATAATCTGCCGACACATTTTACCTATAAATAATTTAAGTAATGTAATTTTCTAATTTTCACCTTCTCAACTAATGTCAGTAACAGCATCTTGATTGACATCCATATACATTCTGAAGAAAATGACAGTTCATTTTCATTGTTTGGGGAAGAAGTATCAATCAAAATATTGAAAACAGTTTTGTGGAAACAATCAATATTTATCATCATCTGAAAGATGAAGATAAATTCGGATGATTATGAAAACCAAACAATAGACCGTTTTAAAATCCATTGAAGTAAAACAGTATTTTTTCTAGAACTTAGTACGAAATTTAAGTGGAGAAAATGATACGCAAAACACAGTCGCAACGCGCGTTAGACGTGATAAATCATAGAGCGATATAAAGAAAATAGAGTTATAAATGAAAGGATGTAACAATCACGTAATGGTAAATGTACTACTCTAAGACAAAAAAATAGACGCATCCCGCAAAATAATCCGATAGTAATAAAACTTTACATGCAAACACATTTCGACCCAATATGCAAATGTTCAAAAATTAGCAGTCAATGAATGAATAGTCGGACCTATAGTGCATTTAAACAGAGCACCATGGTGGTGTATATAAGAAGCGAATCTTACTTTCAGGAACAAAATTGGATTTCGATTGCTTTTACGTACATTGATTTTAACAATATCTAGCTGGCGAATTCGCGGCCACTACTAGCATATGAAGGAGTTTGAAAGAGGGCGTGCAGTCGGACTGCATGGGGCTGGGTGGGCACACCGAATCGCTCAGCATTTACGTAGGAGCAATGCAGCAATTAGACGATTCTGGCAGGATTGGGTTTGGAGGGACAGATTTCAGCGGCAAGTGGGCAGCGGAAGGCCTAGAGCGACCACAGAACTGGAAGATAGAACGGGGATCTGAGCAACAGCGGTTGCACGAGATTCGTCGTTATCAACCATCCAACGTGTGACAAACACGGAAGTGACCACCTGAACAATTAATAGATGACTACAGGAGCGGAATCTATACTCGATGCGCCCATTACATCGCCTACCACTGACCAGTATGCACGATCAACAGCGATTACAATGGTGCCGGGCCTGATCAACGTGGAATTGTTCGGATAAGGAACGAATTGTCTTCAGTCCTTTTCGAACTGAGTCCCGACGATCAACGCAGACGTTTCTGGAGAGAGCCCGGACATCGTCAGGATCCTGCTCTTACTGTCACACGCAACAGTCCACACGGTCCGAAAAGAGGAAATTATGGTCTGAGATGCCATTTCGTTTGATAGCGGAACCCTTTTGATAGTTCTCCGGGGCATCATCACAATAGACGAATTTTCGCAAAGTTTTAATATATATATACTTTTCGAGTTTTCAAGACATCCCCGATCAAGTCAAAAGGGAGTTTCCGCTCATAATTGGCTGGTACCGCCATCTATAGCACGTTCCTCGATTTTTCTGAAAAATATATTTACTTTTCGTATTTAGAAGCCGTAATTTTGTTATAAAAATTGATTCATTTTTTTTCTTTAGCGCATGTTTATTGCAAAGGATATTACTTCACGAATGCTTTGCTTTAGTTCGTTCTGAATTTCAGAAATTCTTTCTATTCCTGGACATCCTAGTTTTATTTATTATTATTCTTTATATTTATCCAATATTCATTGGTGAAAATTGGCCTTACATTTAGATGTTCACGACCGTGTATTTCATTTGAATACGTTGCTATATGACTCATCATATTTCTTTTGTGCTATTTTGTTAATACTATGTAATTTAATAGATAGAATTTTAAACTAAGAGATTTATCTCGTTTAAATTCGTCATTACCCGGGATTTAAAAAGAAAAACTGTGATATATATATTATACTGAAATTCACGGCGAATTCTTGAAAACCAAATAACTTTTTAACAATACGTTTCTTCTTCTTCGACCCAGTTTGTCTGACCTATGCGAAGCAGTAAAGAAGGTGTTTAGACAGCCCCGACAGTGGCATCCAATTTAGACCGAAACCAACTGGGGGCGGCATCCACAGGAACCGTATCCTCCTACCCCCTATCGCTAACCACTCTTACCTCTCTTAAAGACTTACGAACCCACATATTTAACGTCCTCGTACTCCGCGTGAACACGGACACAGTTTAGGAAGCGCCGTAAAGAGAACTGGAGCAGTTTTAGTGCAATCACCGAGCGATAACCCTTTGGCTGCCTAACACCTTAACAATACAAACGCTTGCTTGTAACAAAAATAAGATAAAAATTGTTACATTGGTGCACTTATGACTACATCACTTCCGTTCAATTTTATACCCAGGGCAACGGCGGGTGCACTTTCTAGATTTATTAAAGTTTTAAATAAAAAATATCTAGTAAAATATCTAGTTTTAAATAAAAATTCCAGCAGAAAGAAAACATATGTAACCAGCGTAACAGGTTTAAACCTGCGTAACAGGCGGTGGAAAAGAGCACGAGAAGCGTCAGCGAGTAGCTGGCGAAGCCATCAAACTAGTGAAGCGAGACACAGGGTTGGTAGTCGGATGCAGAGTTCCCTAGTCTTTGTAAAAGAAGTTCAACTTCACTCGAAATTTAGCAATAATTAGTAGACATACCAATCAGAACACGTGGAAGCAATTTTTTTCTGTATTTAAACAAGAAAGATCAATCATGCTTAAAGCATTGATCATGAAACACTTTCCAACTTCAATGCAATTTTGTTTAAACGTCTCTAAAGTACAATACATTCCTCGGCAATAGTTTAAAACTTATCACAATACTAGATAAATTTATTATATTTGAAAACTTAAACATTCATCGAAAAAAATGAACTCCATTCAAATGACGGCATTGCAATATAAATTGCCTGGTTTGAACATCTCTAAAATACGATACAATCCTCGGTAATATTTTTAAAATTAACATAATACTAAGATAATTTATTATATTTGAAAACTTAATCGAAAACAACTGAAATCCATTCAAATGACGTCATAGAAAAAAGTAACACGCATGGCTCTCTCTATAAGAGCAGCGTTTCATTCATAAATAATTTCCCATTCATTTCATTCATCACAATACTATAATAATTTATTTTATTTAAAAATTTAGACCATGGAGCTAAAAGTAATTAAACTCTATGCTCGAAGCAAATCGTCCTTCTATTTGTAAAATCAATGAATATTTCATTCATATCAGCTATGCAGACTAAATGGGCTAAATAATTTTGTGTTAAAGATATACAACAATTCTTATACAACTCATTCTACATATTTTGCTGTTTACATTTTACATAAGTGAAAAATAGACTCCGTTGCAGAAATAATCAAATTTGGATGATCATTTAAACTCTAAAATATTGTAATTGAGTTGTTTCAGTATGAAGATGCACAGAATTTAAGCAAAAATAAAGCGGTTTTAAGACGGATACAACACTCAATATGAATTTAATATAACTTTAAAAATCACGATTTTGAGACAAGATGGATGCCATATTTTATTTTGAAGTAGGTCATGTGATATTTTCATATCATAGTCACGTGATCGCTTCATATCAGAGGTGTAATTATTATTTTAATTTTTATTTAATTATTATATATTTAATTTTAATTTTTTATTATGAATGAATATTTTATTTATATAATTTGTATTCCAGACTCCAGAGCTAAATAATTTTGTGTGAAAAAATTCAGCAATTCTTATATAACGCACCTTACAATCGCTTGAGATATTTGCATTCTAAATAAGTTAAAATTAAGCTTCGTTGAAGAAATAATAAAAGTTTAGGGATCATTTAAAATCAAAACTATTGTAATTACATAGGCACGGAATTTAGATACACAGATAATACACAGATACACAGATAATATGTGTGTGTATGTGTGTGTATATATTCAAAGTATTTAAATCGTGCCGAAGATCGGAACTCGAATTTTCGAAGGATCAACACGTTTTGGGACTTCTAGAACACGAAAAAACTATTTTTAGGAAGACTTCTGTGCGTGTAAGGGTGTATCTGTGTATGTTTCTGTGTGTCTGTGAGGATATTACATCCACTCTAATTGAGAAACTAATGGACCGAATTTCATAAAATTTGGTAGGTATGTGTTTTGTGGGAAATCCTGATGTTCATTAGATTATAGTACGATTCGGAATAAGAGAATCTGCCTTCTTTGCGAAATGGCCGGCAGAAATTGCCTTTATCCACTCTAGCTAAAAACTAATGGAACAAATTTAACAAAATTTGGTGTATAATATTTGAATAACCTACAAGTGATTTATATAACAAATTTAACAAAATTTGGTATATAAATTATTTGTAGGTTATTCTAGTACGATTCGGGAAAAAGGAACGGGCTATTTTTGCGAAATGGACCGCAAAAATCGTTAAATATAAAAATAAAAGACTACGTGTGCTCAATTGTATCAATTAAATTCCTATTTTATACTTGATTTTTGACAACAAAAAGAATAAGACTAACCCCATTACTCTAGGACTAGCCGTTCTTGTGTGAGATATTCTAGTTTTTTCGCTACGCCACCTTTGACAATAAATCCAGCTATCAAATGAGAACCAAATTTAAGTTTAACGTGCAAATTCAATATCATTTAAAATACTTATGGCTGTTATTTTGTGCAGATAAACTCAAATTATTATTGAAGAAATAAAGAGAACGCGAATATGAGTCCGCAGAGAAAGACATGTGCTGCCCACATCAGAATTTTTAACAATATTACAACAATGATATATATATAGAAGAGAACGGGGATTATTTGCAGGCCATTTCGAAAAAAATGTAGGATCTATAGTTAAAGATCCACCGAATTTTTGTAGAATAAAATGTTCTACAAATTTAAGCTGTGTACCAAATTTTAATTCTCTAGGACATAGGAAAGTGCATTAAAAACGCCATCAAATAAGCATATCATGAAGATTTATATAACATTTAAACAAAAATTGAAAAATTGTTATCTACCAAATTTATTTTAAAATGTGAAGCCTCTCTCATATACAAAAAATTAAACTCTTGGAAAGATAATTATTATATAATATATCTCTTTTTTTTCTGGAGGATATCCTAAAAGTCAGAATTTAATTAAATTTGTTTTTCTGCCTATATTAAATAATTTTTAATTAAAAAACTACCTAAAATATTTTACTGAAATTATTTTTATTCATTTTATGGGATAATGTGAACATTTTCTAAAAATTTCGAAGCAATTTGTGAATTTTAAATGTGCTTCAAAAGTGTTTGAAATATTAGGTCCCATAGGGTTCAATGTATTTCGTTTTTTCAACCCGTGTTCAATAAAAAAAACTAATTGGGTGATATTATTTATTTATATTCCCATAGGTCCCACAGACCGTCTGAAAAACATACTAAAATTTCCTTTTGATAAAGTCATTTTTACAGCAATTTTCGTGCTGACAGACAGACAGACAGAATGAACAAAGTCATAAACACTTTTCAACTATGTTGTAAAGTGTTAACAAGAAAGATCAATCATGCTTAAAGCATTGATTATGAAACACTTTCCAACTTCAATGCAATTTTATTTAAACATGTCTAAAATCCAATACATACCTCGGTAGTACTTTAAAACTTATCACAATACTACATTAATTTATTATATTTGAAAACTTAAACCTTCATCGAAAAAAATGAACTTCATTAAAATAACGTCATTGAATTATAAATTGTCTGGTTTAAACATCTTTAAAATGCGATACATTCCTCGGAAATATTTTTAATACTATCCTAATACTACGATAAGTTATTATATTTGAAAACTTCATCGAAAACAACTGAAATTCATTAAAATGACGTTATAGAAAAAATAACACGTCTGGATCTCTCTATAAAAACAGCATTTTATTCATAACATTTTCCCATTTATGTCATTCATCAGAATACTATAATAATTTATTTTATTTAAAAATTAAGACCATGGATCTACACGTATAATTAAACTGTATGCGTAAAACTTCATCGAAAAAAGTCGTCCTTCTGTTTGTAAAATCAATGAATATTTTATTCATATCAGCTATGCAGACTCCATGAACTAAATGATTTTGTGTTAAAGAAATACAGCAATTCTAATACAACCCATTCTACATATTTTGCTGTTTACATTTTACATAGATGAAAAATAGGCTTCGTTGTAGAAATAATCAAATTTGGATGATCATTTAAACTCAAATATATTGTCATTGCGTTGTTTCAGTATGTAGATGCACAGAATTTAAGCAAAAATAAAGCGGTTTAGGACGAATTCAGCACTCAATATGAATTAAAAAGAACTTTAAAAATGACGATTTTGAGACAATATGAATGTCATATTTTATTTTGAAGTGGGTCACGTGATCTTTTCATATCATGGTCACGTGATTGCTTCATATAGGAGGCGTAATTATTATTTTAATTTTTATTTAAAAAATTACTGAATATATTTCGCTGATTTTTTTTATATATTTTACGGAACAATTTGAATATTACCTAAAATTTTCGAAACAATTTGTGAATTTTAAATCCGCTTAAAAAATGTTTCGAAAATTAGGTCCCATAGGACTTAATGCATTGCATTTTTTCAACCCAAAACTAATTCGGTTCAATCCAAAACTTATTCGGTGATATTATTCATTTGTATTCCCATAGGTCCTACAGACCGTCTGAACAACATACTAAAATTTCATTTTGATTATGTCATTTTTACAGCAGTTATTGTGCTAACGGACAGACAGACAGAGAGAATGAATGTACAAAGTCATAAACACTTTTCAACTTTGTTGTAAAGTGTTAAAAAAGTAGCTGACACCATCTCCTCCGGAAGTAGAGATAATGACTGAAAGTATCCTTAATAGTTAAAATTTGCATTAGTTGCATTAGTTTAAGTTAAATATGTTGAAAATTAATATTTAATAAGTTGAAAAATATGGACCCACTAGCACCCTTGTCTAACACATTGCTGATTTTTTTAATGCTATTTATTATGAGAAGCTAATTAAACAACACAATGGCCATTTGGTAGTATCTTGCTGCTATTTATGCTGCTATATCGTGTAAACTCACTTAGAAAAACAATAAAATTTGTTAATAACATTTTAGATTTTAAGTTGCGGATCTTATATTCTAGTTATTTTTTAGTAATTCTATGAACTTTATCCTTATGGAATTGCTAAAGAGCAGCAAGGCTGGTGACAAGGTTAATTGTATTATTAGTAACTTGTTGTTTAAAGAACTAGACACTTGAAATTGCAGATGTTTGCATGTTTATTGTAGCATTACTACATGTTGTACTTTGATTTCTTTTAGCTTATAATTTCGACAAAATCATTGTCATGTTTGCTAGGTAGGCTTTTTATTTTCTGCTGTTGTAATCAAAGCATTCCTGTACTTTGTTGCACTTGAAAGTATTATTATTTGCTACCTTTGGGTAACTTCTGTAAAAGTTAATATTGAAAACAGCTCTTCCAGCAGAGGATGGGTCTCCATGGCAAGCATTATGCTGGGTTGCAGGCTCGTCCCTTTTGTTTTTGTTTTAGGGCCTCCGCTGACTTAAGAGGAGTGGAGTGGTTTACTGCCGTGGCTGGACGGGGTTTAGGCTTGCAGAAGTTTGTGGTAGTCTGCGTGGGTTGGCCTAAGCTGTTTGTCACGACCAACTACGTGTACCAGGATGAGCGGGCTTGCTATCTTGACGATTTGCTTTTTGCCGTGTACCTTAGGGTGAACCGGTGTCTAGTCTGATTACCTTCATATTTCATACAATGTAATTAAGGTTGAAATCATTGCTAAATATGCAAAAGAAAACCGAGTTCATTTTGAGTTTCTTTTTTTGAGTCGTAATTGAGTTTCTTGCCCAACGTACCTAAACGAACCAATATATATATATATATATATATATATATATATATATATATATATATATATATATATATATATATATATATATATATATATATAGTTCAAACCTGTTGGTTAGTTGGTTAGTTCATTACAGTTTCTAAGTAATAGTTTCCAACACCACCATGTGTTGTAATGTGTTGTAAAAATTGTGCTTTTTTGTGAATGAAAATGTCAAAAAACACCCTTTTTCAGTTTTATGAATTTTGCAGAATTAAAATTCCATAAGTTATAAGACTTCCAAAAGTCACAAAAATGAGATTATATCTTACATCTACGAACTTTCCAATCGTGAGAGCGACGGGTTTTCTATTCATCAACGCATTCAGTTTCATTTGCAGCTTACTGACTGCTTTCTCATCATAATTGAAAGCCAAAGATTCAAAAATATCACTCAATGCCAATAATATTCTCTCCATTTCCTCCGGTATTCCAGATGCAATATATACTGTACCAGTAAAATACAAACAGCATCGCACCAACTCAAATAAATGATCAGTTTTCACGTATTTATCTTGTCCAGAAAAGTTTTCAAAAACTAGCCCAAACCGCATAAATATTTGCAAGACCTGGTTGAAAACCGTGAAGAGGAGAACTCCAGAAAATATATCTTTTAGCAGATTTGAACCGTGCCACACAGAGCTGTACCGCTTTAAGAATGTGACAACGATTGAACTCGAGATGGATTAACGTCTTGCATGTCACGTCTGAGAGATGCAATGACTTCTTTCCAACAATGGCATGCCACCGAAAATACGGAGTTGATACACGTCACAATCGTTACTTCTCCGAAAGTCTTAAAGAAAACGTAACAGTATAGTAAAATTCTTGCTGTGTGTGAATTTTTAAGGAAACTGTTAGCAAAGGATTCTGAGAGACCACCATTCATGTATAAATATAAAAAGTAATTTGAAAATGGTTTTACAAATGCTAAGAAAATAACGAGATACGTTATTACCAATATGGCTTCATTATGCTTTCTTATTGGAGATATAATTAATAATTTTCTTATAATTTTCAAATTTTTCCTTTGCTTGTATATCATACAAAACATAGATATTATAGACATCAGTAAAATTATATCTGTTAGATTATACTTGATTGAGATTTTATCGAAATTTTGCAAATGGATTATTAATGTGCATAAAAAAGTAATTATAATTATTGCCCAAACTATGAGAAAGCAGATATTTATTGTAATCTTCTTTATGGTAATATTTGAATAGTGAACATTTATGTTATTCCCTATTATATTGAGAACAAACCAAAAGGGATTTACGTCCTTTCTACATTCCATTTTTTTTTCAGAGGATTTAAATGAGTATATATATTTTCCCAATATTACATTTAATTCTTCAGTGGAAGAAAACACTTTATATCTTGAAATTTTTTTGTTTGATAAACAGTAAAATTTTATGCACTGTACGATGCAGCATATAAAAGTTTAGTCAGACTGCGATTATTTATGTAGGGTAAGTACTCAAATCTTGTGCATAAGAAGTCTGATAAAAACAGATGATTGCATTAAAATTATCTTGTTTTGTATTATTATTACTGAAATATATAAATGATATCGATACATATGCATTCCAATGGCTTAAATTAATTTGTTTTTATTTAGACTTAATTTTTATATATTCAATATTTTCTTTACAATGAATATAATAACACTTATATATTGTTTCAAATCTTGTATTTTTATTAAAAGACCATGTGATTTATAATCAAGGATAATATAAATCTTAAAGTAACAATTTTCTTCTAAATTCAGTTTTTTAGAATATACACAACTTTAAAAAAACCCAGTTTTAGTTTTAAATGGCCCCTCCCTAAAAATCACACATCAAAATTCATAATTTTATTAAATTATGCAAGAAAAATATCATCGAACATATTATATTGTAACTAGATAGCAATGATTTCTGTTCAAAATATGGTTATCCTATGTGTTAAAAAGTATGGGTAAATTTTTGGTGCATGACAATACATTAGTCTCGATATTATTTATTGTCTGATGTTGTAGTATAAATGAAATATTTTCATACCCAAATTAGTTGCACTATCATATAACAAACGCGAACACTTACAAAGAATTTAAAACATTTTTTTGAAAACATATAGCAAGTGGAACATCACATTTATTTTATATTATTTAACTTATCTTCATCTGCAGCATACATAAGTTATTTAATTTAAATCAGCTTTGTAAAATCGCTATTATTCAGATAGAAGCATGAGCTGCACAAACTTATAACAAATGTCAAAACTTACAGTGAATTTTAAAAATTTTGTTGAAAACAGACAGTAAATAGATCATCATACGTGTTTTCATATGCTTCAACATATATTCATGTACATCATGTAGAAGTAACTTAATGTAAAGCAATTTTGTAAAATCACTACTATTCGGATAGAAGCATTAGCTGCATCATCTTATAACAAATGCGAACACTTGCAGTGAGTTTAAAACATTTTGTTTGAAACAGCCCGCAAGTGTATATGCTTTCATATATAAGTGTACATGTTATACAAGTTTTTATATTCATCAACATATCTTCATCTACAGGATATAGAAGCAATCTAATATAGAACAATTTTGTAAAATCACGGTTATTCAGAAAAAAACATTTCCAAAGACGAAGAAAGGATATTAGGATACACTGAACTCACAAAATTTCAACCTTTATTTGATATTGAGTATGAAATAAATTGCAGTAAAATTGAATGTACAACAAATATGCGGGCAAATGTTGTAAAATTAAAACACTTTAAAAAACAGACCTTAAGTTCATCATATTTATCAGTATAATCTTAAAATTATCTTCATCTACAGCATATAAAATGATACGATGTAAAATAATTTTGTAACATCGTTACCATTCAGAAGAAAAATTCAAAGAGGACAAATGTCTATGAGGATATACTGTACTCACAACGTCGGCCATTATGTGGTTTAAAGCTTGGAATAGAATGCAGTAAAAACAGAAACAATTGTTTCTGAACTCAATAATGGATGCCATGGAAACTATTTGCAAAAAGTTCTGCTGCAAACAGAATCTGCTGACACATTTTACATAAAAATAATTTAAGTAATGTATTTTTATAATTTTCATCTTCTCAACTAATGCCAATAACTACATCTAGATTGACATCCATGCACTTTCTGAAGAAATTGACAGTTCATTTTCATTGTTTGGGAAAGAAGAATCACTCAAAATATTGAAAAAATCAATATTTATCATCATCTAAGAGATAAAAATAAATTTGGATGATTATGAAAACTTAACAATAGACAGTTTTAAAATCCATTGCAACAAAATAGTATTTTTTCTAGAACTTTGTACAAATTTGAGTAGGGAACGTGATGCGCAAAACGTGGTGCAACGCGCCTTAGAAGTAATGCTTCTTAGCGCGATATAAGGAATATACAATGAAAGACTCTAACAATTACGTAATGGTAAATGTACTTATATATCGCAATAGCAGCAATATACTCGTTTATCGTACGAAATACACAATATAAAGAAACTTAAAATTCACATTTATGTACAAATCCCTATAGTATTCTGAATGACATTCTTATTCAAAACATTCTATTGAAATATTTATTTAATTCTCCTAAAGAGAAGTATAAGAACCTCTGCTCTTGCTAAAAAAATATCTTCACAGGCAGATATGAGGAATTAAACATCCTAATCCCGTGTGTAAACACATTTACAGAAAATATGAAATTGAATCAGTATAAGATAAAATGAAAGAACTAAAAGGGTATTAGAAGATATACCCGCACTATTTACATTCCCGTAGATTCCAAGTTATGCCCGTGTATTGGAAGATATAACCGTACTACAACAGATGAGATTGAAAAATCTTACAAAATGAAACAGATGACGTGATACATTGAAAATATCAATAATTAAGTATAATATTTAAACCCAAATGTCATAATTGATATAATCCAGTCAAAAAGGCAATTCTGATAATATTTGTTTTTACATACATTTCTTTTTTATTCAAAGTTGAAAAGATTTAATAAAAACTGTATGTTGTATAAACACACAAGATTTAATTCCTTTGCTAAGAACAAGATATAATTTTCTTCAAATAAAATTGCGCAAAAAATATTGTCGGTGTTTTGCTATCTCTATGGAAGGTTCATTGTTTTAATAATATCTCCATAACCTCTGATCCTAGTAATTTGAGATATGGAAAATATTAAATGGGGTTTTTTCACGATTGCCCAAAAATTTTCATGAAATTTAGTGCAGCCATTCCCCCGTGATGATGAGACGAATACACATACAAACAGATTTTCCATCTATAATATTAATGGAAGATGACTCTGTTCATCTGTTCATATGTTTGTCTATTTGAGTCGTCTGTAACAAAAAATCTAAGCGTCGTACGGTCAAAAAATTTGGTACACAGATACTTCAGTTATAGCGCGTCTCGGCGAGATTTTTTAAAAATTAGAATTATTTTTTAGTTGTTTTATGTTTTGCATGATTTACCATGATTTTGAACTATTTTCATACAAAATCGGTTTCTTTGACACCGAAAACATCATCATACAGTTTATATCTTAACACCAGCGGAAAGATAAAAAAATTCTCTTTCAAACAAACTCTGATAAGAATCCATAATGTTAATAAGTGAGTTTTAGATAATATTTTAAATGTGCTAATAGACGAATTTTCGCGACGTTTTAAAATTTATAGACTTTTCTTGTTTTTAAGACCTCCACGATCAAGTCGAAAGGGAGTTTCCGCCTATACTTGGCTGGTGCCACCATCTATGGCACGTTCAAAGATTTTTTTGAAAAATATTTTTAATTTTCGTATTTTGAAGCCGTAATTTTTTACAGGGTGCCCACTTATATCCGTTACACACCCCTTAACTTCTAAACGGTGACAGCTTAGGCCATAAAGTTGGTGTCTAGGTATAGTAAAAAGACTATGCGCTACTCGATGAGACAACTTACAACGTCATCTATCGGCAAATTTTGGAATTAGCGGTCTTATCCCGTAAACTGTGAAAGGTACGTGAAAAAAGTCAATTTGAAAGTTGTAGAGCCCTCTCGATTTAGTACGAAAAGATACCTTGCGCACATTAATACTCAAAACAGAATGCAAAAAGTGAACACGAAAAGAATGAAGTTCGACATCAACAACGCTGGTCGATTAATGTTTGGTGCGGAATTTTTAATGACAGGCTCATTGGACCAGTATTTTACGAGGGCACGTTAACGGGGCAACGATAATAGCAGTTTCTGTAGGATGTAATAACCGACTTTGTTGAGAATCTACCGCTGCACCAACTAATAAATGTATGGTTCCAACATGACAGCGCACCTCCACATAAGATTTTAAACGTTCAGCAGTACCTAATAGAGACATTCCAGAATCAAGTCATCGGGTATGGTGGTTCCGTCGAGTGGTCCCCGCTCTCATTTACTTGACCCCATTGGACTTCTTCTTATGGGGACACATAAAAGGGCAGGTATATGCGACCCCTCCGCCAACATTGCAGGACCTTCGACGACGCATTACTGATGCTTGTGCGTCCGTAACACCTGCCATGTTGCACAATGTGCAGCGAGAAATCCAATCCAGAGTGCAAACGTGTATAGTGGCTAACGGAGAGCATTTTGAACAATATACTATTCTAAATAAATGATCCTGAAGACAGGGAATTTTCACCTCTCAGTTTCCTTCTTCCACTCTTTATGACATGACAATTTTCGAAATCGTGACCAAACAAATGTTCAATATTTGCATTCTGTTTTGAGTATTAATGTGCGCAAGGTATTGCGGCAGCAAAGACATCTGATCAAAGATGCTTGGAACCTGTACCCGAATTATAAGAACCGAGGAGAAGCTAGCTTTTGCTCAGTGATTATAATGTCGGTCTTGTAAGTAAAGGGTCCCTGGTTCGGGACCCGGCGACTCCTTTCCGCCACAATGATGACTGGACGTTTGAAACACGCAACCTTCCTCTCCAACGATCTCACCTCTCAACACGAGATGACAGCACCACACGGAGTCAGAACCCTTGACACTCCGTTCCTGGTTGATTACGATTGACCGTCACGTCCGAGGCAACACTTCAGCCCCTCAACTGCATTTCGGGGGGACACTCGGGGGTTTTCTCAGCGGCCCAACTCCTCGCCGAAATTAGACCGGAGCCTTCATCAGATGATGGAGTGTGCGGTAGCAAAGACATCTGATCAAAGATGCTTGGAACCTGTACCCGAATTGCAAGAACGTAGGAGAAGCTAGATTTTGCTCAGTGATTATAATGTCGGTCTTGTAAGCAAAGGGTCCCTGGTTCGGGGCTCGGCGACTCCTTTCCGCCACAGTATCTTTTCGTTCTAAATCGAGAGTGCTCTACAACTTTCTAATTTACTTTTCTCACGTATCTTTCACCGTTTACGAGATAGAACCGCTAATTCCAAAATTTGCCTATAGATGGAGTTGTAAGTTGTCTCATCGAGTAGCGCATAGCCTTTTTACTATACCCAGACACCAACTTTATGGCCTAAGCTGTCACCGTTTAGAAGTTAAGGGGGGTGTAACGGATATAAGTGGGCACTCTGTATATAAAAACTGATTCAATGTTTTCTTTAGCGCATGCGTATTGCAAAGGATATTACTTCAAGCACGCTTTGCTTTAGTTCGTTCTGAATTTCAGAAGTTCATTCTATTCCTGGGCATCCTAGTTTGATTTATTATTAACACTTTACAACATAGTTGAAAAGTGTTTATGACTTTGTTCATTCTGTCTGTCTGTCTGTCTGTTTGTCTGTCTGTCCGTTAGCACGATAACTGCCATAAAAATGACTTTATCAAAATGAAATGTTAGTATGTTTTTCAGACGGTCTGTGGGACCTATGGGAATATAAATAAATAATATCACCCAATTAGTTTTTTATTGAACCCGTGTTGAAAAAATGAAATACATTGAACCCTATAGGAACTAATTTTTCAAATATTTTCTAAGCACATTTAAAATTCACAAATTGCTTCGAAATTTTTAGGAAATATTTACATTATCCCATAAAATATATAAAAAAAAATTTAGTAAAATATGTTAGGTAGTTTTTTAATTAAAAATTATTTAATATAGGGAGAAAAACGAATTCAATTAAATTCTGACTTTTGCGATATCCTCCAGAAAGAAAAAATAGATATATTATATAATATATATCTTTCCAAGAGTTTAATTATTTTGTATATGAGAGAGGCTACACATTTTAAAATAGATTTGGTAGATAACAATTTTTCAATTTTATATAACTCTTCATGATATACTTATTTGATGGCGTTTTTAATGCACTTTCCTACGCCCTAGAGAGTTAAAATTTGGTACACAGCTTAAATTTGTAGAACATTTTATTCTACAATAATTTGGTGGATCTTTAAATATAGATCCTACATTTTTTTTCGAAATGGCCTGCAAATAATCCCTGTTCTCTTCTATAAATAATTGTTGTAATATTGTTAAAAATTCTGATATGGACAGCACATGTATTTCTCTGAAGACTTATATTCACGTTTTCTTTATTTCTTCAATAATAATTTGAGTTTATCTGCACAAAATAACAGCCATAAGTATTTTTAATGACATTGAATTTGCACGTTAAACTTAAATTTGGTTCTCATTTGATTGATGGACTTATTGTCAAAGGTGGCGTAGCGAAAATGTAAAAAAAACTAAAATATATCAAGAACGGCTAGTCCTAGAGAAATGGAGTTAGACTTATTCTTTTTGTTGTCAAAAATCACGTATAAAATAGGAATTTAATTGATATAATTGAGCACACGTAGACTTTTATTTTTATATTTAACGATTTTTCCGGGCCATTTCGCAAAAACAGCCCGTTCCTTTTTCCCGAATCGTACTAGAATAACCTGCAAGTGATTTATATAACAAATTTTGTTAAATTTGGTATATAAATCACTTGTAGGTTATTGAAATATTATACACCAAATTATGGTAAATTTGGAACATTAGTTTTTAGCTAGAGTGGATAAAGGCAATTTCTGCCGGCCATTTCGCAAAGAAGGCAGATTCTTTTATTACGAATCGTACTATAATCAAATGAACATCAGGGTTTCCCCACAAAAAACTTACCTACTAAATTTTATTAAATTCGGTCCATTAGTTTTTCAGTTAGAGTGGATGCAATATCCTAACAGACACACAGAAACACATACAGATACACCCTTACACACACAGACGTCTTCCTAAAAATAGGTTTTTCGTGTTCTGGAAGTCCCAAAACATGTAGATCCTTCGAAAATTCGAGTTCCGATTTTCGGCACGATTCCAATACTTTGAATACATACACACGCACACACATATATTATCTGTGTATTATCTGTGGATCTAAATTCCGTGCCTACACAATTACAATATTTGTAATTTTAAATGATCCCTAAACTTTTAATATTTCATCAACGAAGCCTAATTTTGACTTATGCAGAATGCAAATATCTCAAGTCATTGTAAGGTGAGTTACATAAGAATTGCTGAATTTTTTTCACACAAAATTATTTAGTTCTGGAGTCTGGAATACAAGTTATATGAATGAAATAGTCATTGATTTTGCATAGAGAAACAGATGATTTATATTTCGATAGAGTTATAAATATTTAAGTATAATAAATTACTGTAGTACTGTGATAATGTAAAAGATATCACCACTGAATGTATCACATTTTAGAGATTTTTAAATAAAATTACATTTCAGTTGGAAAGTGTTTCATAATCAATGCTTATGCATGATTGATGTTTCTTGTTATTAATTAGTTTTACCCAATATTCATTGGCGATAATTGGCTTTAAATTTAGATGTTCACGAACGTGTGATATATGATTCATCATATTTCATTTATCTGTGCTATTTTGATAATGCTATATAATTTAAGAGATTGTTTGAAATTCTAAGAGATTTATCTCGTTTAAATTCATCAATACCCGGGATTTAAAAAGCAAAGCTCTAATAAATACTACACTGGAACTTGCAGCGAATTCTCGAATACCAAATAACTTTTTAACAATACGCGTCTTCTTCTTCGATCCAGATTGTCTGACCTACCCGAAGCTGTAAGGTATCCGTTCGGACGGCCGAGACAGTGCCACGCAATTTAGAACGGAATCCAATGGGAGCAGCATCCACAGGAACCGTACCCTCATATCGCTAACCTCTCGGAATGATGTACCCTCCTTCCTCTATCACCAACCTCTCAGAAGGACTAACGGACCCACATATTTAACGTGATCGTACTCCGTGTGAACATGGAGACAGTTTAGGTAGCGTCGGAAATCGAACTCTGGTCGTTCGAGTGTAATCACCGCACGCTAAGTCGTAGGTTGTTCCACACCTTAACAATAAATACGCGTGCTTGTAACAAAAATAAAATATAAACTGTTGCATCAGTGCACATACGGCTCACCACGATCACTCAAATTTAAATCCAGGGCAACGCTGGGTACGTTTTCTAGTTTTATTTATAAAGTTTAAAATAAAAATTACAGCAGGAAGGAAAACAGATGCGGTTTTGCTCTTTCAAACCATTGAAACTTTCTTACGTTAAATGCAAATCATTTTTTTTTTCTGGTTCTTTAAATTGAATATATTTTTTCAGCTTTGAATTTCTTATCTGACTGGTGGAACCACGTATTTTTAAGCCTTGATTTGAAGACTCATTGTTAGAAGAAAAAATCTCTTAAGGTTGCATTTAAAAAATGGTAGTAATGACGCTTGGAAAATATCCTTTTCTGCTGTCTTTCTTAATGGGACCATCTACTAAGCTATTTTTATCGCTAAAAATTATCTGGTAAAATATTTTATTTTATGCATTTCAACTTCATGTAGTTTCCTTTATCTAATGAAAATTAGCATGTACATATTAAGTATATTTTAACATTTAATATTCAGACTCAGTATTTCGTTTTTTCTTTTCCTACTAGAACATGAACCCGACATTGCCCGGGAGTTAAATCAGGGATAAATTAAATTCATTAATCTAAATAAATAACAAAATGAATATAAGTTATTCATATAAAAAGCACTAAAAATTGCATTTAATCCGTAAACACCGGAACAACAGGTATTGTACGACCCCACGGATAATAAATAGTATGCCCTTACTCCTACGAACACTGAAACCATCGAGGTAGTACTGTAAGGTACGGTAGTATATACAGAGTGTCCCAAAAACATTGACCTGAGTTGTATTCTTTAAATATCGATTTTAGGCATATATAATAAATTACAAAGTTGCGTTAAGAAAGATACAGAATTTTATGAAATCGATAAAAATTTTCAGGGGATTAAATTTGAAGAAATACACAATTTAAATTTTTATACGGCCCCCGTACAAAAACATTTCCAATGAGTAGAATGTGCCCCATACACTAATATGGTGATGTATGAAATTTCAGCATTTTATCATAAAATGCCCCGGAGATATGTTTAGACAAAGTTGGTGAGGGATTAATCACAAATTAAAATGTAAATGTTTACAGCAAGAGTGTAAATGACGCAAAGCAGAAATGCATCATAGGCAAATAATATCTGCCTCTTGTCTCTTGATTTATTTACAATTTTTCAAAAATATGCTTCCTGAAAAATACCTTAAAAATTTTACATGATTAATTACAGAATAAACCTTGGAAATGGCGCAATCAGATTGAACATTGAAACAGCTTAGAAATGTATGCATATACAAATATCTGCCTCTGATCGGTGCGTCAGACAATCGTAACAAATGCATCATCACATGAGAAAGCTGTTTTTGCTTTGTCATTGATCATTCGCCTGTCGACTGTCTGACCGACCCTAAGTATTTCACATTCCTGCTGCATTTTGAGAGTGTAGTTAGCCTGTACCGACAGTATGTCGCAATACAACAACGAAAAACTTTTTGAAATACTTATGCTGTACAGTTTATGCAATCGCAATGCTAGCAAAACTGCACGGGAATACCAATGTACTTTTCCCAATTTTCGACATCCTTCTGGGAGACTTTTTTCCCGATTGACGCAACGAGTGAGTGAGAAAGGAAGCGTACATCGTGCAGGTGGACTAGATAGGTCTAGACTTCACTCTACTTATGTAGAAATTGATATTTTGACTCACTTTTGCAGTCATCCACATAGTAGTGTTAGTACCACTGTTTCAGAAATGAACGTACCACGTGCAACAGTGTGGAGAATACCGAGACGGAATAAATGAAAATTAACTTTCGACGAAATTAACTTTCATGGCGTCCAAGGACAAGAGCCAACAGATCTTCAACGTCGCCTAGATTTTTGCAATTGGGCTCTAAATTAGGAAGATGCAAATCGCTCTTTCTTAAAAAACTTAATTTGGACTGACGAATGCTGTTTTAAACAAGATGAATGCATAAATCCTCAAAATGAGCATGTCTGGGCTGACACAAATCCATTCGTGGTACGTTATATTAATCAACAGAAGCAATTTTCTGTGAATGTCTGGTGTAGTATTTTCAGAAATCGTTTGCTTGGACGCATACTGTATGAAGGTACGTTGACGGGTGACAGATATGTTAATGAGATTCTGAATGCGGTTATTCCTGATTTTATGGATCAACTACCTCTAATGTATGGTTTCAGCAGGACGGATCTCCAGCTCACCATACTACAGTTGTGAAACACTGGTTAAATAACGAGTTTCCAGACAAGTGGATTGGCTTGCATAGGCCATTCGAATTTTCACCTAGATAGCCCGGTCCCTGGGGATGCCTCCCCCACTGGGTTCCGGTCTAAATTGGGTGGCACTTCCCGGTCGTACAAACAGTTGTCTTACACCATCTGGTAGAGGGGCGCGGTAGCCCATTGGTTAGCGCGCTGGAGTTACACTCGGTAGGCCCGGGTTCGATTCCAGCCACTGCCAAAACTGCCGCCGTGTTCATGCGGAGTACGATCACGTTAAACATGTGGGTCCGAAAGTCCTTCCAAGAGGTTGGTGGTAGGGGAAGGAAGGTACGGTCCCTGTGGATGCCTCCCCCACTGGGTTCCGGTCTAAATTGGGTGGCACTTCCCGACCGTCCAAACAGTTACCTTACACCTTTCTGGTAGGTCGGACGGTCTGGGTTTCAACATCAACAACACCATCTGGTAGGTCGGACAGTCTGGGTCACAACAACAACCTAGATCGCCTGATTTAACGCCTATGGATTTTTATTTGTGGGGTCGTTTACGCACAACTATTTATCTGTCACCTCCCTTAAATAAAGCAGAGTTGTAACAAAGCATTCAAGATGGCTATCGTGACATCACCGAACAAGAACTTGATCGACTGCACAGAAGTGTTATTAGTCGAATGCAGCTCTGTATTGGCATGGATGGAAATCATTTTGAATAAGCTTTGTAATCTTTGTGTAAAGTTATTATTTCTACACACTGTAGATACGTTTGTACAAATAAATAGCAAAATTATTATTTATTTATGTAATCATTGTTTTCTTTCGTAATTTGTGTATGTCCCCTGAAACGTGATCTGTCGACATGATCTTTCCCCTTCTGAGAACCTTTGTCGATGCATCGAAAAGTGCAAGTCAGCATTTTTGTCTTTTTATATCTCTGGTAATTTTTATGATAAAATGATGAAATTTTGTACATCACTATTATTATTCACACTATTATTGGGTATTAGTGTATGGGGCACATTTTGCACATTGGAAATGGTTTTGTACGGGGCTGTTTAAAATTTAAATTTTGTATTTCTTAAAATTTAATTCCCTTGAAAATTTTACTCGATTTCATAAAATTCTGTATTTTTTTTTACGCAACTTTTTAATTTATTATATATGTCCAAGATCAATATTTAAGGAATAAAAACCGAGGTCAATGATTTTGCGACACCCTGTATAAGGTACGAGGTAGTATATAGTATCTCGTCGTCTAAAATCCATTTTGGCCTCTCATGAAAACGCAAAATAAAAGGCTATTAATCCGCACGACAGCAGATTTCACAGAAACGATTTCTTGTGTGACAGGCTCCGGGTATTCTTTTACCCCCAACACGCAACGTTCCCAAAACGGACGGGAGACAACGCTCGTCATAAACCTTATAATACAACTTAAATAGTATATACGCTTGTCACAAACCGTTAAGCATATTGCAAAAATAATTAAAAAGTATCTGGAATGTGGCTCAACTCATCTTTCTTATACTAGAATGCGTTTTAGTAGGGTATTTTTGTCAAAATTTTACAATTTTTATTGGAAAAACGGCCTCATGTGTCCAAACAATTACAATTAGAATATTGCTCTTCACTTTAAAAAGCTTGGAAAACTATTCCGATTAATACCATACTTAACGATGTATCCTTGGGGGGGGGGGGAGGTTACCCGAGGGGACCTAATGACGTCACGAATGAAAAGTTTGTATCGCGGCCATTTTTCACAGTGATTGAAACTTTGAAGTCTCATGATCATTGAGCGATGGATAAACCATTTTATAAATTACTATGTTAAATTTTGTCCTATGGTGCTATATTAAAAAATAAAAATGTTCGAACAAATTTCGAAGTTTTTGCTCGAATTTAAAAAATAAATATATCTAGTTGTATATTTTTTATAACAAAGCCGGATATAAAGTTTCGTGAAAATCCATTAATATTTGTGTTCGCTATCGTATGCACAAGAAATAGACCACATACAAACAGACAGACACCACTCCAAAGTAGTTAAATAGTGTTCAGAAGATCTTAAAACATATCTTGGCAACAAAGTCTCGAATTCAAAAAATTTCGTGAAAGCAATGCATTATCGTTACTGTATTACAGAGCATGAGAACGTAAAAATTGTCTAAAGCTAAATAATGACACCGATATATATTCAATGAGATACTCAGAAAACTAATAAAAAATGGACATTATTTCGAGATAGGCAACAACTTAATAAAACTTTAATTGCAATGGTTTTCTTCAATCCTATCATCAAAAATTTTCAATTTTTTAATGCTGAAAATTAAAACAGCCTGGTTATCACCTGTATTTTCTTCAGTAGGCAAAATTTGTGTGCATCAGTACCGTAGATGATTATCAATCAGCTAATTATAAAATGTCACCACTTTTGAGAACTGCTCCTTTTTCTTTGAAATATTTTTCATATGCTTAACTTCTTGTGAGCAGTGTATAATCAGAATAAAAATTACATATTACATTCTGTATTGAGTTCGGTAGATGTTTTCTACTAGTATCATATCAACAATCCAGCTGAACAATGACTAGTTTATATACTTTCAGTGGAAAGTTTAGGAGAAAGCATGCAACTCGTGATGTTCTTATCCAATCTATAAAATTTTAAAAGTTTCTAAAATTTGCCAAATTGACAATATTTGCCAAATTCGTCACCAATGTAGTTTAATTTTTTGCCAAGGTCAAACGACCCACACCTTTACATTATAACAGTGGCTTCCAGTTACGTGTATTCCTAATATTTTGACTACCAATTAATTGCTGGAGATTTCTCTTTGAGCCGGTCCGTTATATTTAATGTTTGTCCTTATCTACAATGTGTACGATAGGCCGAAGATGATAGGGAGGATTATGTCCTTTCACGCTGTATGTACAATTTAAGGATTGTTTTAGCAATTAGTTCTACCAACGTGTAATAGATGGCGCTATTGATCAAAATTAGGTACTGTATTGGTTTATATTGCTTTGAAAATTATCTTAATTATCAGTTGGATCTCAAACTTAACTAAATTTTTGACTTTTAAACTAATTCAAACTTTAAGAAGTCTTATTCTATTAGTACTATGTTATTATTACTTATTCTAGTACGTTCTATACCTATTAGTTGTTAAAGACAAATTATTGTATTATTGTAAATCTGTATTATTTGTTATGTATTAAATCTGTTATCTTTATTATTTGTTAAATCTGTATTATTTGTTAATTCTGTATTATTTGTATTTATTATTTGTTAAATCTGTATTATTGCGTAATATGTATTACTTGTTAAATACAAATTGAATCTGAAGTCGAAGCTCAAAAACTCCGAATAATCAGAGGTGTGCTTATTCTCACTGGATAAAATTTACGGCATTTTCTTATGGCCAATTAAAACATTAGAGGGAGTCTAGAAGATAATGATGTCTTAGTCAAAGAAATAAAAATGAAGCGCATTTCATTAAGATTAATATATTTTGCAATTGCGCGTCTTTTTAATTGAAAAATTCTTCTTTTAATTTTTCACAATGGTATTTCACGATAATAACCTTAAAATAATATTCTTTCTAAAGTCATTAAATCTGATTGAATAAAAAGTTTTCAGTATTACAAAAATCTAAATTTTGCGCAATTTAGGATGAAAATTATTTCGCATTTTTACGTGTTTAATTATTTAAGTAACACAACCGTTTTTTAAAAAAATATATGTCCTTTAAATAACTTGAAATGTTATTTTTCTTAAAGTACAGCCATTCTTAAGTGTATGAAATAATTTTGTTCAAATTTATAACGGAATAGGAAAAGATGTATCAATTTGGAAATTAAAAAGAAAAGGTGATTATGATTTAAAGAATAAGCGAAATATGTGAAAATATCATGTCAACCCGTGAGCAGTAATTAACGACAAAAAAAAAATTATTTTTATTAGTTTGCCTGCAATACATGGTAATGTATAGGGAACATATTAAAATCATATCGAAAATCTCAACTCGAGTTTCTAACAGATTTACATGCCTTGGGACCTCTAGAACAAGAAATACTATTTTTAGCATGACGTCTGTATGTGTGTGTGTCTTGGAAATATATTCATCAACTCTCACTCAAAAACTAATGGACCAAATTTCATAAATTTTACTTATGGGTTTCCCTGGTGCTGATTAGATTTTAGTACGATTTGGGCTAAAAGAACCTGCCCTTTGGTGCGAAATGGTCCCACAAAATTTGCATGTATTCGCTTCACCTAAAAAACTAATTGACCAAAATTCACAAGATTGGGTAGCTAAGTCACTTTTCGGTTATCCTGGAACTGATAAGATTTTGGTACAATTCAGAGAAAACAAGAAAGATCAATCATGCATAAAACATTGATTATAAAACACTTTTCAACTGCAATTTTATTTAGACATCTCTAAAATGCGATTAATTCAGCGGCGTTATTTCTTTTAATTATCACAGAACTACAATAAGGTATTTAACTTCAAACTTCATCGAAAAAATGAACTTTATTCAAATGACATCATCGAAATATACATCGTATGGCTCTCTATGTAAAAGCAGTGTATATTTCATTCATAAACTTTTATTCCAGACTCCAGATTTACATAGTTTTGCGTGAAAGCCCCAGGCCGTCCGGCTCGTCCAGAGGACTTAGAACAACTATTTGGACGACCGGGAAGACATAGTTTTGCGTGAAAAAATTCAGCGTTTCTTATATAACTCAACTTACAATCCCTTGTTTACATTCTGCATCCATTAAAATTAGGTTTCGTTGTAGAAATAATTAAAGTTTGATGATCATTTAAATTCAAAAATATTGTAATTGCTTTGGCACAGAATATAGATGCACAGAAAATACGCAAACATAAAGCTGTTTTATAATGGATACAACACTAAATATACATTCAAAAGGACTTTAAAAATCACGATTTTTAAATTAGGAAAAAATATAGATGCCATATTTTATCTTGAAATGGGTCACCTGATCTCTTCATATAATATGGATGTAATTATTTTAATTTTTATTTAAAGAACTGCGGAACATATTTTGATGAATTTTTTTTTGTATATTTTAAGGAATAATTTGAATATTTTCTAAACTTTTCGAAGTAATTTGTGCAATTTGTTCGAAGCAACTTTTCGAAGCAATTCTTAACTTTGCTTAAAAAATGTTTGAAAAATTGGTTCCCGTAGTGTTCAATGTATTTCATTATTTCAAACCGGGTTCAATCCAAATCTAATTGTGTGATATTATTTATTTACTTTCCCATAGGCCCCACAGACACTCTCAACAACATAAAGTCATTTTTACGGCAAATATGCTGCTGACGGATAGACAGACAGACAGACAGTATAAACAAAGCCATAAACATTTTTCAACTATGTTGGAAAGTGTTAATTAAAGACTATGCTCTTATGCATCGTATGCTCTTATGCATCAATTAAATGTTTGTTTCATAAGTAATTTTTGAAGATGAAAATAATAAGACCAATTCCATTACTCTAGAATTATCGAGATATTTAAGTCTTTTCGAATTTTTGCTACGCCGGATTTTGCTATGTCCAGTTACCAAATGAAAACAAAAATTGAATTTAAAATGTAAATTCAGTGTAAATTCGAATAATTATGAGCGGTATTTAGTGCAATTAAACTCATTTCATGAATTATTAATGCAATAAAGAGAAAATTATTTTGAATCTGTAGAGAAAGTCACATGCTGATTACATCAGTTTTTTACTTTCTCATGCGTAGTATTGAGAAAGTATTGTTTTCCCGAAAACTTTCGATTTCGAGATTTTTATGCCAATATATGTTTTAAGGCCTTCTAAACACGTTTTGACTATTTTTGGAGTGTCTGTCTATCTGTCTAATGTCTGTGGTAGATCTTTTGTGTATACAATAGCAGCTACAAATATTAATGGTTTTTGACGAAATTTTAAATCCAGCATTGTTATCAAGAAACCTAGAACTTGATAGATTTTTTTTTTGGATTCGAGCGAAAACTTTGGATTTTATTCGAAATTTAATATTTTTTTTTAACATGGCAGAATAGGACAAAAGTTGATATTATCTATATAAATAAAATTGAAAATCTGTCTGTCTGTATATCTGTCTGTCCCGTCATCTGAACGTCAATTGCCGAACCGAATTTGATGAAATTTTGTGGGTAGCCTGAAAATAGTCCCACTTAAAATTTACTCCACGTTTGGAGTTTCTACATCAGTGGTTCTCGAGATATTATTAACAGCGATATTTTCGTTTGGCTCATCATCACGGGAGAACGGCTGAACCGAATTTGATAAAATGTTGTTGATAGCCTTGAAATAGCCCCCCCCCCTTAAATTTAGCTTAAGTTTCGAGTATCTAAGTCCAAGGGTTATCGAGATATTAATTAAATACGAAACTTTTTCCTAAGAGTTCTACTCTCTAACTCCATGGTTTATCCAAACGAAAAGCTTGAAAATCGTTTGAAAGTGAATTAAAACTTTATCTCTGAGTTCGATGGGAGAGTTTTTGCGCTAATTCGTCGCTTTCTGAAAACATGAATAGTTTGAAACACGATTTAAATGGGAAATCTATCTGCATGGTTTATTTCTCACAAGCTTTTACTAAACAATGAAAAGTATAAAGAAATCAAAATGGTTATTTAATTTCGCAGTTTATGAGGAAGATTCTATCTTATATCATGTTGCTCAGAAACGCTATTAAATTAAATCTGTCGGTTAACATTTATTATTCTTTTTCGATTTGAATAATAAATAAATGGATATAAAACTATATTTTAGAAAAGAACGATTTCATTTTTCTTATAGAATTTTTGACTGGATAATATCAATTACCGTCTTCAGGTTTAAATGTTATTATTATTAATATTTTCGGGGATTATTGATTCAGAGATTATTGATATTTTGAAGTTATCATGCAATTGTTTTATTATGACAAGAAATGTTTAAACTCATATATTGTACGCTGTACGAGTAATCTTCTACAAATACACGGGTATATCTTCTAATCTACGAGGATATAAGTAGTACAGGTATATTAGCATATGTTTTGATATATATTGGCATATATTGGAATCAATTCCGACATTCTGTCATAAAGAGTACGGGGATTATTGATATTTTCAATTTATTACGTCATCTCTTTTATTTTGGCAAAGATTTTTGAGACTGATATACGGGTAATCTTCTACTAACACACTGGCATATTTTCTAATCTTCGACAATATAAGTAGTACGGGGTTGCATATATTGATTCAATTCTTTTTTTTTTTTTTTTGTAAATTTGCTTAAAAAAGGGGTCAGGATGTTTTATTCCTCAGATCTGCCCTTGAAGATAATTTTGCATAGTAAGAACAGACATTCTTATACTTCTTATTAGGAGCAATAAATTTAATATTTTAACAGAATTTGCACATGAATGTGAATTATAAGTTTTTTTATATTATATACTCCGTACGAAGAACGGGTATGCTGCTAGTCATATATAAAATGGATACCAATTTTTATTTTTCAAAATTTCTCTTGCAAAATTTGAAAAAAAAAAGCTACTAAATATGGATTCTAGTACGAGAAAGTAGGGTTGAGGTGTGGCATTGACGCCACATAACAAAGGTCGAAAATTCGAATTCGAGTTTTCGACAGAAGAGGACGTTTCATGAATACGAATAAGACGTCTTTTAGGTGATGTCTGTCTGTGTGTGCGTGTGTGTGTGCTCCCGTAAGTATGTGGATGCAATATTTCACGAACGAATAAAGCGGTTCAGACAAAATCTCATGCAAATATTACAACCAGTAAATATATACTGGAACCTTATTGATTTTAAAGCAATCGAATGTTCGGAAGACCACCAAATTTTCGAATTACATTTAAAAAAAGTCTTTAAAAATTCAGAACTTTCAAAAATATTTGCGGTGAACAAAAATAAACATTGAGTTTGAGTTTATTTCTTTTATAAATATAATTCTATTTTGTGGATTAAATCATTCCTCTTAATTAATATTGGTCGTGTATCGTAATATTCGTGCATTTTTATCGTGACCGCAATAACCCACCATTACCTCTTTGCACGAGTACCCAAGCATAATCATTAACATTAAATTCCCCATTATTAACTTTTAAAATAAATACTATTTATTCACACAAATTATTGTTATGATTAAAATTACATTAATCTTAATAAACGCTTAAGGAAGAGTGTGAGACCAGAAATAGATCTCACATTTGATAAGACAGTTTTATGTACATATTTATTGTGGCCAAAGCGGAGAATAATACTTGTAATCTGGTCACCCCATGAACTTAGAGGTCAGAAGACCATACATTTAGGGGGCCATGACAGAGGGGCTGAGCTGGGCCTTACGAGATGTGGAATGGTTTCATTGGTTAAAAGAGTAACCAATAAAAAAAGAAGATTGTTACGTCAAACTCAATGCGCCAAATGGAAGAAAAGGGGGAGTTGACTTAAGAAGGACGTGAGCAGATTTACGCAACTTGTGCACATATAGCTAGTACAACATGACTTAAAGACTTGTGCAAATGTTCCAAAAATATTGGCTAGATCTATATAAGGTGGAGTGCAATCAGATGTAACAGAAGGAGCCACACACCAAAGAGTTATGGCGGTGCAAATAACTGATGCAAGCATTTGATATATGATCAAAGCCCAAGACAGATTTGAAGGTATGTGCTCATTAACAATCACAGGTCATAGACACATGATAGTAATTTTAATAGTACTGGTCACATATGTCCCATCCGCCGCAATAATTAATGAGAATAATTGTTGTAAAGCATATAATTAATAATATGAATAATTGGTGTAATTAAATAATTTATATTTGATGATGTTAATAAATGTTTTATTGTTAACACTTAAATGGTGCAGTAAATGAGCATTATAATAATTAATTATTCCTCTACAGGACTCACACGAAAGGTAAATAATTGGAGGGTTTTTAGCGGCACAACTAGCAATGTACGATTTCAATAATAAATCTACTAATATGAGAATCTACAGCAATGTTAAGACATGATGATATAATAATAATTAATGTTAATTAAAACTTATAAACTTTAAGCGCCCTTTTTTTTATTTAGTTCCCACAAGGAGAAAACACCGTGTGAGACCAGGTCTTTAGAATTATTACAATGGTCAAAAATTGACCTAATATATATGACGACTGGCACTTACCGCTATTTTAGGGTATGTTGCTAAGCATGATTGGAATATTTGCCGCATCTTTTTCTGATATTTGGAATCATCTTTCTGTTTTCTAACGCATTCTCAATACTCAAAATAACCACTACTCTGCTTGAAAATATGACTCCCTGAACTTTTGGATAATCATTCTCCTTATGAATAACACTACTTAAATTCCACGAAAGTTCACTCTCACTTTTGAACAATCATTATTGTTGAATCTCAACGCTTCTGGATAATCATTTTTATATAATCACCATTCTCTCGAATCGCGTTTGGATTGTCATTCTATCAAAACTCTCTCTCATCGCGTTTGACTTATCGATTGGATATTATTCGTTGACTTTTTCTCTTTGTCGCCAGAGCATTTTGCCTGAAGTCCAGATACGCCCTCCGTGGTCTCATTGACTACTCCTCAGTGCAATGCAGCATCTTTGCATCATTGACTACTTTAGTTTCCTATGATGCTCGCTTTAAGTCTTGACACAAGGAGATCTTTGCCCCAACCACACATGCACATTTGTGTGACGGGAATTTATTGGGGTCAAGACCTTCCGAACCCAGACTGTTGAACACGGTGCCAAAAAGTCTATGCTTTGTTTTGTCTTAAATAGTCGTAAATATCAAAACTGCATACTTGCTTCCTGGTCTCACAATATTATTGAAATTATGATTTCTCACAAGAGGTAAACGAAAGCCTACTACCACTCCTTTTCCCAGCTGCAATGGATTAGGTGGTGTGATGAATCTTCACACGTTTATTTTAACAAGAAATTACAATTTAATTAGAATTTCAGCTGATAATATATTCATTGGATTCAAATAATATATATATACAATTTCAAAATGTTTTTCTTAAAGCCACGTACTTGAAATTCATACAAATTACATAATTTACATTTTTTCTTAATTTTATTCATTTTGTTACATTTTACATCTAATTTAAATATTTATATAGCAAACATTTATCAAAGATAACAGTTATGAATTTCATTTACTTTGGAAATAAAGTATAAAGTCATTATTCGAACAAAAGCGAATTTTATTCGTCACAAATTAATTTTGATTCCGTTTCTTTAGACAAAATATGCAAACACGAGGTAAGGAAATAGTTCCTTTTTAATAAAAGTACTAAATAAGGAAAGAATAAACAGAATTCCACTTCAAATGTCTGTGAAATGTGCTCTGTAAAGTTTGCAAATCGAAGCGTTGCTTAATAAATGTAACCCTAATGTATGTTTTTCTTTGAATTTATTATGATTATTTGATCTTCTCTTTGGTTTTATGAATTGATTCAATTTAGGTAAAATAGAAACATTCCTTTGATAAAAAGTACAGGGAGAATGTTTCATTTGCATTTAAATCTGCATGATGAATTTGTGATAACAATAAGATGAAGATGTTTTGTTGTATAAGAAACTTTAATCAGAATTTCCCTGTGCTCATTTTTATACATTTAACGTTTTCATAAAACACATTTTGTATTTAAATGTGTTGTTTTATTTATATCTATAAATTGCATTAAATGCTCAGCTGTTCGAACAGTGAATGGATTGAAACATTATTTTATATTCAAATAATTTTCAGACGTATTTAGTAAAAAGGAAGCGAGATGCTCATAAATTTTGTCGATGCTATTGACTAAATTTATAATATCAGAACAAACTGGCATACAATCATACGCGTAAATTATGTAAATCATGAATATTTCGTTTTTAGATTATAGCATTCATACAAAAAAGTTAATTTTATTTTAAACTACAAAATATACTCGGCGTTGTCCTTGATTTAAATCAGGGATTAATTGAATCCATTCATTTAATTTATCAAAACGAGTAGTTGCCATCGCTTTATTAAAATTCCTAAATGCAATCTCAGCGAATCTTCGTAAGAACTTTGCCATTTTACAGAAAAATACTTAATTTGGTAATATCATACCATATTTAAACAAGAAAGCACAAAGTATTGATTATGAAACACTTTCCAACTGAAATGCAATTTTATTTAAACATCTCTAAAATGCGAGACATTCAGCTCTGCTATATTTTAAATTATCATAGTACTAAAATAATTTATTATACTGGAAAACTTAAAACTTCATCGAAAAAAATGAACTTTAGTCAAATGATGTCATCGAAATATAAATCGTCTGGTTCTCTATGTAAAAGCAATAAATATTTCATTCATATCACTTTTATTCCAAAATCTTGAGCTGAATGATTCTGAGTGAAAGAGATTCGGATGTTCTTATACGTGCGCGACAGCCCAGTGGTTAGTCCGCGGGAATTCCACTCGGTCGACCCAGGTTCGATTCGCACCATTGCCAAAACTGCCGCAGTGTTTACGCGGAGTACGATCACGTTAAACATGTAGGTCCGTAAGTCCTTCCAAGAGGTTGTTGGTAGGGAAAGGAAGGTATAGTCCCTGTGGATGCCACTCCCACTGGGTTCCGGTTTGAATTGGGTGGCACTTCCCGGCCGTCCAAACAAATGGCTTATACCTATCTGGCAGGTCGGACGGTCTGGGTCGAAGAAGAAGAAGCTGTTCTTATGCAACTTATTTTACAATCCCTTGTTTACATTCTGCATCCATTAAAATTAGTTTTCGTTGTAGTTATAATTAAAGTTTGATGATCATTGAAACTAAAAAATACTGTAATTGCGTTGGAACAGAATATAGCTGCATAGAAAATACTCTAATATGAAGCGGTTTTAGGACGGATGCAATACTAAATATAAATTTAAAAGAACTTTAAAAATCACGATTTTTACAGTGGGAAAAAAGTGGATGCCATATTTTATTTCGAAGTGGGTCACGTAATCTCTTCATATGAGATGGATGTAATTATTGTTTTAATTTTTATTTAAAAAACTACCGAACATATTTTGCTGAAATTTTATATATTGTGATAATTTGAATATTTTTTAAAAATTTCGAAGCAAATTGTGAATTTTAACTTCGCTTAAAAGTATTTGAAAAATTAGGTTCTATAGAGTTCAATGTATTTGACTTTTCTAATCCAGGTTTAATCCAAAACTAATTGAATGATATTATTCATTTACATTCCCATATGTCCCACACACCGTCTGAACAACAAACTAAAATTTAATTTTGATAAAGTCATTTTTACGGCAGTGCGAACGGACAAACAGCCAGACAGAATGAACAAAGTCATAAACACTTTTAAAATATGTTGGAAAGTGTTAAAAATTAGAACGATATATTTTATATTCTTTCTCATCTGGAGGATTAACCAAAATATCACGAACACATTTCAGTACCCGAGATTCAAGTGTAGTAACCAACAAATGAAATTTAGGCAAATCAACAGAAATTCCAGTGACTATAAACTGTGATTCTACTTGTGCAAACCAAAACGCAGGACCTGATTCCCGAAAACTATGTGCCTTAGAGCTACCCTACACAGAAACCCTGTTTTGGAGGTAAAGCTGAACCTGACCACTTTTCTCAGTTATGTTATCCTCCAGCATGTTTACCTCCAATAACTAACTTGAAGAGAATTCGCTGTTCTGTGATATCAATTTGAAGAATTTAACTCAATTCTAAATCTATTACTATACAGCTAAATTAAAAAATGTTTTACATCACTTCAGTGACCGTATATAATATTGCAAATATTCGAGGATAACCTAACTTCCGAATACCTTTGAGC